>OY804586.1:85375879-85975879 GCA_963680875.1 Bathymodiolus brooksi | reverse complement strand
CTTCATACCGAATTAGATTGATTTATATTGTGTAGTTCTATGACATTGCATTTTTGCTGGATTATAATATCCCAGCAGTATTTGTTGATAGAAATTCCCTCTATTTTATTTTACAAAATTAAGATGGGTCTGGTGAAGTATGATAGCATTCAATCATGGATGACTTCCAAGATTTTCCAGTTCAATTTGGAAATGTGCCTATATTGTGGTATTTTGTTGGGTTTTTTGCTTTGCTTTGGGGTTTTTTTTTCAGGGGGGGGGGGCGTTTTTTGTATTTTTTGTGTTTTGGTTTGTTTCAATTTAGGTGATTTTTGTTTTTGTTTTTGTTTTTTTTGTTTTTTTAGACTTATATTTTCTTTTTGTTTTTGTGTCCTACCGACCAATCGGGAAATTTCAATAATGTAATTTTCTTCTAAATCCCAGATCAGTAATTGGACAAGGAATGTAATTATTTCAATTGAACTAAGGGTGACTAATGAAGAGTATCAATGCATGGTTAGCGGTGTGCTACCAACGATTTTTAAAATGAAAAATAATGAATAAGATAAATAAATGTGAATAAATAAATAAAAAAACATATATTAAATATATATAAGTATCACTAAGAAGAGTGATATGTCTATCACAGTGATTTATCATGCCATGTCTCTGACTGTAATGTAGGTTCTGCAAAATCAGAAATTTCATAGAAAAAAAATTTAAACACCTTTCACTCGCCATCATTGCTTACCAAAAAGTTCTTTTAAAAAAATAACAAACTGAAATTTGCTCGCTTCTGATAAGATATTCCAGCAATTGTGGTTACAATCAGGATTTCCTTGATAGAGGATTGCTGCTAACAAGGAAGCTACTGAACCAAGGGTTCCTCTTGGTAAAGTTGAAGTCATCACTTTAAATATTTCACGGTTGCCACCATGACTTGGTTGACCGTTATGGAATATGTGTCACAAATGACCACGGATATGTTCCACTTATCGTAAACACTTCCCGGTCCTTTCCTCATTCACGACTTATTACCGGAACTGTTTACCTTTCCGGAGCACCTGAATTCACCCCCGGTTTTAGTGTGGTTCGCGTTGCTCAATCTTTAGTTTTATATATAGTTGTTTGTCCTTTTGTACTTTTTCTGTTGGCCATTGTGTTGTCTGTTCTTCTTCGATATACGGATTATGATTACCCCTTTGGTATCTTCAAACTCGTCCTATTATTTTAAACAGAAAATCTGACAATCTAAACATCAATTTGGTATGGTGTTACCTACATTTTTCATGTTCCATTGACGATTTTAACTTCTCAATGTTATTTTTTTTGTGTGTGCACAATTTGGTCTGTAAATTCATTTATACTATTAGTAGTATATGTCGATATGTTGTTTTTGTCTAGTGGAAATGTAAGATAATATATATCAAACAAACATTTTTTTACTATCTTCATGAAGTCGAATTAAATGAACACCATAACATAGCTCAAATAGTGCTAATGTTAGCACCATACACCAAACAATCAATCAATCTGAATTAAAGAAATAAACTAAGAATATAATTTAGATGAAATATATTTTTTTAATTTTACAAAGCATTTAGTCCATCATGTTGATTTCATCTTAGTAGTCTGACAGATCCTATGGATCCGTTACATCATAATCACTTTCTTCAATATCGGCCATTAATAATTTGCTTGAACGGAAGAGATTTTCTAGCACATACATTAAGCAAATTGTGGGTCTTGTTTGGCCCTTGGTGAAGGTCTGATTCTCTCAAGAATGCATTTAACATGTGCAGTCGGTAGATGTCACAACAGCTTTTAATTCAGGCTCACCTGCTCCTAGATTTTACGAGTTGCATAGGACCATGGCAACATATTTCTTGCCATCCCTCCCTGCTCTACAAATTTCTTGTACATGGTCAAGAACAGTGTGTGGGCTAGGAACCATATACAACAATACTATAGCAATTAAGAATGCTCTTGCTTCGTGCATTGGTGGTAATAACAATCCCCATCTTACTGTTTATGTCTTTCAATCAGAGCCTTGTATTTGGTTGTACTTTCTTAATGAAACATATTCATGACGTCTGAATATTCTGGAAGTTATATATGTATAAATCTGTGATGCATTTGTTATAGAATTACAGAATATAATAGTCCTTGTATCACAACCCAGTGTGTTTTCCTTTGATCTTTAGTATTTTCTAAATGTAGATAACCATACAGGAGGTGGAGTCAAGATAACTATTTTTGGGCAAGGCATGTTCTATTTAGTGTGCTTTAACTGTGACCTAATTTTGAAATAAAGGCATTGTAACTTTTTTTTGACAATTGCCCTTGAATTGGAACACATTGTAATTTTTTGACCAAATGATATACATTGTGGGTGCAAGGTGGTACTAAGTGCAAGCTTTCTTAGATCTGACACTGGAAAAAACTATAAAACCACAGGCACTCGTGGCACGGACCACCCCCTTCCTTTTTCTAACTTTCTGTTTGCAAATTTATTTTCAATAAAATTTCTTTATTTCTTTATTATTTCATCTCTTTTTTCCTTATTTTAGCTTGTTCGCGTCAATATTCATACATTCTTATGCTAACATCAAATTGCATGTGTCGACCCTATTAGTATCTATGACTATAGGGTCGACACATGCAATTTGATGTTAGCATAAGATCGTATGAATATTGACACGAACAAGATAAAATAAGGAAAAAGAGATGAAATAATAAAGAAATAAAGAAATTTTAATGAAAATAAGTTTGTAAACAGAAAGTTGGAAAAAGGGGTGTGGTCCGTGCCAAGAGCACCTGTGTATAAATCAAGCAAAAAGACTGACAAAGTGATCCCCACGTGTTTGTTCATGCAGATGACATAAAAACACATGAACAATTCTTTATCTTTACTATTAACAAATCAATTTTTTTTATTCAAACAAGACAAATTATCAGTTTTGCAATAAAAAAAGTGATCATATTTGAGTCACACCACGTTCAAAAAGCAATTGCCGCCTCGCACTTCAAAAATGCTGAAAAACCGCCTCAGATTTTCCATTTTCTTTAAAGAATAAAATCAAAAACTGTTCGTTCTCTTCTAAAATTTTGTTAAAGTCAAGAATTTTTTCAGAAAAAGTTGTGTCATGTGTGTGCGCATCAAAATTTCAATAAAAAAAAATGAGATGTTATCTGCCACCTGTGAAAGCATAATATCCATATCATTGTTTAAAAGATTGTCCGTCATGTTCGCTGCAATTTAGCGTTTTGACGTTAACCACGTGTTCTATTAAAAACATTTTACCACGCCACTGACTGCTGGCGTACGTGACCAAGATCAGTCTTCTCAAGTGCGACAGACGTCAATCACACATTTGCTTCCGTTTGATTGGTTATGATACAAAACATTTAGAATACTTTTAATTTCTTGTATGGGCAGATCAACTGATTTCGGGCACGCCCTCGATCAGTTTATCAGCACATACACGAAATTAAAAGTACTCTAAATATTACTCAGAAAGTTCTCCATTGGGTCATTCAGAGCATCTATCAACCATTTCATTGCAATATCTACTTCATTAGAAACTTTTGAAATTCTTAATTTAGTGACAGCTTTATTTCTCTTATGTCTGTTGATTTCAAATTCAGTATATGTCTTCAAGACTTCTAAACCTCAATTCAAGAAGAGTGGTAGATGGACAAATTGACCAGTTCACCGAAATATGAAAATCACTTTCTGAATGTTGTCTTGTGTATGCCAACAACGTCTTCACCCCTAATGACCACAATGCATGTAGAAAATAAGAAATAAAGCAAAAGTAACATTATGGATGCAAATTGTTTTTGTAGTTGTTTAAAATCCTTGCTTGATGTACAGTTTTGTGCAAATATTTGAAGCTGGCAAAACAAAATATATGTTATTCTGTGTAAATGACAGAAAATTTCTTATTTAGTTTTATATACACAATGTAACATGGACAAACATTGTTGTTGTCAAGGGTTAGCATGTGTACATTGTATCTTTATGGTGTGGTACATGTATCCACATTTTCATCTCAAACTCAAGTACATTGCAATATTCACTCCACTTTCAATGTGGATCTGGGGCCACTGTGGCGGTGATCGTATGTTAGTTGGATTTACAACTACCTCTGCAATCAGTGTACAACATTATGTGATAAAGTGTGTCAGTGACTTGCGACAGGTCGTGGTTTTCTCCAGGTCCTCCACCAATAAAAGTGACCGCCATTATATAACTGAAATATTGTTGGAAGTGGTGTTAAACAACATCAATGTGGTTCTCGCTTGACAGTATATGAAGTGAATTGCAGAAAGTGTACAGGATTTAATATTATCTGGACAGGAAAACCTAAGTATTTTTTTCTGTTTGAAAAACACATGCACATTTAGTAACTAACATCTTGCTTTGGACTTAAATGGACCGAGAATTACTATATAATGTATGGTCTTCTACAATTATTTTCTCCATACTTTATTTTTTTGCTTCTTTGTTTTTTAATTAAGAATTAAGTACCCTAGAAAAAGACTAAATAGTAAATTGAAACCATCATCTTGCAAAAAAAGAGAGGCTCCTCTCTTTTTCAAATCGTGAATGGGTAATAATAAGGTATGATAATGTATCAATGACCTGCATAAGTTGTTTTCATATCTGGTATTTTCGACATTCCCTCAACTGTATCTTGCATCAAGGCTATATGTCATGAAGTGGACTGCATACGATCGCTTTGTCATTCGTTGTGTGTGTTAGTTGTTGATTAACCAAACGGCGTTGACTTTCCAAACCAGTTGGTAATACTGCCATACACTATTTTTTTGTCGATGAGACATTCCAGAATTGTTCTGTGCTACTGTTTCAACTCATCAATGCCAATTAGTGGTCAAATATCTGTCGAAGCGCTGTCAATCATATCGCATGGAGGATGCCATGTTTTATTTACACAACACCGAAGACACGGAGAAAGCGGTTCTCTGATTGGTTGTTCTGCGAAGTCAATTTTATTTCTTATTGGCTAATATAAATTTCAGATAATATATTCATGCTGACCCCTGACGTGACCTTTAACGGAGTATTGTTAGATCTACCCACGCGGCGAACGAAAATAGGGAGTAAGTTTTGTACAACACCAAGTACACAAACAAAGAGATAAAAAATTAAACACTTTGTTGAATGACACAATTTTCATCTCATCGAAAGACTTTTTCAATGTATAATGTCCAACCAATATGACGACTATACAAGTGCAAAAAAAAATTGTGGATGGTCAATGCGCGGCACAAATGACCCAGATGCTACGTGTGTGATTTGAAAATACATATATAATAAAATTGAAGTTCCACATAAATTAATGAAATTAATATAAATACACAATAGGGCTACACATTTGAATAAATTTCAAATTAAAAATACAAATTGAAAATGATACATTATTGTTTAATGTATCAGATAGCACAATCAAAAATATATATAAGAAATTAAAAAAATCGACAATGTAGATTTGTATATTTAAATTAAGTTAATAAACCCACTGACACAAATGTAGGTTAACTTAATATGAAAACGTGACAATTACATCAATTTCTTTTCCGGCGATTTCAATTAGGAGATAACTGTATTGTATTTGTAAATTTCACGGCATCAATTGAAGATTTGATAGTCGCAAATTGAGTTTAATGGCGACGCGATACAAATACACTTCTCTCCATTTTAATGTAATCATGTGCATAGATGTCTATTATTGACAATTTGACGTAAGCGGTAATCAGCTAAAATTCTACAAATATATTACGCTATTTCAACCGTGGAATTGATACCGTGAAGAATACACCATTAAATCGACCATTGCTGCCGTGATTTTGTCAATTACAATACAGTTATCTCCATTCTAATGTAACCATGTGTATATATGTGTATTGCCACAAAGAAACAAAACTTAACTTTATAATATAATTACATTCACCGTTAAGTACCGACTACACCAAGAAGACGGTTAGGTTCTTATCATCATTACAACGATTGCATGTTTCGCTAACATTGTAGGTGGTGTAATGGTGAACATGATAACGGTAGATCGTGGGATTAAGCCTCGGTCGGGTCAAAAATAGCCATAATAGTGTTATGTGTTGCTTCACCGGTGACAGACAGCAATAAGGAGCAAGAGCAGAGTAGTTGGTTCAGAATCAGAAACAAATGTGTCCGATTGGAACAACACATATACCCGCAAAGAGTAGTTGGTTCATAATCAGAAACAAATGTGTCCGATTGGAACGACATATATACCGCAAAGAGTAGTTGGTTCATAATCAGAAACAAATGTGTCCCATTGGAACGACATATATACTCGCAAAGAGTAGTTGGTTCAGAATCAGAAACAAATGTTTCCGATTGGAATGACATATATACCCGCAAAGAGTAGTTGGTTCAGAATCAGAAACAAATGTGTCCGATTGGAACGACATATATACCCGCAAATAGTAGTTGGTTCAGAATCGGAAACAAATGTGTCCGATTTGAACGACATATATATCCGCAAAGAGTAGCTGGTTCAGAATCAGAAACAAATGTGTCCGATTGGAACGACATATATACCCGCAAAGAGTAGTTGGTTCAGAATCAGAAACAAATGTGCCCGATTTGAACGACATATATACCCGCAAAGAGTAGTTGGTTCAGAATCAGAAACAAATGTGTCCGATTGGAACGACATATATATCCGTGGACAGTTTAGACAGCGCAGAAATATAACTAAGCTTGTTGGTTAAGTACAAAGCAGACAACATTATTATTATCATCGAAATGTAGCTTCTTCTTCACATGATATTGTTGAAAAGCTGCTCACTTGGAATTAAGCTACGCCCATTCGGTCATTCAAACATGAAAATCTTAAATAAACTGAAAGTTTAGAAATACAATATTATTGTTATATACATATTCACATAATATAAATCTCCCTACATTTTATTTGCACATGCAAAACAGCAATGGAAATAAATATTAAGTACATACATTCTGTCTTTGTATTTGTAGACTTACGACACACCATGCAGTTTCTTATAACAACAAAAGCTGTTGTGATTTTACTTGTCGGTGTGGCATCATCATGCCATAGTGTCTGTAGTTGCAGGAACGCGCCATTTGGATATGCTGTTAACTGCTCCAGTAGAGGACTGGGTAGTATTCCAACAGATTTACCTGATAACACTAAATTCTTGTAAGTCGAGGATTACAACAAAAATATTATGTTATATATGTAATATTTATTAGCTAGAATGTATATTTTTTTCAGTAATGGTAAGATGAAATAACTAGTGTTACCTGAAGTACGGTCTGGTGGGTGGGGGAATACGGTGTGATCACATTTCTTAGCAATTTATCTGATGATCGTGTTTGTAAAGTCATATTTTTTTTACGATGGAAGAAACAAGAATTTAACAAGCTAGAACTACAAGTGACCTCTGCACAATTTAAAGGTAGTCACGTCGTTTATCTGAAATAATTTAAAACATTTGAAAAGGCCTCTTTCTCTAAAATGCATCAAATGTCAAGAAATAATTGATATGCATTTCAAACAGGTAAACACTCAGGTAACAAGACAGTGAAGACTCCATTGACATCTAACATACTTTTCTTAAGTTTAATGAAAACCCATTTCTATTCTCTTAGTATAAACCTATATTGTTTGTTAAATATAACAAATTGGTATTGGACACTACGCTATTATCTGTGTGGAATATTTATGTTTTATTTTACTTCTTAAATATAATGAATTGGGATCGGGTACTACACTAATGTCTGTCAGGGATGTTTACATGTTACTGAAATTAATGAATTTATAAAATTTATGAGTTAAACTGCTTTTCCTTCGCAGGCGCCTGGGTTCACCCCCAGGTTTGGTGAGGTCCGTGTTGCTCATCAGTGTAGTATATTGTTGTATTTTTGGCTTGTTTGACTTCGTCCTGTTTCTTCTGTATCCAATGTTGTCAGTTTCTCTGGATTGTCAATTATTGGTGTGGTTGGCAATTCGGTTTTCTTTAATATTTATTTAAAACACTGCCAGGGCAGTTGAAACCAGAAATTCATAGCAAATTGCACGGAATACATTCTTCAATTAGCAGGACTCTTTGTTCCTACGGTCCAAATCACAACGACTTGGTGGTCTTGACCAGGTGTCGTACTATTCATGGTATATGTATTAATAGTTATTTGCTAAATAAGGAGGAATGATCGGAATGCATTCCATCTATTTCCAATCTTTCACTGAAACATATTATAATCGACTACGTCGACGTTAAGCACCAATCAATCAACCAACCAATCAATCAATCAATCAATGTAGATAAGGAATTTAATATATAAAATGTGCTCACGCCATGATATGAATGAAATAATGCTTAATTTGGCGTTAAGCAAAAATCAATCATTCCCGTGCATTCAACTAGTTTTAGTGTTTTGCAATTGTAAGGTGCAGCCTCTGACAAAATCTTCAAATTGTTGAAGGCATTCAGTATTATGTAGAAGCAGAACAAGCTCTGACAAAATCTTCAGATTGTTGAAAGCGGTCAGTATTTGGTTTTTGCGATACTAATGCCAACGTCTATGTCACAAGAGGAACAAATGGGACTATTTAGTTGTAATTAGTTCTTTTCGCATTGCAGCCATTGGATTGATATGCAAAGCAACTGAAAAAACATGACAGTTCTATCAATATTAAAATTAAGGCAAAAACCTTGTTTGAATTACTAATTTCTTTGTGAAACTATGGAAAAAATAGACAAGAAAGTGAAGTGTCCACATTTGCATAGGTACGTTATATGCTCTAGCATAAATCATATAAACTTTGTTTATTTACATCTCAGGTATAACTGGTAAAAAATCATAAATGGAATATCAAGACAAGAAGGTACTCAAATGACAAACAATTAAACAATAATTCCTCCATGTTTTGCAGTTTGTAGTCCACACAAAATTGTGTCATATCCATGACCTAATAGTATGCATTTGCTTATCAACAAGATACATTTTATATTTCAATGAATCAAATGTCGATAGAAGTAGAGGAATTGTGCATGAAAACTAAATTCCGAATGCATACAAGTATCAGCTTCAAGACAGATGACAGCCAGTAGTTGCCTTTATGTGCCACATGGGGACATGCGAAGGGTAGATATGTGTATCGAACTCTGATCGCCCCTTCCAATAAAATCACATCAATCAAATCATACACCTTCAACTTTGCCCATGTGTCTACTAATTTACCATTAGATATGGCAGAACTGTTAAGAGGTTGTGGCAACATTAGTTATTCATGTTATCAATCAAATCATGAATGGTTGAAGACTTACTGAAAGCGTATTATACTTTATTCAATTAGCTACGTTGAAATACAACTACATAGAGTATCAACGTTTCAAGTATTGATATATATTTTTTATTTGACAGTTATGTGTATTCCAATAAAATCACATCAATCAAATCAGACACGTTCAACTACATTACGAAGCTTTATCGATTGTGAATATTCCTCTTATTTGTTTTT
Source organism: Bathymodiolus brooksi (assembly GCA_963680875.1). Lineage (NCBI taxonomy): Eukaryota > Metazoa > Mollusca > Bivalvia > Mytilida > Modiolidae > Bathymodiolus > Bathymodiolus brooksi. The sequence goes on along the minus strand of OY804586.1, from coordinate 85,966,346 downwards.
TTTAATACTATGACATACAACACATGTATTCATGTATGTATAGTGTATGTTGTTTAAGAACAATATATGCAAGCTATTCAAATTCCACGACAAAATAAAATAACATTTATAATTATAATCAAATATACAAGTAAAGTGTAACAGGTAAAGATTGTGGGTATGCATTAATTGAACCCGCTTTCAAACACAATAGTTGCTATGTTGATTAGAATGGGTTATGTATATGTTCTGAACTGGAATATGAATACATTTTTTGAAACAACTCCAAATTACGCAATATGTTACTATGTGTATTCCATAAGACTGTACAAGGTAAAGATTGGGGGCATCCATTCATTGACCATGATTGGAAACACCGAATTTCTAAATATCAACATTTATTCAAATGAGATGTTCTTCTTAACAATAATATAAATACATTTTATTGAAACAACTCAAAATTACCCAATATTTTGATATATGTATTATTATCAATTAGTAGCGTTTCTTACCATTCTTAGTGATATTTTGAAACGTCTTTATACATTCCCACGGTGAATGGTCAGTAAAGTGTAGAAAAGACAGGGTAAATTTCTGAAATAGAACGATAATTACAATTATCCAGAAGATCCAGTATTTCAGTATCCACATTTGATTGAAACTACTTCGTGAATAGACTTTGTCCGAATATGATTGTATTCCCTCTTTGACAGCAGTCAACATGTTAGACATATTTATAAACACTTACTTTCTTCAAAAAGATTAAGAACATATAGTATTATTTCCTCTATATGGATTCTTGTGAAGTTTTGGTATTCAATATAAGCGAGAAAAGTCATCATGTTCCTTGTTAAACAGAATATTCAATGATGAGATGAATGACTTGTGATCAGCCAAATGTTCCTCTTTGTCATAGCTAGTATTTCAGTAAGTAGGATAACCAGAGCATTGTGCAAAGGAAAGTTGCTCCATTATAGACCAAATCAACCACTGTTTACGATGCCGGTTTTACTATGATAGCCATGATACCCACATTTAAGTTAACGGTATGATCAATTTATATGATGTTTGATGACAATTACTTTAGACAAATGTGTTCGTGTTTTTGAACCCAATTCTAATACAATCAAAGATTAAATTAGAGTTCATGTACATATATATAATAGGTAACACCTTTGCACCTGTGTCTACGATTTTACCATTATATATTGCAGCTGTACTTTCAAACAAATTAATGTTCTCAGAAAACTAAAGTGTACTCTTTGCGAGCAAACTCTATCAAATATATGTCTTACTTTCATAAGGACAAAATTAGAATATGCTTGCGAGGTTTTGGTTGAAAACAATTTGCAAGTAGAGATTCACTTTCCTATGAAACAAGGTGGGCATATTTGTCTTCTAGGCGTAAATATCGCGATCTGACAACATTTAAAAAAAATGCTTAATACACTATGTCCTCAATATTTGGGTAATTGTCTACCTCATACAGTATAACATATCAGTGATCACAATCTCCAAAACGATGAAAACTATACAAAACCATAAAGTAAACTCTACGACATTCTGTTTACTATCCACTGTTTCGTCATGCATACATTTTGATTTAAATATTATAAATAGCCTACATATATCATGTTTAAATCTAGGATTAAATAAAATACTATTAAATCTCCGGAATATTATGGTGAAGGCTCCAGAATACTACAAATGCTTCATTCTAGACTACGACATCAATGCAGCTCATTGAATTCTGATTTATTTCGTATGCAAATTACCAATAACTCAAAATGGCAATGTGGTTCCCCTTTTGAAGATTCAATTATTTATATAACGAAAACTTTAAGGTGAAATGCAAAGGTCATAAAATGTTAATAATTTTCAGTTTTCTCAAGACTTTTGTGCGAAATCGTCAGGTAAACTTACATGTTTAATACCGCGGGAAATATCAATCATGGTTATTCCCCTTTAGAAATGTTCTGTCCTAACGTCGTTCGTGTCATTTCTTCTTTTTATGGGAACAAAGATAATCATACCATATTATTTGTTTGTGTGCAAAGCGGTTAGGCTGGTGGACATTTGTCATCGTTTCGAACGTTTTACGACTTGGTTGACTGTTATGGAATATCTGTGTCACAAATGACCACGGATATGTTCCACTTGTCGCAAGCACTTCCCTGTCCTTTCCTCGTTCACTACTTATCTAAGAATACTAATTAAAAAAATCGTTTGTTACAATATACTGAACTGAAAGAATATATACCGTGGTTCTAGGATATACTCCCGTGGGTTCATCGTGCATATATATTATGGGTCATTTTGGTATAAATCCGTGTGAATAAATTTTAAATCAATTTCAATTCTGACTCAATATTTTTGTCTGACCTTTCAAATGTAGACGTAAATATTATCAATGTATACCAAAAAGGAGGTAGGCGTTCAGATTTCAAAGCGGAGATGTACTACTGGTTGATGCAAAGGAGAGGTAGCACTTTTATCCCACTTTTTTCCTCAGAAATCAGTCATTGTTTGCTTTGAAATCATTATCAGCCCCTCCCAACGCACCTCTCGATGTCGAAAATGGGTTTTATCGCCACTAGCTGCAAATGCATCTTGCTGTCTAACACGTTGTTCGTTTATTTTATATGCAAAATAAACCATAACATTTCTAGGTATATTTGTGTAAAAGAAATGACAATTGCCTTTGCTAGCAGGATAACACAATGGCTAAACCCCGAATTTATTTAAGACCTCCTTGGCTCTGATGTTTACGAGCGACATTTTATATATATATATATATTAGATTTATCATCAAGTCGTCTACATATGCTATATTTCGCTTTGTTTCGTTGCGTGACATCATATTTATTTTATTTTTGCTCATGACCTGGCCAGAATATTACCCTTTTTGTGCTAGGCTATAGACGGGTAAAACATATTCAATTTAACAGAACATATCCAGTTTCGTCCTTGTCATTTTTCTTTTTACCATGTCTTGCAATTTTCGCTTTGAATGACGTGTCGGTACCTTTTGATATTTCTAACAAAAATGGTTTCTGAACTAAAACGGCCCCCGTTATGGAAAGGTCTGGATCCTTCACTGAGATACATGTACAATACAATACAATACAAATACAAATAATTGTATTTTCAATTACGGAGCCCTTTCGGGTAGAACAATTAACAAATAATTTAATACAATGATTATGGATTGATTACATTGATTGGAAGATGGCAACATTTGTTTTTTGTTTTTTTTGTTTTGTGTGAAACAATAACAAATCAAAATTTAATCATACCATTGACATAGTAATAGTTGCATTCGAATGTATGCTATAATATAACAAGCACAGTGACCCTTCAGTCATAAAATAATAATGGTCGAACTGCAGAGAGAATTTATATAAAATATATATATATACACCATACACATAAGTTTACACTTAGATTCTTTTCATTAAATAGTTATTATTATGTATCTTTTATTTATTAATTTATTATTATTATTATTATTAATTTCTTAGATTTGTATGTTATGCATATAATTTAATAGGTAAATACTTATAGGTATATGCATAATATATATTATACCACTAAGTTGGATGTAATAATACAATGTGAACTTTGAAGAGAGCCCGGAGGACAAACCTCACTCCTAGATAACAATTTAGTTCTAGTTTCTGTTAATGACATCAACAGTTTTATGACTATTTTAATAATAATTATATTTTCATTTGAAAGTAACCAAATAAACTTAGATTTGTTATCCAATGTTGCAAAATTTTTGCAAATATATAAATTTAAAATGGGACACTGCAGTAAAAAAATGTATTTCATCCACTATTTCTAATTTGCATAGTTTACAAATTCGTTCATTCAATGGTATATTCTGGTGTCTCCACTTTTCAATTTATAAGTTATGTGCACTTATTCTAAATCTGATCAATATGTTTCTGTTAAAATTATCTAAATCTAGATAAGATTCAAATGCAAAGTTATTTTTGAAAAGTCTATATGTGCGCAATTTATTTCCATATTGCTTTCCAGGTCTGTCATTAAAAATTTCAATTTGCCAAATTGCATTATATTTAGGTTTAAGTTTTGAATAAAAGTATGATTTTATATTTTTATTTGTAGTCAATATCGACTTAGCACTTACATTAAGATACTTAAGTATGGTATCAATGCTTGCATACCAACTTTTTTGTTTTGTTTATGTAGTGCTTCTGAAAGGAGTAGACACTCAGATAGTAAAGTTGATGAAGTATTAATTTTAGATAAGCGGACCCAATATTTTATCATGTTTAGAAGAACTTCCAGAAAGAGGGGATATCTTCCAAGCTCACCCATAACAGCGCTATTTGTTGCCTTTTCCCCAACTTTAATTGAATATTTACATAGTTTAAAATGTGCTTTTTCCACTATAAGGTCCCTTCAAACTTTAGAAAAGTAAGTATCCAATTGTGTTAATAATTTTTGTGCTGGAAAAGAGCCCATAATTTCACTTCCATAAAGAAGTATTGGTTTAATTGTATGGTCAAATATATGTAATATGGTTTTAATCTTTGGGGAGTGTCCTTGAAAATATGTTTTAACCTTGAAATGAGCCTTCAAGCCTTTATGATATACATTATTTTTGGCTTCTGTAAAACTACCAGATATTGAAAAGGTTACTCCTAGATATACATAATTCCTTCAATTTTCTATTGGAGTATTATTAATTTAAAATGTATGGGATGTTGTTTTGCCAGTGTTGTTGAAAACTAAATATTTGGTTTTAGAAATATTTATCTGAAGACCCCATTCATCACAGTATTGTGATAATTTTGCTAAACTATTTTGCAATCCTTGCGGGCTCTTGTCGTACAGTGTGGATTGTCGTCAATTGTTGAATACGGAGCAACGATTTATGTTGTAGATTGTGGACAATTTTCTGTTTAAGTGAATAAGTGTGTCAGGCCTTAATGTACTCTAGGGCGCTCTACATATTCTTAAAAAAAACCCCGGAACCTCACCATATAAAGTACAATTTTTGTTCTATGAAATTTAGTTCTGTTGTCTCACAATATTTATTATGTACTCTAGGGGAATCACATTATTCTCTATAACGAATGTTGTTGCCTTATGATATGAACCAATTATAGTTGTTAGTGGGTCCCCTAAAGTACACCAAGGCATCATATGAATCATTTACGTTAGGAGACTCGCATCATACTCTATGGTTAATGTTGTAGTCTTATGATGCGAATCGTAGATATAGTTAATGGGTTCCCTAACGTACACTAAGGCATTATAGGGATCATTTACTGTTGGGGACTGGTATTATTTTGTTATGGTTAATGGTAGTGGTTCCCTTAAAATCGTAGATATATATTATGAAATTGATCTAACCTTAATTGAATTGTGTTTCTCTCGGAAAGGTGTAAACTGACACTGTATGGGGTGAGCCCCTAAAAGTAAACTTTGTAAATTACGATCAAGGTAAATGAAAGCTATAATAACGTAGTGTCACGGACATGAACTCCACATCTCGCTGTACTCTAGTAAATGATTACTAACAAGTCATAAGTAATACTTTTATGTAAAACATGCATTAAAGGGAAGAACATGTGAAGATAATAGTTCATGTACAAATAAGCAGAGTTACTATTTATTTATTATTCATATTTCTTATAAAATATATTTTTGAGAGAAGCCTATTTATAAATTCCCTGGTGAATATTGTTTAGATGTAAGTAAACAGCTAGAGTACAAAAGTTCGGCATGTATTTATCTTAAATATTGTTTATGTATTATGTTTTATGTTGAATCGATGCCTGTGATGTCACTTTCGTCACTTTTATCATCAGAATATCGAGAAGCTATGTTATCCTCGTAGGTGCAGCGGACTGATAAGAACCGAATGACCTCACAATATTGACATACCAAGAGGAGATAATCATGTTAAGCTGCGACAATAAACCATACATTTACCTGTGGATACAGATAAATGGTGACACACCTGGCGTCAGAAATTTGCTTTTCCGGCATTATTCATATATCTTTATCAAGTAAAACAATACAATCAAATACTCAAAACCTTTGCCTTTCACCTTTAATGTTAGAAAACAGCCTACCTTTATCGGGGAATACTTCGGATGGTGAACATGTGTTTATACAGGGGGTAGACCCAGGTTTTCATAGTGTTCCACTCCATCACATTAATTTAAAATCAGACTCTGTTTCGGGACATGTTGTTGTTGGGGTACGACCTACACTTCCAGTTGAGGATATTTCTTTGTTATTTGGTATCGATATGGCCGGTGACAAAGTCAACGATCACTTGTTGCATAGCGATGGCGATATATCTCATTATTTCATAGACAAGGAAAACAAATCCTGTGTAGATACAGATGAGGACTAAACATCCCATCTTGAAACAATCCAGGACCAAAGGTCAATGAGTGATGGTCCTGTTCTTTAGCCAACATTAATATATGTCAGTAATGACTTTCTCACTAGGGAACAACTGATCAGTGCGCAGAAGGAAGAGCTCGTACTACCTTGTTCTAAGTCATTCTCAGTAGAGGAAGCAGAGAATGGTAATGTTTGCAATTTCATGAAAGACTAAGCATTAATGACAAAATTGCGACCGCCAGATGCGACTGTGTAAGATGAAAGCAAAGTGATCTGCCAGATAGTGGTACAGGAAGAATATAGGAAAGCAGTAGTGAGCCTGTCCCATGATTCGTCAATGACTGAACACTTGGGTGTTAGCAAATCCTCCAACGGGATATTGGCCCATTTGTACGGGCCTTATTGTTTTTTTTGAAGCAATTATGATGTACATTACATCCATTCGTGGTGATGACTGATCACAATACCGTCATATTTATTAGCAAATGCAAAATAAAAATCACAGATTAACGAGCTGGGGATTTATGTTGCAAGAATACAATCTGATTATACATCATGTTAAATGTAAAGATAATTGCATAGCTAATGTTTTGTCTAAAGTTGGATAATATTGTGTTGAATTGAAGTAGAGATGTATTGTAAAAAGTGTGTATCCAATCTTTTTCTTCAAGAAAGGAGATTCTATGTATATATAATGAATATGAGATATTACTTTGTTCATTAAAATAGTTTTCTTGTTAAGAACATTACATCATCAGTGCAAATAGTTTATCAAAAATACGTCACGTTTTATACAAGTTTTTACTTTTGACTTAATATTGATATGTTCAAGATATTTATACACATTTTTTGGAAAGTTCTAGATAATTTCATGAAATAGTAAATAAGACGCAGCAACTTCGACAGCTGTCAGTCTACAATTTAGGATTTATATAATTGCTGGAATCTATAGCATTGTATTTAGATATCTTTATTTAGTAAAACGAAAAGAAGCCGATCCTTTAATTTCATGTTCGACTATAAAGTTGATATCCTTTCATTTAATAATTGTGTTGATCGCATCTATCCCATTGAGCCTGAAATAAAGGATACTACAGATACAGAAGCTTTGGTCCATATAATATTTTTTGGGTGACGGACCGGTCCATATACTGCATTATGACCCACAGTGCCATGAACTATTTGCTCTTTACTATCTTGAAAAAGTAGAAGCACTTGTAGTATTATTTTCTCTATATGGGTTCTTATGAAGTTTTGGTATTCAATATTGACTAGAATAGTCATCTGGTTCCCTGTTAAGCAAAATATTGAATGATTTGTGATCAGCCGAAAGATCCTCTTTCTCATGGCTAGTATTTTAGTAAGTAGGATTACCAGAGTATTACGTAAATAAAGGTTATTTCGTTAGAGCCCAAATCACCCACTGTTTACGATGCCCGATTTGCTATGATAACCGTGATTCCCAAATTAACCTTACGTTATAATCAATTGATGATGTTTGATGACAATCATTTTAGACAAAAGTGTGTGTGTTTGTGATGAAATTATAGCTCCTGTACATATGTGTTAGAGGTAACACCTTTGCACATGTGTCTACAATTTTACCATTAGACATGGCAGTTGTACTGATGGTTTGGTATATTTAGTGTTTTGTATTTATGATAGATATGAGATATTACTTTGTTCATTAGTATATTTTGTTGTTGTTAATAGCAATACATCATCAGTGCAAATAGGTTAAAAAAATAGGTCAAGTTGCTTGTAAGTTTTTAATCTTGACCTTGAATTTTGATATGTTCTAGCCATTTCTACATATTGTTTATATATGTAAACAATGTGACATTTTCTTTTAATGTTCTTTAGAATTTCATGAAATAGTATGTAAGACTTTGAGAGCTGTCAGTCCTGGATTTAGGATTTGTATGATAGCCTGAATCTATAGTATTGCACTTGGATATATTTACTTAGTGAAATCGGGTAACTTCAACGTTGAACTATTAATAATTTCAATGGCTAATATTTGGGAACTTTTAGTATTAGAACTGAGGGATATTTTAATTCAGCTATAATTGATTTTCATAGGAAAGAATCGAACTAATATACCAGAAAGGACAAATCAATTTAATCTATAGGAATTTCAATTTGAACAGGCAGGCCAGTTATAGTTTATTAATTTGATATTTATAATTGTATAATAGTTTTAAGTAATTTTGTTTTATCATATATTATACTCTATTAAATAGAAACTTGATTGTTGGTTGAATACTCTAGAAAAAATAAAAATAAAACTTCATTTAACAGTAATTGAGGGCTCGTCCGCGAGAACGACTATTTGTAGAAGAACATTATTAAAAAGAGATGATTTATAGAAGTCTGTATTTGATTGAATTATATATTTATTACAACCAACAATCAAAATGCTATTTTCGGCAGAAGAATTTATGTCAGATACAAAGAGAGGGGCGCTTGAGACACTAAGATATCAGAATTGCTACTGCTATGCAAATAATTGAAATTTGAGGTTATTGTATGTAAAACATGCATTAAAGGGAAGAAAATGTGAAGATAATAGTTCATGTACAAATAACAAGTGTTACTATTATTTATCATTCATATGTCTTATACAATATATTTTTGAGAGAAGCCTATTTATAAATTCCCTGGTGAATATTTTCTAAATGTAAGTAAATAGCTAGAGTACAGAAGTTCGGCATGTATTTTTTTTAAATATTTTTATTTATTATGATTTATTGTTGAATCCATGCCGGTGATGTCACTTTCGTCACTTTTATCATCAGAATATCAAGAAGCTATGTTGTCCTCGTAGGTGCATATGACTGATAAGAACCGAATGACCTCACATTATTAGCATACCAAGAGGAGATAATCATGTTAAGCTGCGACAATAAACCATCACATTACCTGTGGTTACAGATAAACGGTGACACACTTGACGTCAACAATTTGCTTTTCCGAGGACCCTAGTTATGAAGAGAATGAATTAAAGAATTGCAGGACATTTTCCTGCATGTGCTGGAACTTTAGCCATACAAACGCCTCTGGAAGAAGAGGAGACTTTATTGGAAGATGGTACCATAGAAACAAGTGATGTTGAATCAAAAGACACATTTGTTTGGCTAATGTCAACGATCACTTGTTGCATAGCGATGGCGATATATCTTATTATTTCATAGACAAGGAACAAAAATCCTGTCTAGATACAGATGAGGACGAAACATCCCATCTTGAAACAGTCCAGGACCAAAGGTCAATGAGTGATGGTCCTGTTCTTAAGCCAACATTAATAAATGTCAGTAATGACCTTCTCACTAGGGAACAACTTATCAGTGCGCAGAAGGAACAGCTCGTACTACCTTGTTCTAAGTCGTTCTCAGTAGAGGAAGCAGATAATGTTAATGTTTGCAATTTCATGAAAGACTAAGTATTGATAAGACAATGGCGACCGCCAGATGCAACTGTGCAGAGGAATGTAAAGTGATCTGCCAGAGAGTGGTACAGGAAAAATAGAGGAAAGCAGTTGTGAGCGTGGCCCATGATTCGTCAATGAATGAACACATGGGTGTTAGCAACTCCTCCAACGGTATAACGACCCATTTGTATGGGCCAATATAAGACGAGACGTAGCCGAGAACTGTTGGTCTTGTGACATCTGCCGAGTTATGTGGAAACCAATTCAAAACATTCGTGCAGCTCCACTCCGGCCCGTATCAGATTTTGAATAGTCTTTCAGTAGGGTCATTGTTGACTGTATGGGACCATTTCCTAAGACTAAATAAGGAAATCTATATTTACTATACACCCGTTTCTCTATAGCCATTCCACTTAGGAATATTAAAGCTAATACTATAATTAATGGTTCTAACTATTCTGTTTTTACTTTTGTGGGTCTTCCTAAAACAACTCAGTCAAATGAAGATCCAATTTGATGTCTCATTTATTTCAACAAGTTTTGAATTAATTAAATTAAATACAAAACAGTTTAAATCTAATGCATAACACCCTGAGTCTCAAGGAGCTTTTGAAATAGTTCACCAGACCTTAACAACATATAACGAAAACATTTTGTTTAGACAGTCGAAAAGAGTTGGATGATTGGATATATGTGCTACTGTTTGCTGTAAGGGAAGTCTTTCAAGAATCTCTAGGTTTTAGTCCGTTTGAACTTGTTTTGGACACTCCGTGGGAGGTCCCTTTTGAAAGAAAAATGGCGTTGTGAAAATACTGTTATTAGTATATTATATTATGTTGAGTATTTTAGGCATAGATTTGCAAGAGCATGTGAAATAGAACATGACAATTAGAAACAAAACCAAGTTAAAATGAAACAGTGGTATGATAAGGATGCCATGATAAGATAATTAAAACCAGGCGAGACAGTTATTGTGTTATTGCTTATTCATTGTCATCCATTGCAAGCTAAATATTTTGGCCATATGTAATTAAATCCAGACTGAATGATTTAAATTATATTGTGAATACACCTACGAGAAGAAAGAAAAGACAAATATGTCAGGTGACAACACACGGATTTTCAAAAGAATATAAGTTAACAGTGGATGCTAGTGATGCAGGTGTTGATGCTGTTTTGCTCTAAGATGGCAAAGAGGAGATAAATCTGCCGAATTGCAATTTGTTCTTACAACTTTGACAATAATCCACAATTGAAAAAAAAATGACCTGCCTTATTGTTATCTTTGAAGCAATTATGATGTACATTTCATCCATTTGTGGTGTTTATTGATCACAATACCGTCATATTTATTCACAAAATGCAAAATAAAAGCCATATATTAACGAGATGGGGATTAATGTTGCAAGGATACAATCTGATTATAAAACATATTAAATGTAACGATAGTTTTATTGCCAATGTTTTGTCTAGAGTTGGATAATATTGTGATGAATTGAAATAAAGATGTATTGCAAACCTTTTCTTCAAGAGAGGAGATGTTATGTATATATAATAAATATGAGAAATTACTTTGTTCATTATAATATTTTTGCTGTTGATAAAATTACATCATCAGTGCAAATAAGTTTTCAAAAATAAGTCAAGGTGTTTGCAAATTTTAATTTTGACCTTGAATTTTGATATGTTCTAGATATTTCTAGATAGTGCTTATGAATAAACAAGGTCACATTTTTTTGGAAAGTTCTAGAGAATTTCATGGAATTGTATATAAATATAAGACTCAGCAACTTCGAGAGCTGTCAGTCTAAGATTTAGGATTGATGCAATAGCTGGAATATATAGCATTGTATTTAGATATATTTACTTAGTAAAACGAAAAGAAGCCCGGTCTTTTAATTTCACGTTCCGCTATGAAGATGATGTCCTTTCACTAATTATTTCTGTTGATCGCATCTATCCCATTGAGCCTGATATAAAGGATACCACAGATATATTTAGGTCTGCTTCATATCTTGACCTACACCTCGAAATCGAGTGAGGGGCGGTTAAGAACGAAACTTCACGATAACAAAGATGATTTCTATTTTCCCATTGCGAACTTTCCATTTATGTGTAACACCATTCCAGTAGCATATGGAGTATATATCTCTCAGACGATACGATATTCCAGAAGCTTGTGGCTCCTATCAGGACTTCCTCTTGAGGATATTTCTTTGCTATTTGGTATCAATATGGCCGGTGACAAAGTTATAATGGCCCCAATAATATCTCCGAGGAGCCTAGTTATGAAGATAATGTATTAAAGAAATACAGGGATTTTTCCTGCATGTGCTGTAACTTTATCCATGAAAAAGCCTCTGGAAGAAGAAAGACTTTATTGCAAGATGGTACCATAGACACAAGTGGTGTTGAATCAAAAGAAAATTTGGTTTGCTAATGTCAAAGACCACTTGTTGCATAGCGATGGCGATATGTGTCGTTATTTAATAGACAAGGAACAACAGTCCTGTCTAGATACAGATGAGGACTAAGCATCCTCTCTTGAAACAGTCCAGAACCAAAGGTCGATGAGCGATGGTCCTGTTCTTAAGCCAACAATAAGATATGTCAGTAATGACCTTCTCACTAGGGAACAACTTATCAGTGCGCAGAAGGAAGAGCGTACCACCTTGTACTATGTCATTTTCAGTAGAGGAAGCAGAGAATGTTCATGTTTGCTATTTCATGAAAGACGAAGTATTTATGAGAAAATGGTGAACACCATATGCGACTTTGTAAGATGAATGGAAATTGATCTGCCAGATAGTGGTACCGGAAGAATACCGGAAATCAGTTATGAGCCTGGCCCATGAATCCTCAATGACTGAACAGTTGGGTGTTAACAAAACCTCCAACAGGATATTGGCCCATTTCTACTGGCCAAATGAAAGATTAGACGTAGCAGAGGAATGTCGATCTTGTAACACTTGCAAAGTTATAGGGAAACTGCATCAAACCATTCGTGTAGCTCCACTCCGACCCGTTCCCGTACCCGCTTTTGAAGAGTCTTTCATTAGGGTTATTGTTGAATGCGTGGGGCCCCTTCCTAAGAGTAAATAAGGAAATATATGTTTACTAACAATAATATGTGCCTCCACCTGAATTCATTCCACTTAAAAATGTTAAAGCTATAATTAAGACTATAACTATTTTTTTTACTTTAGTGGGTCTTCATAAAATATTTCAGTCATAAAGATTAAGATGATGGTGTCCACATGCTATTGTTTGCTGTAAAGGAAGCCTTTCAATAATCTCTAAGTGTTAGTCCTTTTGAATTGGTTTGTGGACACACTGTGAGAGGTCCCATAAAGACTTTGACAGAACAATGGCTTTGTGAAAATACTGTTATTAGTATTTTAGATTATATGGAGTGTTTTAGGCATAGCTTACAAGAGCATGTGAAATAGAGCAAGACAGTTTGAAACAAAGCTAAGATAAAATGAAACAGTGGTATGATAAGGATGCCATGATAAGACAATTCAAACCTGGCGAGAAAATTATTGTGTTATTACTTATTCCTTGTCATCCATTGCAAGCTAACTATTTTTCGCCATTTATATGTAATTTAATCCAGACTGAATGATTTAAATTATATTGTGAATACACATACGAGAAGAAAGAAAAGACAAATATGTCAGGTGACAACATAAGGCTTCTCGAAAAAATATAAGTTAACAGTGGATACTAGTGATGTAGGTGTTGGTGCAGTTTTGCTCCAAAAACGTAAAGATGACATATATCTGCCAAATTGCTATTTTTCTTAAACGTTTGACAACGATCAAAAACAATATCCACAATTCCAAAAAAATGACTTGCCTTATTGTTATCTTTCAAGCATTTTGATGTACATTTTATCCATTCGTGGTGTTTACTGATCGCAACACCGTCACATTTATTAAAAAATGCAAAATAAAAATCACAGATAAACGATATGGGGATTAATGTTGCAAGAATACAATCTGATTATGAAACATATTAAAAGTAAAGATAATTGTATTGCTAATGCTTTGTCTAGAGTTCGATAATATTGTGATGAATTGAAATATAAATTTCTTTTAAAAAGTTTGTATCCAAACCTTTTCTTCAAGAGAGGAGATGCAATGCATATATAATGAATATGAGATATTACTTTGTTCATTAGAATAATTGTTGTTGTTGATAGCAATACATCACCAGTGCAAATATGTTATCAAATATACGTCAAGTTGTTCACCAGTTTTTAATTTTGATCTTGAATTTTGATATGCTCTTGATATTTCTATATATTGTTTATGCATAAACAAGGTTATATTTGTTGGAATGTTCTAGAGAATTTCATGAAATAGTATATACATATAAGAGGCATGAACTGCGAGAGCTATCAGTCTAAGAATTATGATTTGTATAATAGTTGGAGTCCATAGCATTGTATTTAGATATCTTTAATTAGTAAAACGAAAGGAAGCCCTGTCCTTTAATTTCACGTTCCGCTATAAACATGATGTCTTTTCACTAAATAATTATGTTGATCGCATCTATCCCAATGAGCCTGAAATAAAGGATACCACAGATACAGATAGGTCTGCTTCATATCTTGACCTACACCTCGAAATCGACAGTGAGGAGCGGTTAAGAACGACACTTTACGACAAAAGAGATGATTTCAATTTTCCCATTGTGAACTTTCCATTTATACGTAGCACCATTCCAGCAGCACATGCAATTGGAGTGTACATCTCTCAGATGATAGGATATTCGAGAGCGTGTGGCTCCTATCATGATTTCCTTGATAGAGGATGCTGTTAACACGGAAGCTACTGAAACAAGGGTTCCTTTTGGTAAAGGTGAAGTCATCACTTCGAAAATGTTACGGTCGCCACCATGACTTGGTTAACCGTTATGTAATATCTGTGTCACAATGACCATTTATTTGTTCCACTTACCGTAAGCACTTCCTGGTTCCTTACTCATTCGCGAGTTATTATCTGGTTTGTAACTAGATTAACACGCGGGTGCAACTAGTGGAGCAGGAACTACAGACCCTTCTGGAGCACCCTAGTTCACCCCGGTCTTTAGTGGGACTCGTGTTACTAGACCTTTGGCTGTATATGTATGTTTTATAGATCGTTGTTTTTCCGTTTGTACTTTTTGTTTTCGCCATTGTGTTGTCTGTTCTTTGATATACGGATTTTGATTTCCCCTTTAGTATCTTCCAACTCTTCTTAGTAAAGTCATTTAACTATTAGCAATTTCATCGGCCAATATTTGGAAGTTTTCAGGTTTAGAACTAAAATATATTTTAATTCAACAAGAATAAATTTCCATAGAAAAGGATCACACAAATATACCGGAAAGGACAAGATACTTTTTTAAAGGAATTTAAATTTGAACATTGACAAAGAGGTCAGTAATAATTTATTAATTAGCTTTGTGTACTTGTATAATAGTATGCAGTTAATGTTGTTTTTATATAAAAAAATGGAAACTTAATTGATTGTCGGTTGTATCTTTCTGTTACTAGAATATTTTATGCAAAGTGTTCGTAACATTAGTTATTCAGGTTATCAATCAAATCATGAATAGAGTATCCATGTTTGTAGCATTGATGGATATTTTTCATTTGACAGTTATTTGCATTCCAATATAAAATCACATCAATCAAATCAGACACGTTCAACAACATTACGAAACTTTATCGGTTGTCAATATTCTTATTATTCTTTTGACATTATATGACTTACAATACATGAATATCTATAATTTATGTTGCTTAAGAGCAATTTACGCAAACTATTCAAATTTCCACGACAAAATAAAATAACTTTTATTATTCTAATCAAGCATACAAGTAAAGTGTAAAGATTGAGGGTATTCATTAATTGAACCCACTTTCAAAGACCGTGTTTTTAAATAGCTACAATACGTATAATGGGTTTTGTATTTTTTCTCAACAGGAATATGAATACATTTTATTGAAGAAAAAAACATTGACAAAGAGGCCAGTAATAATTTATTAATTTGGTTTATGTAATTGTATAATAGTATGAAGTAAATTGTGTTGTTATATTAAATAATAGAAACATAATTGATTGTTGGTTGTATCTTTCTGTTAGTGGAATATTATAGAAAAGTTTTTTCTAACATTAGTTATTCATGTTATCAATCAAACATGAATCGTTGATGACTTACTATCAAATGATTATACTTTATTCAATATGTTTCGTTGAAATACAACTACACAGATTATCATAGTTTGTAGTATTGATGTATATTTGTTATTTGCCAGATATTTGCATTCCAATACAATCACATCAATCAAGTCAGGCACGTTCAACAACTTGACGAACTTCCAATGGTTGTAACTATTCTTCTGTTTACTCTATGTTGTATCTTACAATGTACATGTATACTTTTTTTCTATTTTAAGCTTAAGTACAATTTAGGCAAACTATTTAAATTCCACAACACTATTAAAAAACTTTGATCATGCTAATCAAACATGCAAGTACGGTACTAGTGTGACAAGTAGAGTTTGAGAGAATTTATTAATTGAACCCGGTTTCAAACAGCGTATTTTTAAATAGCTACATGAATTAGAATGCGTTGTGTATTTCTTCTGAACAGTAATATGAATACAGTTAATGAAGCAACTCCAAATTACGCAATTGTTTGCTATGTGCATTGATCAAGACTGTACTATGTAAAGATTGGGAGCATTTATTCATTGAACCTGATTTGAAACACCTTAACAATAATATAAATACATTTTATTGGAAAACTCAAAAGTAAACGCTATTTTGATATATGTATTGCTTAAGACAACAGAAAGCTACAGACTTAATGAAGTATAAACATGAGATATTTGTTGACTATTTATAGGAACTTAGGCCATAATGCCATATCAGTGATAGAGGACAACACCTTCAATAATCAACCAAACTTAAGATTCATATGAATATCATTTAGTATAATTTATAGAAAAGTATGTTCGTTATATGACAATATATGTCTTAGGAAATGCTTTTTTATATAAAACAAGTTGTTGACAAATGTGATCTCCCAACTCTACAGATATGTCATCGATACGGAACTCCAACTTAGTGGTAAGAAGAGTTTGAAGATACCAAATGGTCAATCAGAATCAATTTTTGGTGTTGCATATTTTGTCATTTTTCGTGCTTGACAAAATAAAATAAGTTGATTCATGACCGATTACTATAAATTTGTAACGTTTCTTACCATTTTAAAGATAACCGCGTTATTAATAATATTGTTAAACGTCTGTATACATTCCCACGATGAATGGTTTGTAATGTGTAGAAAAGTCCCATGTTTGGACAAAGCCAAATTTCTGAAATAGAACGATAATTAAAATTATCCAGAAAATCCAGTGTTTCAGCATCCACATTCAATTTAAGCTATAAACTACTACGTGAATATACTTTTTCCAGTATTATTACATTCCATCTTTGACAGCAATCAAACTGTTGTCTTGAAAAAGAATAAACACCTGTAGTATTATTTCCTCTATTTGGATTATTGTGAAAATTTGCTTTTCAATATAAACAAGAAAAGTCATCATGTTACTTGTTAAACAGAATATTCAATGATGAGATGAATGACATGTGATTAGCCAAATGTTCCTCTCTACCATAACTAGTATTTTAGTAAGTAGGATAACCAGAGCATTGTGCAATGGAAAGTTGTTTCATTAGAGCCCAAATCACCCACCTCTAACGTTGCCGGTTTTACTATGATAGCCGTGATCCCCCAATTTAACTCTTATCCATAGTCAATTGATGATGATTGATGACAATTATTTTAGACAAATGTGCACACATTTCTAACACAATCAATATCTATTCAGATTCCATGTACATATGTACGTAAGGTAAGTTTTCCCATGTGTCTACTATTTTACCATTATATATGGCAGAGCTGTTCTGAGGTTGTGGTAACATTAGTTATTTATGTTATCAATCAAATCATGAATGGTTGAAGACATACTGACAGCATATTATACTTTATTCAATATGCTACGTTGAAATATATACCAACTACATAGAGTATCAAAGTTTCAAGTAGTGATGTATATTTTTTATTTGACAGTTAGTTGTATTACAATGCAATCACATCAATCAAATCAGACACGTTCAACAACATTACGAAGCTTTATTGGTTGTGAATATTCCTCTTATTTGCTTTTTTAATGTTATAACATACAACACATGTATAGATGTATGTATAATATGTGTTGCTTACGAACAATTTACGCAAAATATTAAAATACCATGACAAATAAAATGACGTTTAAAATTTTAATCAAACATACAAGTAAAGTGTAACAGGTAAAGATTGAGGTAATTTATTAATTGAACCCACTTTCAAACACCATATTTGTTATATTGATTAGAATGGGTTTTGCATATGTTCTGAACAGGAATATGAATACATTTTATTGAAACAACACCAAATTACGCAATATTTTGCGATGTGTATTCCTTAAGACTGTAATAGTTAAAGATTGGGAGCATTCATTCATTGAACATGATTGGAAACACCGTATTTCTAAATAGCTACATTTATTTAAATGGGTTGTTCTTTTTAACAATAATATTAATACCTTTTATCGAAAAAAATCAAAATTGCCCAATATTTTGATAAATATATATTACTATCAATTTGTAACGTTTCTTACCATTTTGAAGATAACAGCGTTATTAATGATATTTTGAAACGTCTTTATACATTCCCACACTGAATGGTCAGTAAAGTGTAGAAAAGTCAGATTTTTGGATAGACGAAATTTCTGAAATAGAATGATAATTACAATTATCCAGAAGATCCAGTATTTCAGTATCCACATGTGATTGAAACTACTTCGTGAATAGACTTTGTCCCAATATAATTGTATTCCCTCTTTGACAGCAGTCAAACTGTTTGACATATTTATAAACAATTACTTTCTTCAAAAAGAATAAGCACCTGTAGTATTATTTCCTCTATATGGATTCTTGTAAAGTTTTGTTTTTCAATATAAACGAGAAAAGACATAATTTTCCTTGTTAAACAGAATATTCAATGATGAGATGAATGCCTTGTGATCAGCCAAATGTTCCTCTTTGTCATAGTTAGTACTTCAGTAAGTAGGATAACCAAAGCATTGTGCAATGGAAAGTTGCTTCATTAGAGACCAAATCAACCACTGTTGACGATGTCGGTTTTACTATGATAGCCATGATACCCAAATGTAAGCTAACGGTATGATAAATTTATGTGATGTTTGATGACAATTATTTTAGACAAATGTGTGCGTGTTTGTGAACCCAATTCTAATACAATCAAAAATTAAATTAGAGTTAATGTACATATGCTTAAGTGGTAACTCCTTTGCACCTGTGTGTACGATTTTACCATTAGATATAGCAGCTGTACTTTCAAACAAATTAATGTTCTCAGAAAACTAAAGTGTACTCTTTGCAAGAAAACTATATCAAATTAGAATATGCTTGCGAGGTTTTGGATGTGTGCTTTGAATGAGAAATAGCAAAAGTGGAAAAAGTTCAAATAAAATCAGCTAGAATATTCCATGACGAACACAATTTGCAAGTAGAGATTCTTTTTACTATGAAAGAAGATGGGAATATTTGTCTTCTGAGCGTAAATATCGTAAGCTGACAACATTGTACAAAATGCATAATAAACTATGTCCTCAATATTTGGGTAATTGTCTACCTCCTACAGTATAAAATATTAGTGATCGCAATCTCCGAAGTGATGAAAACTATACAGCACCATAAAGTAAACTATTAATGTCTACGACATTTGTTATACCATCCACTGTTTCCTCATGGAAAAATGTAGATTTAAATATTATAAATAGCCTAAATATATCATGTTTACATCTAGGATTAAAATAAAATACTAATAAATCTCCGGAATTTTATGGTGAAGGTTCCTGAAAACTAAGCATACTTCATACTAGACTCATTGAATTCTGATTTATTTCGTATAAACATTACAAATGACTCAAAATGGCAATTTGGTTCCCCTTTTGAAGATTCAATTCATTATATAATGGAATGCCCATTACACCAAAACGAAAACTTTAAGGTGAAATGCAAAGGTCATAACTTATTTTCAGATTTACACATTTTTAGATAGTGATATTAGTACCTTGATAGCATATCGCAATAATTTTAATTTTTTTCAAGACTTTTGTGCGAAATCTCTAGGTAAACTTACCTGTTTAAAACCGCGGGAAATATCAATCATGGTTATTCCTCTTAAAAAATATCATGTCGTGACGTCGTTCGTGTCATTTTTTTCTTTTTTATGGGGACAAAGATAATCATACCATATTCTTTCTCTGTGTGCAAAACGGTTGGGCTGGTGGACATTGGTCACCACTTCGAAAGGTTTACGGTCGCAACCACGACTTGGTTGACAGCTATGGAATATCTGTGTCACAAATGACTACGGATATGTTCCACAAGTCGTATGCACTTCCCGGTTCTTTCCTCGTTCATGACTTATCTAAGTTTACTGATCATAACAAAAAATCGCTTGCTAAAATATACTAAAATGAAATAATAAATACCGTGGTGCTAGGATGTACTCCCTCGGGTTCATCGTGCACATATATTATTGTTCTGTCTACTTAACAAATATGAAATATCAAATAGTTATTGCCGTGCCATGACGCGTTTTGGCATAAAACCGTGTCAAAAAAATTCAAATCAATCTCGATTCTAACTTAAAATTTGTGTTTGTCCTTTCAAATTCAGACCGTAAATATTATCAATGCATACCAAAAAAGAGGTAGGCGTTCAGATTTCAAAGCGGAGATGTACTCTTGGTTCATACAAAGGAGAGGTGGCACGATGGCATCCTTTTTTTCTGTCAGAAAACAGTATTTTTTTGTTTTGAAAACATTATTAGCTATACCCAACTCACCTCTCGATGTCGAGATTGGTTGCAGAAATATATTGCTGTCGATTGTTTTTTTATTCTAAATAGACCAGCAAATTTATAGGTATATTCGTGTAAATACTTTGGCAATTGCCTTAGCCAGCAAGGATAACACAATGGTAAAACCCCGAATTTATTTACGCAGAAATTCTGAATAAGACCATCTTGGCTCTAATGTTTACGAGGACATTTTTTATACATTTCTTTCATTTATTATCCAGTCGTCTACATATGCTGTATTTCCTCTTGTTTCGGTGCGTCACAAGATAAGATCCATATCCCTCTCATCAGCTAATGACTTTCCCCTAAGAGACACAAAGGCGGTCCCAGAGGGGGTCATGTCCCTTTATTCTGCTAGGTTATAGACGGGTAAAAACATATTAAATTTAACAGAACATTTAGAGTTTAGTCCTTGTCATTTTTTACTTTTTACCATGTCTTGTAATTTTCGCTTTGAATTACGTCTCGGTATCTTTGGATATTTCTTAGAAAAAAATGGTTTCTGAAATAAAATGGCCCCCATTATCACCGTGTCCTCCATCACATTTGGGGACATGGCTTTGTGAAGGTGGAGGACACGGATCTGATGCGCGGTTTCAGGTAAGCTGGAGATGAAATCATAAATGATAGCATTATTACAATTATTTAAAATATATGATTTATTTAGCGGAACACCAGGTTCATTTCGGGAGATGTTGATCCCATTTTACCCACGTTATTCGTCCGGTATATAGGTGAACCGTTCTGCAATGTATGACGAGGGTGGTAAACATTGAAAATTATTACAAGTTTCCGTCAGATTTTAGCTAATTTAAGGCTCGATGCACATACTTTCAATGACATATGTTATCTAAAAAGTCGTCCGCGTTAAATGCATTCAGTATTTCAAATCGTCAAGGCAATATAAGAAGCATACGATTGAGTTGTCTCTCGCGTTAACTTGTGACGTATGGGGGTAAAATATTTGTGACGCCAGGGGATAGGGCTCCCATTTTAAAAACAAGGATAATTATGTATAATCCTTTTCATCAACAACAAAACATCCCACATTTGTAATGTATTATATACTTTAGATTACATACTTCAGTGTTAAAGAACATTGTGTACTGTAATCGTAATTTTACACTTAGATTGTATTTAGACTGCAATATGTTATTCTGTATGAAGTAGGACAGTTACCGAAACAGAATATATTTTCCTGAGGTACTTAGAACAGACAAGTGTTTAAATATTTGAGGTCGACGATTAATGGCAATGGGATACTTTGTTGTTCCAGTAACCATAAACACCATTTTGATCCATGAAACATGCATATGGTGACTTGACATTATGTCGATGATGTTTACTGTACCGCTTGATTAATATCGTCTGTGAACCCATGACTGACAATGAACAACAATCCATGGATACATGAAATAGACAGATATGCCGCCACTGCCTCATTTTGATTGGTCTCATTAGCACGGTCATACTAAAAAGTGACCGGGACACTTGTTGTTGTAGATACATAATTCATTTATATTGATTTATCTTGTTTAAGAATGCATGAATGCTCTTTTATCACAGAAAAAATAATCGATTGACAGAATGACCCATCATTATTAGGCATATTTCATACAAGACTGTATAATATATTAATTTAACAACTATAAATGATAGAACATTTTAATATTATTACGCTTACGCTGAATTATGTAATACATTTTGAATTTCAAAATAGTTTCAATTGATTTATATACATTTTCTTAATTCAATTTGTCTAAACTCTGTTTTTTAGCAGATTTAATTTGTTCCTCAATCAAATATATTTATACATGACATCCCAATTAATTTTTTCAGTCAAAGTCTAAAATATCACGATTGTTTGGCGCTTGGTTTTTATAATGTTTCTAAACTATCTTAAATATTGCCGTTACATACTTCACAGTTACCGTGATTGTCTACCCGCTAAAGATGATTCAGGCCAACGTTGGTTTAAATTGCCCCAGTATTCTCAGATAAGAAGATCTTTGTATAAATGTTCAAGGACGACAGACGGACGACGTACTCCAAGCGAAGGCAAAAGCTCACCTGACTCTTTGGGTCAGGTGAGCTAAAAACGTACATTCTTCTACACATCTATATGATAAATAAGGTCAAAATAAGATTAAATATAATGTCACGTGCCTTCTTGCCCTGAATTGTGGTTTTTATTACACCGGGGATGCTTTGTCTTTCAGGAAAAAGGGTAATATACACAATTATCCTTTGTTTTTGAAAATGTGAGCCTCATCCCCTATCGTCACAAATATTGTACCCCTATACGCCACAATCTAAAGCGAGAAACAATTCGATCGTATGCTTCTTATATTGCGTTGATGGTTTGAAATAATGATTGCATTTAACCCGGACGACTTTTTATATAACATATGTCATTGTAAGTATGTAAATCGAGCCATATATTAGCTAAAATCTGACGGAGACTTGTGATAATTTTCAATTTTGACCATCCCCGTCATACATTGCAGAACAACTGTTCACCTATATACCGGACGAATAACGTATGTAAAATGGAATCAACACCTTCCGAAATGAACCTGGTGTTCCCCTAGATATGTCATATATTTTAAATAATTGTAATAATGCTATCATTTATGATTTCACACCAGCTTAGCTGAAACCACCGCTTCAGATCCGTGTCCCCCACCTTCGCAAATCTATGTTCCCAAATGTGACGGGAGACACGGTGATTATGGAAAGTTCTGGATCTGCCTCTGAGATACATGTACATTGTCGTACATTATTGTCTGTCGTCAATTGTTGAATACGGTACAATGATCTATGTTGTAAATTGTGTAACATTTCTGTTTAAGTGAATCAGTGTATCAGGCCTTCATGTACTTTAAGGGGCTCTACATATCCTCAGAAAAAGAAAACAAACAAACCCCGGGCACTCACCATATAAAGTACCAGTTTTGTTCTATGAGACTTTGTTGTGTTGTCTCACAATATTTATTAGGTAGTCTAGGAAACTCACATTATTTTCTTTAGCGAATGTTGTTGTCTTATGATATGAACCAGATATACATGGTGGTGGGTCCCCTAAGGTATACAAATGCATTATAGGAATTCTATATTTCAGGGGATTCGCATCATTATCTATGGTTAATGTTGTTGTCTTATAGTATGAATCATAGATATAGGTAGTGGATTCCCTAAAGTACACTAAGGTATCATAGGGATCATTTACTTTTGGGGACTCGTATTACGTTTTTTATGATTAATGGTAGTGGGTCACTTACAATCGTAGATATATATTATGAAAATGAAATAACTTTTATTGAATTTTGTTTCTCTTGGAAAGGTATAAAATAACACTTGATGGGGCGAGCCCCTTAAAGTAAACTTTGTAAATTACGACTAAATTAAATGAAGGTTATAATAACTTAGTGTCACGGACATGAATTCCACATCTCGCTGTTCTATATTCTGTTCTATATTCAACGATTACTAACACGTCGCAAGTAATACATTTTATGTAAAAATGCATTAAAGGCAGGAACATGTGAAGGTAATAGTTCATGTACACATAACCAGAGTTACTAGTATTTATCATTCATATTTCGTATCCAATATTTTTTGAGAGAAGCCTATTTATAAATCCTTGACGAATATTGTCTAAATGTAAGTAAACAGCTAGAGTACACAAGTTCGACATGTATTTTTCTTAAATATTTTTTTTATTTCAAATTAAATGGTTTTTTATTTTCTTTATTTATATATTGTTAATGTATTATTTCATATGTTGAATCGATGCCGGTGATGTCACTTTGGTCACTTTCTTCATCAGGATATCGAGAAGCTATGCTATTCTTGTAGGCACAGAAGACTGATAAGAACCGAAACACCTCACAGTCTTGGCTTACCAAGAGGAGATAATCATGTTAAGCTGCGACAATAAACCATATATTTGTCTGTTTACAGATAAACGGTAACATACTTGGCGTCACAATTTGCTTTTTCGGCATTATTTATGTATCTTTATCGAGTAAAGCAAGAAAATTTAATACTCAAAATCATTGCATTTCACCTTTAATGTTAGACAATATTTTCCCTTTATCGGTGATTACTTCGGGTGGTGCAAATGTGTTGTTACAGGGAGTACACCCAGGTTTTCATAGTGTTCCACTCCATCCTCACATTAATTTAAAATCAAACGTTGTTTCGGGACAAGATGTAGTTGGGGTAAAACCTACACTTTCTATTCAGTATATTTTTGTTATTTGCTATCGATTTGGCCGGTGCCAAGGTTA
Source organism: Bathymodiolus brooksi (assembly GCA_963680875.1). Lineage (NCBI taxonomy): Eukaryota > Metazoa > Mollusca > Bivalvia > Mytilida > Modiolidae > Bathymodiolus > Bathymodiolus brooksi. Next base: position 85,941,260 of record OY804586.1, on the reverse strand, counting down.
TAATGAACCCGGTAGTCTCCGAGAAGGCTAGTTATGAAGAGAATGAATTAGAAAATGCAGGGGTTTTTCCTGCATGTGCTGTAACTTTAGCCACGAAAAGACCTCTGGCAGAAGAGGAAACTTTATTACAAAGTGGTATCATAGAAATAAGTAATGTTGAATTAAAAGACACATTTGTTTTCCTGATGTCAACGATCAATTTTTACATAGCGATGGCGATATGTCTCGTTATTTTATAGACAAGGAACACAAATCCTGTCTAGATACAGATGAGAACTGAAAATCCCATCTTGATACACTCCAGGACCAAAGGTCAATGAGTGATGGTCCTGTTCTTAAGCAAACAATAAGATATGTCGGTAATGACCTTCTGACTAGGGAACGACTTATTAGTGCGCAGAAGGAAGAACTCACACTACCTTGTTCTAAATTATTCCCAGTAGAGAAGGCAGAGAAGGTTCATGTTTGCTATTTCATGAAACACGAAGAATTTATGAGAAAATGGCGACCACCAGTTGTGACTGCGTAAGATGAATGGAAAGTGATCTGCCAGATAGTTGTACTGGAAGAATAGCTGAAAGCAGTTATGAGCCTGGCACATGATTCGTCATTGACTGAACACTTGGGTGTTTGAAAAACCTCCAACAGGATAATGGCCTATTTCTACTGAACGAATACAAGACGAGACGTAGCTGAGGAATGTAGCTCTTGTAGCACCTGTGAAGTCAATAGAAACCGAAACAAAACATTCATGCAGCTACACTCCGACCCGTACCTGCTTTTGAAGATTATTTCTGTAGGGATGTTGTTGACTGGGTGGGGCCACTTTCTAATACTAAATACGGAAATTTATAATTACTAACTATAATGTGTGCTTCCACACGTTTTCCTGAAGCCATTCCACTTAGGAATACTAAAGCTAAAACTATAATTAAGGCTTTACCTATTTTGGTTTTACCTTTGTGGGTCTTCCTAAAACAATTCAGTCAAATTAGGGATCCAATTGTAGTTCTCATTTATTTCAGCAAGTTATGCATGCATTAAATATAAAGCAGTTTAAATCTATTGCATATCACCTTGAGTCTCAAGTAACTCTGGAAAGATTTCACTAGACATTAAAAAATATAATGAAAACATTTTGTTTAGACAGTCAATACGATTGGGATAATGGGGTCCGCATGCTACTGTTTGCTGTAATGGAAACCTTTCAAGAATCTCTAGGTTTTAGTCCTTTTGAACTGTTTTTTGGACACTCTATGGGAGGTCCCTTAAAGATTTTTAAAGACAAATTTGTGAAAATACTGTTATTAGTATTTTAGATTATGTAGAGTGTTTTAGTTATAAGCTTACAAGAGCATGCGAAATAGAACATGACAATTTGAAACAAAGCCAAGATAAAATGAAATAGTGGTATGATAAGGATGCTATGGTAAGAGAATTTAAACCAGGCGAGAAAGTTATTGTGTTATTGCTTATTCATTGTTATCCATTACAAGCTAAATATTTTTGGCCATATGTAATTGAATCCAGACTGAATAATTTAAATTATATTGTGAACACACCTACGAGAAGAAAGAAAAGACAAATATGCCAGGTGAAAATCGCACAGCTTTTCGAAAGAATATAAGCTAACAGCGGATGCTTGTGATGCAGGTGTTGGTGCAGTTTTGCTCCAAGAACGTAAAGATGACATAGATCTGCCGAATTGCTATTTTTCTTAAATGTTTGACAAAGATCAGATAAATAATCCACAATTGAAAAAAATGACTTGCCTTATTGTTATCTTTGAAGCATTTTGATGTACATTTCATCCATTCGTGGTGTTTACTGATCACAATACCGTCACATTTATTAAAACAATGCAAAATAAAAATCACAGATAAACGAGATTAGGATTAATGTTGCAAGAATACAATCTGATTATAAAATATATTAAATGTAAAGATAATTGTATAGCTAGTGTTTTGTCTAGAGTTGGATAATATTGTGATGAATTGAAATAGGGAGTTATTGTAAAAAGTTTGTATCCAATCCTTTTCTTCAAGAGAGGAGATGCTATGTATAAATAATGAATATGAGATATTACTTTGTTCATTAAAATAATTGTTGTTGTTGATAATATTACATCATCAGTGCAAATATTCCAGCAGCACAAGAGATGATTTAAATTTTCCCATTGTGAACTTTCCATTTATACATAACACCATTCCAGCAGCACATTCAATTGGAGTTTACATCTCTCAGATGATACGATATTTTAGAGCTTGTGGCTCCTATCAGGATTTCCTTGATAGAGGATGCTGCTAGCACGGAAACTACTGAAACAAGGTGAAGGTGAAGTCATCACTTCGAAAATGTTACGGTCGCCACCATGACTTGGTTGATGTTATGTAATATCTGTGTCACAATGACCAACGGGTTTGTAACTAGATTAACACAACGGGTGTCACTGGTGCAGCAGGATCTACAGACCCTTCTAGAGTACCTGTGTTCACTTCGATCTTTAGTGTAACTCGCGTTACTCGACCTTTCGCTTGATATGTATGTTTTGTTGATCGTTGTTTTTCCTTTTGTTCTTTTTCTTTTCGCCATTGTGTTGTCTGTTCTTTGATATGCGGATTCTGATTGCCCCTTTGTTCTCTTCAAAATGTTCATAGTAAAGTTACACGACTTGAACATTAAACTATTAACAATTTCATCGACCAATATTTGGAAACTTTCAGGATTAGAACTAAAAGATATTTTAATTCAACAAGAATAAATTTTCATAGAAAAGGATCGCACAAATATAACGGAAAGGACAACATCATTTATTTAAAGGAATTTAAATTTGAACATTGACAAAGAGGCCAGTAATAATTTATGTATTTGAGTTGTGTAATTGTATAATTGTATGACGTTACTTTTGTTGTTATATCAAAGAAAAGATACGTAATTGATTGTTGGTTGTATCTTTCTGTTACTAGAATATTCTATGAAAACTTTTTGCAACATTAGTTATTCAGGTTATCAATCAAATCATGAATGGTTGATGACTAACTAAAAATGCATTATGTTTTATTCAATATGTTACGTTGAAAAACAACTACATAGAGTATCAACGTTTGCAGCATTGATGTACATTTTGTTTGACAGTTATTTGCATTCCAATATAAAATCACATCAATCAAATCAGACACGTTCAACAACATTACGAAACTTGATCGGTTGTCAATAATCTTATTATTTTTTCGACATTTTATATATCTTACATGTATATATATATGTAATTAATGTTGCTTAAGAACAATTTGCGCAAAACATTCAAATTCCACGACAAACTAAAATAAATTTTAAAATTATAATCAAACATACAAGTAAAGTGTAAAGATTGAGGGTATGCATTAATTGAACCCACTTTCAAACACCGTATTTTTAAATAGCTACACTAATTATAATGGGTTGTGTATTTTTTCTGAACAGGAATATGAATGCATTTTATTGAAAAAAAACTCCAAATTACCCAATATTTTGCTACGTGCATTGCTCAAGACTGTAATAGGTAAATATTGGGAGCATTTATTCATTGAACCTGATTAGAAACACCGTATTTCTAAATAGTTATATTAATTCAAATGGGAGGTTCTTCTTAACAATAATATAAATACATTTTATTGAAAAACTCAAAAATTACACAATATTTTGATATATGTATTGCTTTAGACAACAGCAAGCGACAGACTTAATGAAGTATAAACATGAGACATGTGTTGATTATTCATGGGAACTTAGGCCATAATGTCATATCAGTGATAGAGGACAACACCTTCAATAATCTACCAAGCTTAAGATTCATATGAGTATCATTTAGTATAATTTATAGAAAACTGTGTTCCTTATATAGCAAATAGTTCATGGCACTGAGGGTCATATGGTAGTATATGGACCGGTCCGTCACCAAACAAATATTATATGACCTATGCTTCTGAGGTCCATATACTATTGCTTTGGTGACGGACCGGTCATATACTGCCATATGACCCGAAGTGACATGAACTATTTGCTATATTATACTTTTTATCTAAAATAATGCAGGTACCTAGCGGTCCATATACTACCGGTCCATATTCAAAAATAGTGACCGGCTGCGCAAACAAAGACAAATAGGGAAAATAAAAACGTAAAATGTAATATATGACAATATATGTCTTAGGAAATGTTTTTTTTTATATAAAACAAGTTGTTGAGAAATGTGCACTCCGAACTCTACGGATATGTCATCGATATGGAACTCCAATTTAGTGGTAAGAAGAGTTTGAATATACCAAAGGTTCAATCAGAATCAAATGTTGGTGTTGTGTATTTTGTCTTTTTTCGTGCTTGACAAAATAAAATAAGTTAATTCATGTCCGATTACTATACATTTGTAACGTTTCCTACCATTTTAAAGATAACCGCGTTATTAATGATATGTTTAAACGTCTTTATACATTCCCACGATTCATGGTTTGTAAAGTGTTGAAAAGTCACATGCTTGGACATACTACATTTCTGAAATAGAACGATAATTAACATTATGCAGAAGATTCAGTAGTTCAGTATCCACATTTGATTAAAACTACCACGTGAATAGGCCTTGACCCAGTACGATTGTATTCCGCCTTTGACAGCAGTCAAAATGTTTTCTTGAAAAAGAATAAGCACCTGTATTATTATTTTCTCTATATGCATTCTTGTGAAGTTCTGGTATTCAATATAAACAAGAACAGTCCTTATTTTACTTGTTAAAGAGAATATTCAATGGTGAGGTACATGACTTTTGATCAGCCAATTGTTCCTCTTTGTCATAGCTAGTATTTCAGTAAGTAGGATGACCAGAGCATTGTGCAATGAAAAGTTGTTTTATTAGAGCCCAAATCAACCACTGTTAATGTTAACGATGTCAGTTTTACTATGATAACCGTGATATCCAAGTTTAAGTTAATGATAGGATCAATTGATATGATGTTTGATGATAATTATTTTAGACAATTGTGGGTGTGTTTGTGCACCCATTTCTAAAACAAAAAGTTGATGTACATATGTATTAGAGGTAACTCCATTGCACCTGTGTCTACGATTTTACCATTATACATAACAGCTGTACTTTCAAACAGGTTAATGTTCTCAGAAAACTAAAGTTTACTCTTTGGAAGCAAACTCTATCAAATATATATCTTACTTTCATAAGGACATTAGAATATGCTTCCGAGGTTTGGGATAGGTGTTTTGAACGAGAAATAGCAAAACTGGAAAAAGTTCCACGTTAAACAGAATATTCAATGATGAGATCAATGACTTGTCATCAGCCACATGTTCCTCTTGTCATTACTAGTATTTCATTAAGTAAGATAACCAGAGCATTGAGCAATGGGAAGTTGCTTCATTATAGCCCAAATCACCTACTGATTACGATGCCAGTTTTACTATGATAGCTGTGATACCCAAATTTAAACTGACGTTATGATGAATTTATATGATGTTTGATGACAATTATTCTAGAGAAATATGTGTGTGTCTGTGTACCCAATTCTAACACAATCAACATATGTGGTAGAGGAAACTCATGTGCACCTGTGTCTACGACTTTACCATTAGCTATGGCAGCTGTACTGATGGTGTGGCTTAGTTAGTGTTTCCCATTATCGTGTGGTATATGGTTTTACCATTATATATGGCGGCTGTACTGATGGTGTGATATATTTAGTATTTTGCTATTAGATATGGCAGCTGTACTGATGGTGTGATATATTTAGTGTTTTACCATTATATATGGCAGCTGTACTGATCGTGTGGTATATGGTTTTACCATTATATATGGCGGCTGTACTGATGGTGTGATATATTTAGTATTTTGCTATTAGATATGGCAGCTGTACTGATGGTGTGGTATATTTAGTGTTTTACCATTATATAAGGCAGCTGTGCTGATGGTGTGGTATATGATTTTACCATTATATATTGCAGCTGTACTGATGGTGTGGTATATTTAGTGTTTTACCATTTTATATGGCAGTGTACTGATTGTGTGGTATATGGTTTTACCATTATATATTGCAGCTGTACTGATGGTGTGGTATATTTAGTGTTTTACCATTTTATATGGCAGTGTACTGATTGTGTGGTATATGGTTTTACCATTATATATGGCAGCTGTACTGATTGTGTGGTATATTTAATGTTTAGCGATTATATATTGCAGCTGTACTGATGGTGTGGTATATTTAGTGTTTTACCATTATATATGGCAGTGTGCTGATGGTGTGGTATATTATTTTACCATTATATATGGCAGCTGTACTGATGGTGTGGTATATTTATTGTTTAGCCATTATATATGGCAGTTGTACTGATGGTGTAGTATATTTAGTGTTTTACCATTATATATGTCAGCTGTGCTGATGGTGTGGTATATTATTTTACCATTATATATGGCAGCTGTACTGATGGTGTGCTATATGATTTTACCATTAGATATGGTAGCTGTACTGATGGTGTGGTATATTATTTTACCATTATATATGGCAGCTGTACTGATGGTGTGGTATATTTAGAGTTTTACCATTATATACGGCAGCTGTACTGATGGTGTGGTATATTTAGAGTTTTACCATTAGACATGACAGCTGTACTGATGGTGTGGTATATTTAGTGTTAGAGGTAGCACCTTTGCACATGTGTCTACAATTTTACCATTAGACATGGCAGCTGTACTGATGGTTTGGTATATTTACTATTTTGCATTGATGATAGATATGAGATATTACTTTATTCATTATAATATTTTGTATTGTTGTTACCATTATATCATCAGTGCAAATAGGTTATCAAACATAGGTCAAGTTGTTTATACCTTAATTTTGACAATGCATTTTGATATGTTCTAGCTATTTCTACACATTGTATATATATGTAAGCAATGTCATAATTTTTTTAAATGTTATGGAGAATTTCATGAAATATTATGTAGGACGCAGGAACCTGGAGAGCTGTCAATCTAAAATTTAGAATGTGCGTGATAGCTGGAATACATAGCATCACACTTGGATATATTTACTTAATGATGTCGGGTGACTTGAACATTAAACTATTAACAATTTCAACAGCCAATATTTGGAAACTTTCAGGAGTAGAACGGAGGAATATTTTAATTCAACTAGAATTCACTTTCATAGGAAATAATCGATCTAATATACCAGAAAGGACAAGATAATATAATCTAAAGGAATTTAAATTTGAACATTGACAGACATGCCAGTTATAATTTATTAATTTGATATTTGTAATTGTTTAATAGTATTAAGTAAATGTTTTTATTATATTAAATAATATAAACTTAATTGATTGTTGGTTGTACCTTTCTGTTACTAGAATACTCTAGAAAAAATAACCTTTACGTAACTGTAATTGAGGGCCCTTCCGCGATGGCGAATATTTGTAAAAGAAAATTATTAAAAAGAGATGATTTATTGATGTCTATATTTTCTTTAATTATTTATTTATTACAACCAACAATCAAAATGGTATTTTCGGCAGAATAATTTATGTCAGATTCAAAGAGGGAGGTGTTTGAGGCACTAACAATTATAAATGTTACTGCTAAGCAAATAATTGAAACTTAAGGTTAAAACTACCATGTTAAAATTTGAAATCCGTAACATTATTGTTGATAAGCAGATTTTGGATGAAGATGTTTTGGAATTGGTTTACAATTTTGGGGATGATACAGTAAATATGAGAGAAATTGAAATGCAAGAAAAAATCAAATTAAATAAGTTGAAGGAAAACTCAATCTTGAAGAAATAGAAAAGGAAGAAATGCAAGAAAAAAGAAGAATTGAAGAAATGCAAATGCAAATAAAAATGAAAGAACTAGAACTTGAGCAATCTATGCTTTCTAAAGAAAAAGAGGGGAGAGTGCATTTAGTGTTACCTTCAAATACAAAATAAATTTGATGTTGTGAAATACATCGGATTCCTTCCACCTATTTTGGAGAAAGAAGTGGACAAATAGTTTGTTCATTTTGAGAAAATTGTTAAAAGTCTGACTTCGCCCAATGAATACTGGACCTTACTTGTACAGTGTCCAGACAGGGAAAGCCCAAAAAACAATTTCAAATTATGAAGAAGGGAAATAAGCCATTTTGAAAGCATATGAATTGGTAACGGAGGTTTATCGGCAAAAGCGTAGAAGTTGTATAAAACGGGATGGTAAATTAATGTAGCCTTTTCCTGTGAACAAGAACTTTTGTTTGAAAAGGAGCTCACTTCTAACAAAGTAACTACAAATTTTGATAAATTAAGGCAAAGCAATTCTTATTGAAAACATTAAACAATTCATTCAGTCAGATATTAAGACATATATAGATGACCATAGTGTTTCTAGTTCAGTAAAAGCCAACACTATGGCAGATGATTATGTACTGACGCAATAAATTAATGTTTTTGAAAAATAGAAGAGTTGGAAGTGTCCCGAATTTGAATTATGTTCAGAATAGACTCCTTCGTATAACCATTTTGATCAACCAACATCAGATTCTTGGGAGAAAAAATAAAAATAGCTACAGACCTCTAGAAATAAATAAAGGGGAATCACCTAAATGTTGTTCCTATTGTAAGAAAAAGGACACTTTGTTTCAGAATGTTCTTAAAAGAAACAATTATAGTACACCGTAAGTTTCTATATCATGTAATGCTTTAAAAGACCCTCTCATGCCCATTGTAATTGAAAATGTTATTTGAAGGTTTCCAAAATCTCAGTTTGATAGTATGGAGAATAATAAGCCTTTGATAACAAAGTAATTTGTGTCACTGATAGGTGATAAACCAGTCTATAATTCATTAAAATATTGCAAACTTAAAAGGTGAAATGCAAAGGGCATACCTTTTTTTCATATTTACACATTTTTGGATAGTGATTTTAGTGTCTTAATAGAAAATCGTAATAATGTTCAATGTTGTCAATACGTTTGTGTGAAATCGTCAAGTAAACTTACCTGTTTAAAACCGCCGGAAATATCAATCATGGTTATTCCCCTTTAAGAATCACATGTCGCGACGTCGTTCGTGTCATTTTCTTTCTTTTTTATGGGGACAAAGATAATCATACCATATTCTTTCTTTGTGTGCAAAACGGTTGGGTGGGTGGACATTGGTCATCACTTCGAAAGTTTTACGGTCGCAACCACGACTTGGTTGACCATTATGACATATCTGTGTCACAAATGGCCACGGAAATGTTCCACGAATATGGGATCATTTAACGGAAAAAACACAAATCCTGAAACTATCTGGAACAACTTTGATGACATAATATATAACACTAACCCTAAACCTAAGCCTGACCCTAACCCTAGCACTAACCCTAACGTACACGATTTAGTTTTCTCTAAATATTCTACTCATTTATATCTATGGTTTTATAGTATAGTAATAACACTGAAACACGGACAGAATTATAAACATGTATCAGATGGAAGGATAATGTTGTTTCTTTGTAAAGTCGGGCATGTTTGTGGGACCGAATCGGACATGTTTGGGAGAGTTTGACATCACAATGGCATCAGGCTTGTTTTCGGATTCTCAAGTTGATATTTGACGTTATAATATAATCGGGCATGTTTGTGGAATCGGACATGGTTGCGGAACCGGGCTAATTTCTGGGTCTTTCATATATATTATGGGTCTATCTTCTTAGCAAATGTGAAATATCAAACAGTTATCTATATAGATTATTGTGAAGTTTATTTATTCAATATAAACAAGAAAAGTCATCATGTTCCTGGTTAAACAGTATATTCAATGATGATATGACTGACTTGTGATCAGCCAACTGTTCCTCTCTGCCATAACTAGTATTTTAGTAAATAGGATTACCAGAGCATTGTGCAATGGAAAGTTGTTTCATTAGAATCCAAATCGCCCACTGTTAACGTTGCCGGTTTTAATATGATAGCCGTGATACCCCAATTTAGCTTTTATCCATAGTCAATTTATGATGTATTATGACAATTATTTTAGACAAATTTGCACACTTTTCTAACACAGTCAAAATATATTCAGATTCCATGTACATATGTGCTTGGGGTAACTTTGCCCATGTATCTACTATGTTACCATTATATATGGCAGAGCTGTTCTGAGGTTGTGGCAACATTAGTTATTCATATTATCAATCAAATCGTGAATGGTTGAAAACTTACAAAAAGTGTAGTATATTCAATATATATATTCTATATGTTAGGTTGAAATACAACTGCATAGAGTATCAACGTTTCAAGAATTGATGTATATTTGACAGTCATTTGTATTCCAATAAAATCAAATTAATCAAATCAGACCCGTTCAAGAACATTACGAAGCTTTATCGGTTGTGAATATTCCTCTTATTTGTTTTTTTTATTCTGTGGTTTACAACACATGTATACATGTATGTATAATGTATGTTGTTTTAGAACAATTTACGCAACATATTCAAATTCCACGACAGAATAACATAACTTTTATGATTCTATTCAAACATACAAGTAAAGATTGAAGGAATTTATTAATTGAACACGCTTTCAAACACCATATTTGCTATGTTAATTAGATTGGTTGTGTAATGTTCTAAACAGGAATATGAATACATTTTATTGAAACAACTCCACATTACGCACTATGTTGCTATGTGTATTCATTAAGACTGTAATAGGTAAAGATTGGGAGCATTCATTCATTGAACATGATTGAAAACACCGTATTTCTAAATAGCTACATTTATGCAAATGGGATGTTCTTCTTAGCAATAATAGAAATACATTTTATAGAAACAACTAAAAATTACACCATATTTTGATATATGTATTATAACAATTTGTAACGTTCCTTACCATTTTGAAGATAACCGCGTTCTTCATGATATTTTGAAACGTCTTTATACATTCCCTAGGTGAATGGTCAGTAAAGTGTAGAAAAGACAGACGAAATGTTTTCATTAATTCAAATGGGAGGTTATTCTTAACAATAATATAAATACATTTTATTGTAAAACTCAAAAGTACACAATATTTTGATATATGTATTGCTTAAGCCAACAGAAAGCTACAGACTTAATGAAGTATAAACATGAACTCTATGTTGACTCTGTATAGGAACTTAGGCCATAATGCCATATTAGTGATAGAGGACAACACCTTCAATAATCTACCAAACTTAAGATTCCTATGAATATCATTTAGTATAATTTGTAGAAAAATATGTTCCTTATATGACAATATATGTCTTAGGAAATGTTTTTTTATATAAAACAAGTTGTTGACAAATGTGCTCTCCCAACAGATATGTCATCGATATGGATCTCCAACATAGTGGTAAGAAGAGTTTAAAGATACCAAATGATCAATCAGAATACATTTTTGGTGTTGGGTATTTTGTCATTTTTCGTGCTTGACAAAATAAAATAAGTTAATTCATGACCTATTACTATAAATTTGTAACGTTTCTTACAATTTTAAAGATAACCGCGTTATTAATGCTATTGTTAAACGTCTGTGTACATTCCCACGATGAATGGTTTGTAAAGTGTAGAAAAGTTACATGTTTGGACAAAACGAAATTTCTGAAATAGAACGATAATTAAAATTTTCCAGAAGATCCAGTGTTTCAGCATCCACATTCAATTAAACTATAAACTAATACGTGAATAGACTTTTTCCAGTATTATTACATTCCGTCTTTGACAGCAATCAAACTGTTGTCTTGAAAAAGAATAAGCACCTGTAGTATTATTTCCTCTATTTAGATTATTGTGAAATTTTGCTATTCAATATAAACAAGAAAAGTCATCATGTTCCTTGTAAAACAGAATATTCAATGATGAGATGAATGACTTGTGATCAGCCAAATGTTCCTCTCTGCCATAACTAGTATTTTGGTAAGTAAGATAACCAGATCATTGTGCAATGGAAAGTTGTTTCATTAGAGCCCAAATCACTCACCTCTAACGTTGCCGGTTTTACTATGATAGCCGTGATACCCCAATTTAACTTTTATCCATAGTCAATTGATGCTGCTTGATGACAATTATTTTAGACAAATGTGCACACATTTCTAACACAATCAATATCTATTCAGATTCCATGTACATATGTACGTGAGATAATATTATAATACCATGACAAAATAAAATAACTTTTATAATTTTAATCAAGCATACAAGTAAAGTGTAACAGGTATAGATTGATGTAATTTATTAATTGAACCCACTTTCAAACACCATATTTGCTATATAAATTAGAATGGGTTTTGTATATGTTCTGAACAGGAATATGAATACATTTGATTGAAAACAACACAAAATTACGCAATATTTTGCGATGTGTATTCCTTAAGACTGTAATAGGTAAAGATTGGGAGCATTCATTCATTGAACATGATAGGAAACACCGTATTTCTAAATAGCTGCATTTAAATGGGATGTTCTTTTTAACAATATTATTAATACATTTTATCGAAAAAAATCCAAATTGCACAATATTTTGATAAATATATATTACTATCAATTTATAACGAGTCTTACCATTTTGAAGATAACCGCGTTATTAATGATATTTTGAAACGTCTTTATTCATTCCCACACTGAATGGTCAGTAAAGTGTAGAAAAGTCGGATGTTTGGACAGACGAAATCTCTGAAATAGAACGATAATTACAATTATCCACATTTGATTGAAACTACCGTTTTCATGGTTGTATAATGCGCATTGGTGCATAATGCGCACCCCCTCTTGGCCTTGAAAATCACCAGAAGAAAACTACTTCGTGTCTATAATGCTCATGGACTTTTGGGAAAGAGTGAAACACATTGTTCTTGTTTATAATGCGCACCCCTCCTACAAATTAAAGAATCTGGGCAAAATCCTGCACATTATGCAACCCTAAATACGGTATTACGGAAATAGACGTTGTCCCAATATGTTTGTATTCCCTCTTTGACAGCAGCCAACTTGTTAGACATATTTATAAACAATTACTTTCTTCAAAGAGAATAAGAACCTGTAGTATTATTTCCTCTATATGGATTCTTGTAAAGTTTTGGTATTCAATATAAACGAGAAAAGTCATCATGTTCCTTGTAAAACAGAATATTCAATGATGGGATGAATGACTTGTGATCAGCCAAATGTTCCTCTTTGTCATAACTAGTATTTCAGTAAGTAGGCTAACCAGAGCATTGCACAAAGGAAAGTTGCTTCATTAGAGCCGAAATCAACCACTGCTTACAATGCCGATTTTACTATGACAGCCATGATATTCAATTTATGTTAAAGGTATGATAAATTTATATGATGTTTGATGACAATTATGTGAGACAAATGTGTGCGTGTGTTTGAATCCAATTATATTACAATCAACAATTAAATTACGGTTCATGTACATATGTATAAGAGGTAACATCTTTGCACCTGTGTCTACGATTTTATCATTATATATAGCAGCTCTACTTTAAAACAAGTTAATGTTCTCAGAAAACCAAAGCTTACTCTTTGCAAGCAAACTCTATCAAATATATGTCTTATTTTCATAAGAACAAAATTAGAATATGCTTGCGAGGTTTTGGTTGAACACAATTTGCAAGTAGAGATTCTCTTTCCTATTAAACAAGGTGGGTATATTTATCTTCTAGGCGTAAATATCCCAAGCTGACAACATTATGCAAAATGCTTAATGCACTATGTCCTTAAATTTTGGGTAATTGTCTACCTCTTACAGTATAACATATCAATGATCACAATCTCCGAAACGATGAAAACTATGCAATACCATGGGCTGGTGGACATTGGTCATCACTTCGAAAGTTTTACGGTCGCAACGACGACTTGATTGACAGCTATGGGATATCTGTGTCATTAATGACCACGGATCTATTTCAATGGTCGCAAGCACTTCCCGGTCCTTTCCCCGTTCGTGACTTTTCTCAGAATACTAATTAAAAAAAATTCGCTTGTTAAAATATACTAAAATATACTAAAATGAAAGAATAAATACCGTGGTTCTAGGATATATTCCCGTGGTTTCATCGTGCACATATATTATGGGTCTGTCTTCTTAGCAAATGTGAAATATCAAACAGTCATTGCCGTGCCATAACTCATTTTGGTATAACATTGTGTTAATAAATTTTAAATCAATTTCAATTCTGACTCAAAATGTGTGTCTGTCCTTTCAAATGTAGACCGTAAATATTATCAATGTATATCTAAAAAGAGGTAGACGTTCAGATTTCAAAGCGGAGATGTACTCCTGGTTCATACAAAGGAGAGTTGGTACGATCGTATCCCACTTTTTTCCTCAGAAAACAGTATTTTTGTGTTTGAAATCATTATTAGCCGATCCCAACGCACCTCTCGATGTTGAAATTGGGTTATATTGCCCATCGCTGCAAATATATATTGCTGTCTAACACGTTGCTCGTATGTTTATTATGCTAAATAGACCATGAAAAGTTATTGGTATATTCGAGTAAAAAAATTGGCAATTGCCTTAGCTACAAGGATAACAAAATGGCAAAATCCCGAATTTATTTACCCAGAAATTCTGAGTAATACCTCCTTGGCTCTGATGTTTACGAGCAACATTTTATATATATATTTTTAATTTATTATCAAGTCGTCTACATATGCTATTTTTCGCTTTGTTTCTTTGCATGACATCATATTTATTTTATTTTTGCTCATGACCTGGTCAGAATATTCCCTATGTTTGTGTTAGGTTATAGACGGGTAAAAAACATATTAAATTTAGCAGAAAATTTCCAGTTTCGTCCTTGTCATATTTTCTTTCTACAATGTCTTGTAACTATCGCTTTGAATTACATGTCGGTATCTTTTGATATTTCTAAAAAATGGTGTCTGGATTAGAATGGCCCCATTATGGAAAGGTCTGGATCCTCCTCTGAGATACCTGTACATTGTCGTGCAGTGTTGTTTGTCGTCAATTGTAGGAGCAACGCATTATGTTGTAGATTGTGTAAAATTTTCTATTTAAGTGAATAAGTGTTTCAGGCCTTCATGTTCTTTAGGGGTCTCTACATATCCCCCAAAAAAACACAGACACTCACCATATAAAGTACCATTTTTGTTCTATGAGACTTAGTTTTGTTGTCACACAATATTTATTATGTACTCTAGGGGACCCACATTATTTTATATAACGAATGTTATTGCCTTATGATATGAACCAGTTATATATGGTAGCGGGTCCCCTAAAGTACACCAAGGCACTATAGGAATAATTTACTTCAGGGGACTCGCATCATTCTCTATGGTTAATGTTGTTGTCTTATGATGCGAATCGTATATATAGCTAGTGGGTTCCTTAACGTACACTAAGGTATTGTACGATCATTTACTTTTGGAGACTCGTATTATTTTGCTATGGTTAATGGTAGTGGGTCCCTTAAAATCGTAGATATATATTATGAAAATGATCTAACCTTGATTGAATTTTACTCCTCTCGGAAAGGTGTAAAATGACACTTTATAGGGCGATCCCTTTAAAGTAAACTTTGTAAATTACGACTAAGGTAAATGAAAGCTATACTAACTTAGTATCACAGACATGAATTCAACATCTCTCTGTTCTCTATTCAACATTTACTTACAAGTCACCGCTAATACATTTTATGTAAAAAAATACATTAAAGGGAAGAAAATGTGAAGATAATAGTTCATGTACAAATAACCAGAGTTACTAGTATCTATCATTCATATTTCTTAAACAATATGTTTTTGAGAGAAGCTTATTTATATATTCCCTTGTTGATATTGTCTAAATGTTGGTAAACAGCTACAGTACAAAAGTTCGGCATGTATTTTTTTTTAATATATTTTATTTCATTTTAAATGTTTTTTTTTTTTTTTTTTAATTTATATGTTTTTAAAGTATTATGGTTTATGTTGAATCGATGCCTGTGATGTCACTTTCGTTACCTTTATCATCAGAATATCGAGAAGCTATGTTATCCTCGTAGGCGCAACTATCTGATAAGAACCGAATGACCTCACAGTCTTGGCTTACCAAGAGGAGATAAGCATGCTTAGCTGCGACAATAAACCATCAATTTACCTATGGTTACAGATAAACGGTGACACACTTGATGTAAAAAAAAATGTTTTTGGCATTATTCCTATATCTTTATCGGGTAAAGCAATACAATAAAATACTTAAAACCCTTGCCTTTCACCTTTAATGTTAGAAAACAGCTTTCCTTTATCGAGGAATACTTCGGCTGGTGCAAATGTGTTGTTATAGGGGATAGACCCAGGTTTTCATAATGTTCCACTCCATCACATTAATTTAAAATCAGACTTTGTTTCGGGACAGGTTGTAGTTGGGGTACGACATACACTTCCTGTTGAGGATATTTCTTTGTTATTTGGTATCGATATGGCCGGTCACAAAGCTATTATGGCCCCAATAATCTCCGAGGAGCCTAGTTATGAAGAGAATAAATTTAAGAAATACAGGGATTTGTTCTGCATGTGCTGTAACTTTAGCCATGGAAAAGCCTCTGGAAGAAGACGAGATTGTATTGCAATATGTTTCCATAGACACAAGTGATGTTGAGTCAAAAGACACATTTTTTTTTTGCTGATGTCAACGATCACTTGTTGCATAGCGATGGCGATATGTGTCGTTATTTCATAGACAAGGAACATATATCCTGCTTAGATACAGATGAGGACTAAACAACCCATCTTGAAAGAGTCCAGGACCAAAGGTCAATGAGTGATGGTCCTGTTCTTTAGCCAACAATAAGATATGTCAGTATTGACCTTCTTACTAGGGAACAACTTATCATTTCGCAGAAGGAAGAGCTCGTACTACCTTGTTCTAAGTCATTCTAGGTAGTGGAAGCAGAGAATGTTAATGTTTGCTGTTTCATGAAAGACTAAGCATTGGTTAGAAAATGGCGACCGCCAGATGCGACTGTGTAAGATGAATGTAAAGTTATCTGCCAGAGAGTGGTACAGGAAGAATACAGGAAAGCAGTTGTGAACCTGGCCCAATATTCGTCAATGACTGAACACTTGGGTTTTAACAAAACCTTCAACGGGATATTGGCCCATTTTTACTGGCATAATATAAGACAATACTTATCCGAGAACTGCTCATCTTGTAGCATCTGCCGAGTTATGGGAAACCGAATCAAAACATTCGTGTAGTTCCACTGCGGCCCGTATCAGCTTTTGAATAGTCTTTCAGTATGGTTATTGTTGACTGTGTGGGGTCACTTCCTAAGACTAAATAAGGAAATATATATTTACTAGCTATAATGTATTAATCCACCCGCTTTTCTATTGCCATTCCACTTAGGAATATTAAAGTTAATGCTATAATTAAGGTTCTAACTATTTTGTTTTTACATTTGTGTGTCTTCCTAAAACAATTCAGTCAAAAGAGGATCCAGTGTTATGTCTCATTTATTTCAGCAATTTATGCATCAATTAAATTTAATACAAAACAGTTTAAATCTAATGAGTCTCACGGAGATTTGGAAAGAGTTCACCAGACCTTAAAAAAAGTATGATGAAAACATTTTGATTACAGTCAAACAAATTGGGATAATGGGGTCGGTATGCTACTGTTTGCTGTAAGGAAAGCCTTTCAAGAATCTCTAGGTTTTAGTCCTTTTGAACTTGTTTTGAACACCATGTTTGAGGTTACTTTTGAAAGTAAAATGCCTTTGTGAAAATATGTTATTAGTATATTATTTTATTTGGAGTATTTTAGGCATAAGTTTACAAGAGCATGTGAAATAGAACAAGACAATTTGAAACAAAACCAAGCTAAAATGAAACAGTGGTATGATAAGGATGCCATCATCAGAGAAATTAAATGAGGCGAGAAAGTTATTGTGTTATTGCTTATTCAAATATGTCAGGTGACAACACAATTCTTCTCGAAAAAGTATAAGTTAACAGTGGATGCTGGTGATACAGGTGTTGGTGCTGTTTTGCTCCAAGAACGTGAAGATGACATAGATCTGCCGAATTGCTGTTTTTGTTAAACGTTTTACAAAGATAAAAAAAAAAATATCCACAATTGAAAAAAAAATGACTTGCCTTATTGTTATCTTTGAAACATTTTGATTACCAAAGGAGCAATCAGAATCAATCTTCTGTGTAGCGTATTTTGTCTTTTTTCGTGCTTGACAAAATAAAATTTCATGACCTATTACAATAACTTCGTAACGGTTCTTACCATGTTATTTTTAAGCGTCTTTTTATGTTCCCACGATGAATGATTTGTAAAGTGTAGAAAAGTCACATGTTTGGACAGACTAAATTTCTGAAATAGAACGATAATTAAAATTATCTAGATGATCCAGTAGTTCAGTATCCACATTCGATTAAAACTACTACGTGAATAGACTTTATCCACGTATGATTGTATTCCGTCTTTGAAGCAGTCAAAATGTTTTTTTGTAGAAAAATGCATGTAGTATTATTTCCTCTGTATAGATTATTGTGAAGTTTTGTTATTCAATATCAACAATAAAAGTCATCATGTTCCTTGTTAAGCAGCATATTCAATGATGATATGCATGACTTCTGATTAGCCCAATGCTTCTCTCTGCCATAACTAGTATTTTAGTATGTATGATTATCAGAATAGTGTTCAATGAAAAGTTGCTTCATTAGAGCCCAAATCACACACTGCTAACGTTTTCGGTTTTACTATGATAGCCGTGATACCAAAATTTAATTGTTATCCAGAATCATTTGATAATGTTTGATTACAATTATCTTAGACAAATGTGCACACATTTCTAACACAATCAAAATCTATTCAGATTCTATGCATATATGTGTTTGAGGTAACTTTTCCAATGTGTCTACTATTTTACCATTGACCTGTTCTGAGGTTGTGGCAACATTAGTTATTCATGTTATCAATCAAATCATGAATGGTTGAAGACTTACTGAAAGCATATTATACGTTTTTCAATATGCTACGTTGAAATACAACTACATAGAGTATCAAAGTTTCAAGTAGTGATGTATTTTTTTATTTGACAGTTATTTGCATTCCAATTAAACCACATCAATCAAATCAGACACGTTCAACAACATTACGAATCTTTATTGGTAGTAAATATTCCTCTTATTTGTTGTTGTTTTTCTTGACTTACAACACATGTATATATATAATTTATGTTGCTTAAGAACTACTTACACAAACTATTCAAATTCCACGAAAAAACAAAATAACCTTTATAATTCTAATCAAACATACAAGTAAAGTGTAACAGGTAAAGAGTGCGGGGATTTATTAATTGAACCCGCTTTCAAACACCATATTTGCTATTTTAATTAAAATGGGATGTGCATATGTTCTGAACAGGAATATGCATACATTTTATTGAAACAATTCCAAATTACGCAATATTTTGCTATGTGTATTCCATAAGGCTATAATTGGTAAAAAATTGGGAGTATTCATTCATTGAACATGATTTGAAACACCGTATTTCTAAATAGCTACATTTATTGAAATGGGATGTTCTTCTTTACAATAATATGCATATATTTTATTGAAACAACTCAAAATTACACAATCTTTTGATATATGTATTGCTATCAATTTGTAACGTTTCTTACCATTTTGAAGATAACTGCGTTCTTAATGATATTTTGAAACGTCTTTATACATTCCCACGGTGAATGGTCAGTAAAGTGTATAGAAAGAGAGACGAAATTTCTGAAATAAAATGATAATTGCAATTATCCAGAAGATCCAGTATTTCAGTATCCACATTTGATTGAAACTACTACGTGCATAGACTTTGTCCCAATATGACAGCAGTCAACATGTTAGACATATTTATAAACAATTACTTTCTTCAAAAAGAATAACCACCTGTAGTAGTAGTTCCTCTATATGGATTCTTGTAAAGTTTTGGTATTCAATATAAACGAGAAAAGTCATCATGTTCCTTGTTAAACAGAATATTCAATGATGAGATGAATGACTTGTGATCAGCCAACTGTTTCTCTTTGCAATAGCTAGTATTTCAGTAAGTAGGATTTCCAGAGCATTGTGCAATGGAAAGTTGCTCCATTAGAGACCAAATCAACCACTGTTTACGATTCCCAAATTTAAGTTAATGATATGATCAATTTATATGATGTTTGATGACAATTATTTTAGACAAATGTGTGCGTATTTTTGAATCCAATTCTAATACAATCAAAAAATAAATTAGAGTTCATGTAAACATGTGCAAGAGGTAACTCCTCTGCACCTGTGTCTACGATTTTACCCTTATATATAGCAGCTGTGTTTTCAAACTCGTTAATGTTCTCAGAAAACTAATGTGTACTCTTTGCAAGCAATCTCTATCACATATATGTCTTACTTTCATAAGGACAAAACTAGAATATGCTTGCGATGTTTTGGGTGAACACAATTTGCAAGTAGAGATTCTCTTTCCTTTGAAACAAGGTGGGAATATTTGTCTTCTAGCCGTAAAAATTACATGCTGACAACATTTTACAATATGCATAATACACTCTGTCCTCAATGTTTGGGTAATTGTCTGCCTCCCAGATAATAACATATAAGTGATCACAATCTCCGAAACGATGGAAACTATACAACACCATAAGGTAAACTCATAATGTCTACGACATTATTTATACCATCCACTATTTCGACATGGACAAATTTGGATTTAAATATTATAAATAGCCTAAATATATCATGTTTAAATCTAGGATTAAATAAAATACTATTAAATCTCCGGAATATTATGGTGAATGGTCTAGAAAACTAAACATACATCATGCTAGACTACGAAATCAATGCAGCTCATTGAATTCTGATTTATTTAGTATAAACATTACAAATGACTCAAAATGGCAATGTGGTTCCCCTTTTGAAGATTCAATTCAAAATATAATGGAATGTCTATTACACCAAAACGAAAACTTTAAGGTGAAATGCAAGGGTCATAACTTTTTTCAGATTTCCACATTTTTAGATTGTGATTTTAGTACCTTGATAGAAAATGGTAATCATTTTGAATTTTCTGTTTAAAACAACGGGCAATATCAATCATGGTTATTCCCCTTTAAAAATATTCTGTCGTCGTTCTTGTCATTTCTTCCTTTTAATGGGAGAAAGATATGCATACCATATGTGTGTGCAAAACGGTTGGGATGGTGGACATTGGTCATTACTTCGAAAGTTTTACGGCCGCAACCACAACTTGATTGACTGTTATGGAATATCTGTGTCACAAATGACCACGGAAAAATTCCACTTGTCGCAAACACTTCTCGGTCCTTTCCTCGTTCATCACTTATCAAATAATACTAATTAAATAAAATCGCTTGTTAAAATATACTAACATGAAAGAATAAATACCGTGGTTATAGGATATACTCCCGTGGGTTCATCACGCATATCTATCATGGGTAAGTCTTCTTCGCAAATGTCAAATATCAAACAGTCATTGCCGTGCCATAGCGCAATTTGGTATAAAGGCGTGTCGATAAATTTCAAATTAAATTCAATTCTGACTCAAAATTTGTGTCTGTCCTTTCAAATGTAGACCGTAAATAGTAGCAATGTATGCCAACAAAGAGGTAGGCGTTCAGATTTCAAAGCGGAACAGAACTCCTGGTTCATACAAAGGAGAGGTTGCTTTGAAATCATCATTAGCCCCCCTCCCTCCTCCCAACGCACCTCTCGATGTCGAAAATGGGTTATATCGCCCCTGGCTGCAAATATATATTGCTGTCTAACACGTTGATCGTTTGTTTTTTATGCTAAATAGACCATACAATTTATAGGTGTATTCGTGTAAAAAAATTGGCTACTGCCTTAGCTAGCAAGGATAACACAATGGCAGAACCCCGAATTTATTTACGCAGAATAAGGCCTCATTTTGGCACTGATGTTTACGAGCGACATATTTATTATATATATATTTTAATTTATTATCAAGTCGTCTACATATGCTATATTTTGCTTTGTTTCGTTGCGTGACATCTATTTATTTTATTTTTGCCCGAGACCTGGCCAGAGTATTCCTCCTTGTTTGTGCTAGGTTATAGTTTGGTAAAAAACATATTGAATTTAACAGAACATTTCCAGATTCGTCCTTGTCATTTTTTCTTTTTACCGTGTCTTATAATTTCCGCTTCGAATTACGTGTCGGTATCTTTTGATATTTCTTAAAAAATGATGTCTGAACTAAAACGGCCCCCATTATGGAAAGGTATGGATCCTCCTCTGAGATACATGTACATTTTCGTACAGTTTGGTTTGTCGTCAATTGTTGAATACGGAGCAAAGCTTTATGTTGTAGATTGTGTAAAATGTTCTGTTTAAGTGAATAAGTGTGTCATTCCTTCATGTACTTTAGGGGGCTCTACATATCCTCAATAAAAACATCCCGGGCACTCACCATATAAAGTACAATTTGTGTTCTCTGAGACTTAGTTTTGTTGTCTTACAATATGTATTATGTACTCTAGGGGAATCACATTATTTTCTATTACGAATGTTGTTGTCTTATAATATGAACCAGTTATATATGGTAGTGGGTCCCCTAAAGTACACCGAGGCATTATAGGGATCATTTACTTTAGGGGACTCGTATTATTTGGTTATGGTTAATGGTAGTTGGTCCCTTAAAATCGTAGATATATATTATGAAAATGATCTAACATTAATTGAATTTGTTTCTCTCGGAAAGGTGTAAAATGACACTTTATGGGGCGAACCCCTTAAAGTAAAATTTGTAAATTACGACTATGGTAAATGGAAGCTCTAAAATACACGAAGGCATTATAGGAATCATTTACCTTAGGGGATATATATATATACGACCAAGCTAAATGAAAACTATAATAGCTTAGTGTCACGGACATGAATTCCACATCTCGCTGTTCTCTATTCAACGATTACTAACAAGTCATCAGTAATACATTTTATGTACAAAAAATTAAAGGGAGGAAAATGTGAAGGTAATGGTTCATGTACAAATAACCAGAGATACTAGTATTTATCATTCACATTTCTTATACAATATATTTTGAAAGAAACCTATCTATAAATTCCCTGGAGAATATTCTCTAAATGTAAGTAATCAACTAGAGTACAAAACTTCGGCATGTTGTTTTCTTAAATTGTTTTTTTTATTTCAAATTAAATGTTTTTGTTTTTTTAATTCATATGTGTTTAATGTATTATTTTCTATGTTGAATTGATGCATGCGATGTTACGTTGGTCACTTTCATCATCAAAATATCGAGAAGCTGTTTTATCCTCGTAGACTGATCAGAACAAAATAACCTCGCAGTCTTGGCTTAACAAGAGGAGATAATCGTGATAAACTTCGA
Source organism: Bathymodiolus brooksi (assembly GCA_963680875.1). Classification (NCBI taxonomy): domain Eukaryota; kingdom Metazoa; phylum Mollusca; class Bivalvia; order Mytilida; family Modiolidae; genus Bathymodiolus; species Bathymodiolus brooksi. Next base: position 85,917,848 of record OY804586.1, on the reverse strand, counting down.
CAATAAACCATCAATTTACATGTGTTTACAGATAAACAGCGACTCACTTGGCGTCACAACTTTGCTTTTTCGGCATTATTTATGTATCTTTAAAGAGTAAAGCAATACAATCAAATACTGAAAACCTTTGCATTTCTCCTTTAATGGTAGAACATATTGTACCTTTATCGGGAACTACTTCAGCTTGTGCAAATATGGCGCTACTGGGGGTAGACCCAGGTTTTCATAGTGTTCCACTCCATCGCCTTAATTCAAAATTAGACTTTGTTTCGGAACAGGCTGTAGTTGGAATAAGATATATGCTTCCTGATGAGGACAGTCCGTTGTTATTTGGTAACGATTAGGCCAGTGACAAGGCTATAATGGACCAATAGTCTTCGAGGAGCATAGTTGCGAAGAGAATGAATTAGAAAATACAGTGGTTTATCATGCTTGTGCTGTAACTTTAGCCATGAAAAAGCCTCTGGAAGAAGAAGAGACTTTATTGGAAGATGGTACCATAGAAACAAGTGATGTTGAATTAAAAGACACATTTGTTTGGCTGATGTCAACGATCACTGTTTACATAGCGATGGCAATATGTCTCGTTATTTTACAGACAAGGACACAAATCCTGTTTAAATACAGATGAGGAGTAAAGATTCAACCTTGATACAGTCCAGGTCCAAAGGTCAATGAGTGATGATCCTGTTCTTAAGTAAATAATAAGCTATGTCAGTAATGGCCTTTTGACTAGGGAACGACTTGTTAGTGCAGAGAAGGAAGAGCTCACTCTCAATAGAACAGGCAGAGAAGGTTCATATTTACTATTTCATGAAAGACACGGTGATTATGGAAAGATCTGGATCTGCCTCTGATATACATGTATATTGTTGTACATTATTGTCTGTCGTCAATTGTTGAATAGGGTACAACGATATATGTTGTAAATTGTGTAACATTTCTGTTTTAGTGAATCAGTGTATCAGGCCTTCATGTACATTAGGGGGATTTACATATCATCAGAAAAAGAAAACAAACAAATCCCGGGCACTCACACTATAAAGTACCAGTTGTGTTCTATGGGACTTAGTTGTGTTTTCTCACAATATTTATTAGGTAGTCTAGGAGACTCACATTATTTCCTATAACGAATGTTGTTGTCTTATGATATGAACCAGATATACATGGTGGTGGGTCCCTTAAGGTATACCAATGCATTATAGGAATTCTATATTTCAGGGGATTCGCATCATTATCTATGGTTAATGGTGTTGTCTTATAGTATGAATCATAGATATAGGTAGTAGTTTCCCTAAAGTACACTTAAGTATCGTAGGGATCATTTACTTTTGGGAACTCGTATTATGTTGTTTATGGTTAATGGTAGTGGGTCACTTACAATCGTAGATATATATTATGAAAATGAAATAACTTGTATTGAATTTTGTTTCTCTCGGAAAGGTGTAAAATAACACTTGATGGGGCAAGCCCCTTAAAGTAAACTTTGTAAATTACGACTAAAGTAAATGAAGGTTATAATAACTTAGTGTCACGGACATGATTTCCACATCTCGCTGTTCTATTTTCAACGATTACTAACACGTCGTAAGTAATACATTTTACGTAACAATGCATTAAAGGCAGGAACATGTCAAGGTAATAGTCCATGTACACATAATCAGAGTTACTAGTATTTATCATTCATATTTCTTATCCAATATTTTTTGAGAGAAGCCTATTTATAAATCCTTCACGAATATTGTCTAAATGTAGGTAAACAGCTAGAGTACAAAAGTTCGGCATGTATTTTTTTTAAATATTTTTTTTATTTCAAATTCTTATTATTTTTTATTTTCTTTATATATATATTATAAATGTATTATTTCATATGTTGAATCGATGCCAGTCATGTCACTTTGGTCACTCTTCATCAGGATATCGAGAAGCTATGCTATTCTCATAGGCACAGAAGACTGATAAGAACCGAAACACCTCACAGTCTTGTCTTACCAAGAGGAGATAATCATGTTAAGCTTCGACAATAAACCATATATTTGTCTGTTTACAGATAAACAGTAACATACTTGGTGTCAAAATTTGCTTTTTCGGCATTATTTATGTATCTTTATCGAGTAAAGCAAGACAATCTAATACTCCAAATAATTGCATTGCACCTTTAATGTTAGACAATATTTTCCCTTTATCGGTGATTACTTCGGGTGGTGCAAATGTGTTGTTACAGGGGGTACACCCAGGTTTTTATAGTGTTCCACTCCATCATCACATTAATTTAAAATCAAACGTTGTTTCTGGACAAGTTGTAGTTGGGGTAAGACCTATACTTTCTATTCAGTATATTTCTTTGTTATTTGCTATCGATTTGGTCGGTGCCAAGGTTATAATGGACCCAGTACTCTCCGAGAAGGCTAGTTATGAAGAGAATGAATTAGAAAAAGCAAGGTTTTTCCTGCATGTGCTGTAACTTTAGCCAAGGAAAGGCCTCTGGCAGAACAGGAAACTTTATTACAAGGTGGTATCATAGAAACAAGTGATGTTGAATTAAAAGACACATTTGATGTCAACGATCAATTTTTGCATAGCGATAGCGATATGTCTCGTTATTTTATAGACAAGGAACACAAATCCTGTCTAGATACAGATGAGGACTGAAAATCCCATCTTGATACACTCCATTACTAAAGGTCAATGAGTGATGGTCTTGTTCTTAAGCAAGCAATAATATATGTCAGTAAAGACCTTCTGACTAGGGAACGACTTATTAGTGCGCAGAAGGAAGAACTCACACTACCTTGTTCTAAATTATTCCCAGTAGAGAAGGCAGAGAAGGTTCATGTTTGTTATTTCATGAAACACGAAGAATTGATGAGAAAATGGCGACCACCAGTTGTGACTGCGTAAGATGAATGGAAAGTGATTTGGCAGATAGTTGTACTGGAAAAATAGCAGAAAGCAGTTATGAGCCTGGCCCATGATTCGTCATTGACTGAACACTTGGGTGTTTGAAAAACCTCCAACAGGATAATGACCTATTTCTACTGCACGAATATAAGACGATACGTAGCTGAGGAATGTAGCTCTGTGAAGTCAATGGAAATCGAAACAAAACATTCATGCAGCTACACTCCGACCAGTACCTGCTTTTGAAGATTCTTTCAGTAGGGTTGTTGTTGACTGGGTGGGGCCACTTCCTAAGACTAAATACGGAAATCTATAATTACTAACTATAATGTGTGCCTCCACCCGTTTTCCTGAAGCCATTCCACTTAGGAATACTAAAGCTAACACTATTATTAAGGCTTTAACTATTTTGGTTTCTTTTGTGGGTCTTCCTAAATCAATTCAGTCAAATCAGGGATCCAATTGTAGTTCTCATATATTTCAGCAAGTTATGCATGAATTAAATATAAAGCAGTTTAAACCTATTGCATATCAAGTAACTCTGAAAAGATTTCACAAAACATTAACAAATTTAATGAAAACATTGTGTTTAGACAGTCATAAAGATTGGGATAATGGGGTCCGCATGCTACTGTTTTCTGTAAGGGAAACCTTTCAAGAATCTCTAGGTTTTAGTCCTTTTGAACTGTTTTTTGGACACTCTATGGGAGGTCCCTTAAAAATGTTGATAGACAAATTTGTGAAAATACTGTTATTAGTATTTTAGATTATGTGGAGTGTTTTAATTATAAGCTTACAAGTGCATGCGAAATAGAATATGACAATTTGAAACAAAGCCAAGATAAAATGAAATAGTGGTATGATAAGGATGTAATGGTAAGATAATTTAAACCAGGCGAGAAAGTTATTGTGTTATTGCTTATTCATTGTTATCCATTACAAGCTAAATATGTTTGGCCATATGTAATTGAATCCAGACTGAATAATTTAAATTGTATTGTGAATACACCTACGAGAAGAAAGAAAAGACAAATATGCCAGGTGAAAAACGCACAGCTTTTCGAAAGAATATAAGTTAACAGTGGATGCTAGTGATGTAGGTGTTGGTGCAGTTTTGCTCCAAGAACGTAAAGATGACATAGATCTGCCGAATTGCTATTTTTCTTAAATGTTTGACAAAGATCAGATAAATAATCCACAATTGAAAAAAATGACTTGCCTTATAGTTATCTTTGAAGCATTTTGATGTACATTTCATCCATTCGTGGTGTTTACTGATCACAATACCGTCACATTTATTAAAAAAATGCAAAATAAAAATCACAGATAAACGAGATTAGGATTAATGTTGCAAGAATACAATCTGATTATAAAATATATTAAATGTAAAGATAATTGTATAGCTAAAGTTTTGTCTAGAGTTGGATAATATTGTAATGAATTGAAATAGAGAGTTATTGTAAAAGTTTGTATCCAATCCTTTTCTTCAAGAGAGGAGATGTTATGTATAAATAATGAATATGAGATATTACTTTGTTCATTAGAATAATTGTTGTTGTTGATAATATTACATCATCAGTGCAAATATGTTATTAAAAATACGTCAAGTTGCTTACAAGTTTTTAATTTTGATCTTGAATTTTGATATGATCTAGATATTTCTAGATATTGTTTATGCATAAACAAGGTCACATTTGTTGGAAAGTTCTAGAGAATTTCATGTAATAGTATATAAATACAAGACGCATCAACATCGATAGCTGTCAGTCTAAGAATTAGGATTAATATAATAGCTGGAATATATAGCATTGTATTTATATATCGTTACTTAGTAAAACGAAAAGAATCCCGGTCACTTAATTTCACTACATACATATGTTGATTGCATCTATCCCATTGAGCCTGAAATAAAGGATATCGCAGATACAGGTAGGTGTGCTTCATATCTTGACCTACACCTCGAAATCGAGTTAAGAACGAAACTGTACGACAAAAGAGATGATTCCAATTTTTCCATTGTGAACTTTCCATTTATACGTAGCACCATTCCAGAAGTACATGCATATGGAGTATATATCTCTGAGATGATACGATATTCTATAGCTTGTGGCACCTATCAGGATTTCCTTGATAGAGGATTTTGCTAACAAGGAAGCTACTGAAACAAGGGTTCATTTTGGTAAAGGTGAAGTCATCACTTCGAAAATGTTACGGTCGCCACCATGACTTGGTTGACCGTTATGTAATATATGTGTCACAATGACCAATGGGTTTGTAACTAGATTAACACGACGGGTACCACTAGTGCAGCAGGATTTACAGACCCTTCTAGAGCACCTGCGTTCACTTCGATCTTTAGTGGGACTCGTGTTACTGGACCTTTAGCTTGTATGTTTTGTAGATCGTTGTTTTTCCTTTTGTACTTTTTCTTTTCGCCATTGTGTTGTCTGTTCTTTGATATACGGATTCTGATTGCCCCTTTGTTCTCTTCAAAATGTTCTTAGTAAAGCTACACGACTTGAACATTGAACTATTAACACTTTCATCGCCCAATATTTGGAAACTTTCAGGATTAGAACTAAATGATATGTTTATTCAACAAGAATACATTTTCATAGAAGAGGATCGCAAAAATAAAACGAAAAGGACAACATTATGTATTTAAAGGACTTTAAATTTGAACATTGACAAAGAGGCCAGTAATAATTTATTTATTTGAGTTGTGTAATTGTATTATAGTATGACGTTCCTTTTGTTGTTATATCAAAGAAAAGAAACTTAATTGATTGTTGGTTGTATCTTTCTATTACTAGAATATTCTATGCAAACTTTTTGTAAAATTAGTTATTCAGGTTATCAATCAAATCATGAATGGTTGATGACTAACTAAAAATGTATTATGGTTTATTCAATATGTTAGGTTGAAATACAACTACATAGAGTATCAACGTTTGCAGCATTGATGTATATTTTTTTATTTGACAGTTATTTGCATTCCAATATAAAATCACATCAATCAAATCATACACGCTCAACAACATTACGAAACTTGATCGGTTGTCAATATTCTTATTATTTTTTCGACATTATATATATCTTACAATACATGTATATATATATAATTGATCTTGCTTGAGAACATTTACGCAAAATATTCAAATTCCACGACAAAATAAAATAACTTTTAAAATTATAATCAAGCATACAAGTAAAGTGTAAAGATTGAGGGTATGCATTAATTGAACCCACTTTCAAACACCCTATTTTTAAATAGCTACACTAATTATAATGGGTTGTGCATTTTTTTCTGAACAGGAATATGAATACATTTTATTGAAAAAAAAATCCAAATTACGCTATATTTTGTGTGTATTGCTCAAGACTGTAATAGGTAAAGATTGGGAGCATTTATTCATTGAACCTGATTTGAAACACCGTATTTCTAAATAGTTATATTAATTCAAATAGGAGGTTCTTGTTAACAATAATATAAATACATTTTATTGAAAAACTCAAAAATTACACAATATTTGTATATACGTTTTGCTTAAGACAACAGCAAGCGACCGACTTAATGAAGTATAAACATGAGATATTTGTTGACTATTCATAGGAACTTAGGCCATAATGTCATATCAGTGATAGAGGACAACACCTTCAATAATCTACCAAACTTAAGATTCATATGAGTATCATTTAGTATAATTTATAGAAAAGTATGTACCTTATATAGCAGATAGTTCATGGCACTGAGGGTCATATGGTACTATATGGACCGGTCCGTCACCAAAAAAATATTATATGACCGAAACTTCTGAGGTCCATATACTATTGTTTTGGTGACGGACCGGTCATATACTGCCATATGACCCGAAGTGACATGAACTATTTGCTATATTATACTTTTTATCTAAAATAATGCAGGTACCTGGCCGGTCCATATACTACCGGTCCATATTCAACAATAGTGACCGGCTGCGCAAACAAAGACAAAAAGGGAAAATAAAAACGTAAAATGTAATATATGACAATATATGTCTTAGGAAATGTTTTTTTTATATAAAACAAGTTGTTGAGAAATGTGCGCTCCGAACTCTACGGATATGTCATCGATATGGAACTCCAATTTAGTGGTAAGAAGAGTTTGAATATACCAAAGGTTCAATCAGAATCAAATTTTGGTGTTGTGTATTTTGTCTTTTTTCGTGTTTGACAAAATAAAATAAGTTAATTCATGTCCGATTACTATACATGTGTAACGTTTCTTACACTTTTAAAGATAACCGCGTTATTAATGATATGTTTAAGCGTTTGTATGCATTACCACGATGCATGGTTTGTAAAGTGTAGACAAGTCACATGCTTGGACATACTACATTTCTGAAATAGAACGATAATTAACATTATGCAGAAGATTCAGTAGTTCAGTATCCACATTTGATTAAAACTACCACGTGAATAGGCTTTGACCCAGTACGATTGTATTCGGCCTTTGACCGCAGTCAAAATGTTTTCTTGAAAAAGAATAAGTACCTGTATTATTATTTTCTCTATATGCATTCTTGTGAAGTTCTGGTATTCAATATAAACAAGAACAGTCCTTATTTTACTTGTTAAAGAGAATATTCAATGATGAGATACATGACTTGTGATCAGCCAATTGTTCCTCTTTGTCATAGCTAGTATTTCAGTAAGTAGGATGACCAGAGCATTGTGCAATGAAAAGTTGTTTTATTAGAGCCCAAATCAACCACTGTTAATGTTAACGATGTCAGTTTTACTATGATAACCGTGATATCCAAGTTTAAGTTAATGATAGGATCAATTGATATGATGTTTGATGATAATTATTTTAGACAATTGTGGATGTGTTTGTGCACCCATTTCTAAAACAAAAAGTTGATGTACATATGTATTAGAGGTAACTCCATTGCACCTGTGTCTACGATTTTACCATTATACATAACAGCTGTACTTTCAAACAGGTTAATGTTCTCAGAAAACTAAAGTTTACTCTTTGGAAGCAAACTCTATCAAATATATATCTTACTTTCATAAGGACATTAGAATATGCTTCCGAGGTTTGGGATAGGTGTTTTGAACGAGAAATAGCAAAACTGGAAAAAGTTCCACGTTAAACAGAATATTCAATGATGAGATCAATGACTTGTCATCAGCCAGATGTTCCTCTTGTCATTACTAGTCTTTCATTAAGTAAGATAACCAGAGCATTGAGCAATGGGAAGTTGCTTCATTAGAGCCCAAATCACCTACTGATTACGATGCCAGTTTTACTATGATAGCTGTGATACCCAAATTTAAACTGACGTTATGATGAATTTATATGATGTTTGATGACAATTATTCTAGAGAAATATGTGTGTGTCTGTGTACCCAATTCTAACACAATCAACATATGTGGTAGAGGAAACTCATGTGCACCTGTGTCTACGACTTTACCATTAGCTATGGCAGCTGTACTGATGGTGTGGCTTAGCTAGTGTTTCCCATTATCGTGTGGTATATGGTTTTACCATTATATATGGCGGCTGTACTGATGGTGTGATATATTTAGTATTTTGCTATTAGATATGGCAGCTGTACTGATGGTGTGATATATTTAGTGTTTTACCATTATATATGGCAGCTGTACTGATCGTGTGGTATATGGTTTTACCATTATATATGGCGGCTGTACTGATGGTGTGATATATTTAGTATTTTGCTATTAGATATGGCAGCTGTACTGATGGTGTGGTATATTTAGTGTTTTACCATTATATATGGCAGCTGTGCTGATGGTGTGGTATATGATTTTACCATTATATATTGCAGCTGTACTGATGGTGTGGTATATTTAGTGTTTTACCATTTTATATGGCAGTGTACTGATTGTGTGGTATATGGTTTTACCATTATATATTGCAGCTGTACTGATGGTGTGGTATATTTAGTGTTTTACCATTTTATATGGCAGTGTACTGATTGTGTGGTATATGGTTTTACCATTATATATGGCAGCTGTACTGATGGTGTGGTATATTTAATGTTTAGCGATTATATATTGCAGCTGTACTGATGGTGTGGTATATTTAGTGTTTTACCATTATATATGGCAGTGTGCTGATGGTGTGGTATATTATTTTACCATTATATATGGCAGCTGTACTGATGGTGTGGTATATTTATTGTTTAGCCATTATATATGGCAGTTGTACTGATGGTGTAGTATATTTAGTGTTTTACCATTATATATGTCAGCTGTGCTGATGGTGTGGTATATTATTTTACCATTATATATGGCAGCTGTACTGATGGTATGGTATATGATTTTACCATTATATATGACAGCTGTACTGATAGTGTGGTATATGAATTTACCATTAGATATTGCAGCAGTATTGATGGTGTCGTATAGTTAGTGTTTTACCATTATATATGGCAGTGTACTGATGGTGTGCTATATGATTTTACCATTAGATATGGTAGCTGTACTGATGGTGTGGTATATTATTTTACCATTATATATGGCAGCTGTACTGATGGTGTGGTATATTTAGAGTTTTACCATTATATACGGCAGCTGTACTGATGGTGTGGTATATTTAGAGTTTTACCATTAGACATGACAGCTGTACTGATGGTGTGGTATATTTAGTGTTAGAGGTAGCACCTTTGCACATGTGTCTACAATTTTACCATTAGACATGGCAGCTGTACTGATGGTTTGGTATATTTACTATTTTGCATTGATGATAGATATGAGATATTACTTTATTCATTATAATATTTTGTATTGTTGTTACCATTATATCATCAGTGCAAATAGGTTATCAAACATAGGTCAAGTTGTTTATACCTTAATTTTGACAATGCATTTTGATATGTTCTAGCTATTTCTACACATTGTTTATATATGTAAGCAATGTCATAATTTTTTTAAATGTTATGGAGAATTTCATGAAATATTATGTAGGACGCAGGAACCTGGAGAGCTGTCAATCTAAAATTTAGAATGTGCATGATAGCTGGAATACATAGCATCACACTTGGATATATTTACTTAATGATGTCGGGTGACTTGAACATTAAACTATTAACAATTTCAACAGCCAATATTTGGAAACTTTCAGGAGTAGAACGGAGGAATATTTTAATTCAACTAGAATTCACTTTCATAGGAAATAATCGATCTAATATACCAGAAAGGACAAGATAATATAATCTAAAGGAATTTAAATTTGAACATTGACAGACATGCCAGTTATAATTTATTAATTTGATATTTGTAATTGTTTAATAGTATTAAGTAAATGTTTTTATTATATTAAATAATATAAACTTAATTGATTGTTGGTTGTACCTTTCTGTTACTAGAATACTCTAGAAAAAATAACCTTTACGTAACTGTAATTGAGGGCCCTTCCGCGATGGCGAATATTTGTAAAAGAAAATTATTAAAAAAGAGATGATTTATTGATGTCTATATTTTCTTTAATTATTTATTTATTACAACCAACAATCAAAATGGTATTTTCGGCAGAATAATTTATGTCAGATTCAAAGAGGGAGGTGTTTGAGGCACTAACAATTATAAATGTTACTGCTAAGCAAATAATTGAAACTTAAGGTTAAAACTACCATGTTAAAATTTGAAATCCGTAACATTATTGTTGATTAGCAGATTTTGGATGAAGATGTTTTGGAATTGGTTTACAATTTTGGGGATGATACAGTAAATATGAGAGAAATTGAAATGCAAGAAAAAATCAAATTAAATAAGTTGAAGGAAAACTCAATCTTGAAGAAATAGAAAAGGAAGAAATGCAAGAAAAAAGAAGAATTGAAGAAATGCAAATGCAAATAAAAATGAAAGAACTAGAACTTGAGCAATCTATGCTTTCTAAAGAAAAAGAGGGGAGAGTGCATTTAGTGTTACCTTCAAATACAAAATAAATTTGATGTTGTGAAATACATCGGATTCCTTCCACCTATTTTGGAGAAAGAAGTGGACAAATAGTTTGTTCATTTTGAGAAAATTGTTAAAAGTCTGACTTCGCCCAATGAATACTGGACCTTACTTGTACAGTGTCCAGACAGGGAAAGCCCAAGAAACAATTTCAAATTATGAAGAAGGGAAATAAGCCATTTTGAAAGCATATGAATTGGTAACGGAGGTTTATCGGCAAAAGCGTAGAAGTTGTATAAAACGGGATGGTAAATTAATGTAGCCTTTTCCTGTGAACAAGAACTTTTGTTTGAAAAGGAGCTCACTTCTAACAAAGTAACTACAAATTTTGATAAATTAAGGCAAAGCAATTCTTATTGAAAACATTAAACAATTCATTCAGTCAGATATTAAGACATATATAGATGACCATAGCGTTTCTAGTTTAGTAAAAGCCAACACTATGGCAGATGATTATGTACTGACGCAATACATTAATGTTTTTGAAAAATAGAAGAGTTGGAAGTGTCCCGAATTTGAATTATGTTCAGAATAGACTCCTTCGTATAACCATTTTGATCAACCAACATCAGATTCTTGGGAGAAAAAATAAAAATAGCTACAGACCTCTAGAAATAAATAAAGGGGAATCACCTAAATATTGTTCCTATTGTAAGAAAAAGGACACTTTGTTTCAGAATGTTCTTAAAAGAAACAATTATAGTACACCGTAAGTTTCTATATCATGTAATGCTTTAAAAGACCCTCTCATGCCCATTGTAATTGAAAATGTTATTTGAAGGTTTCCAAAATCTCAGTTTGATAGTATGGAGAATAATAAGCCTTTGATAACAAAGTAATTTGTGTCACTGATAGGTGATAAACCAGTCTATAATCCATTAAAATATTGCGTGATACGGGAGCTTTCCAAACTTAAAAGGTGAAATGCAAAGGGCATACCTTTTTTTCATATTTACACATTTTTGGATAGTGATTTTAGTGTCTTAATAGAAAATCGTAATAATGTTCAATGTTGTCAATACGTTTGTGTGAAATCGTCAAGTAAACTTACCTGTTTAAAACCGCCGGAAATATCAATCATGGTTATTCCCCTTTAAGAATCACATGTCGCGACGTCGTTCGTGTCATTTTTTTTCTTTTTTATGGGGACAAAGATAATCATACCATATTCTTTCTTTGTGTGCAAAACGGTTGGGTGGGTGGACATTGGTCATCACTTCGAAAGTTTTACGGTCGCAACCACGACTTGGTTGACCATTATGACATATCTGTGTCACAAATGGCCACGGAAATGTTCCACGAATATGGGATCATTTAACGGAAAAAACACAAATCCTGAAACTATCTGGAACAACTTTGATGACATAATATATAACACTAACCCTAAACCTAAGCCTGACCCTAACCCTAGCACTAACCCTAACGTACACGATTTAGTTTTCTCTAAATATTCTACTCATTTATATCTATGGTTTTATAGTATAGTAATAACACTGAAACACGGACAGAATTATAAACATGCATCAGATGGAAGGATAATGTTGTTTCTTTGTAAAGTCGGGCACGTTTGTGGGACCGAATCGGACATGTTTGGGAGAGTTTGACATCACAATGGCATCAGGCTTGTTTTCGGATTCTCAAGTTGATATTTGACGTTATAATATAATCGGGCATGTTTGTGGAATCGGACATGGTTGCGGAACCGGGCTAATTTCTGGGTCTTTCATATATATTATGGGTCTATCTTCTTAGCAAATGTGAAATATCAAACAGTTATCTATATAGATTATTGTGAAGTTTATTTAGTCAATATAAACAAGAAAAGTCATCATGTTCCTGGTTAAACAGTATATTCAATGATGAGATGACTGACTTGTGATCAGCCAAATGTTCCTCTCTGCCATAACTAGTATTTTAGTAAATAGGATTACCAGAGCATTGTGCAATGGAAAGTTGTTTCATTAGAATCCAAATCGCCCACTGTTAACGTTGCCGGTTTTAATATGATAGCCGTGATACCCCAATTTAGCTTTTATCCATAGTCAATTTATGATGTATTATGACAATTATTTTAGACAAATTTGCACACTTTTCTAACACAGTCAAAATATATTCAGATTCCATGTACATATGTGCTTGGGGTAACTTTGCCCATGTATCTACTATGTTACCATTATATATGGCAGAGCTATTCTCAGGTTGTGGCAACATTAGTTATTCATATTATCAATCAAATCGTGAATGGTTGAAAACTTACAAAAAGTGTAGTATATTCAATATATATATTCTATATGTTAGGTTGAAATACAACTACATAGAGTATCAACGTTTCAAGAATTGATGTATATTTGACAGTCATTTGTATTCCAATAAAATCAAATTAATCAAATCAGACCCGTTCAATAACATTACGAAGCTTTATCGGTTGTGAATATTCCTCTTATTTGTTTTTTTTATTCTGTGGTTTACAACACATGTATACATGTATGTATAATGTATGTTGTTTTAGAACAATTTACGCAACATATTCAAATTCCACGACAGAATAACATAACTTTTATGATTCTATTCAAACATACAAGTAAAGATTGAGGGAATTTATTAATTGAACACGCTTTCAAACACCATATTTGCTATGTTAATTAGATTGGTTGTGTAATGTTCTAAACAGGAATATGAATACATTTTATTGAAACAACTCCACATTACGCACTATGTTGCTATGTGTATTCATTAAGACTGTAATAGGTAAAGATTGGGAGCATTCATTCATTGAACATGATTGAAAACACCGTATTTCTAAATAGCTACATTTATGCAAATGGGATGTTCTTCTTAGCAATAATAGAAATACATTTTATAGAAACAACTAAAAATTACACCATATTTTGATATATGTATTATAACAATTTGTAACGTTCCTTACCATTTTAAGATAACCGCGTTCTTCATGATATTTTGAAACGTCTTTATACATTCCCTAGGTGAATGGTCAGTAAAGTGTAGAAAAGACAGACGAAATGTATTCATTAATTCAAATGGGAGGTTATTCTTAACAATAATATAAATACATTTTATTGTAAAACTCAAAAGTACACAATATTTTGATATATGTATTGCTTAAGCCAACAGAAAGCTACAGACTTAATGAAGTATAAACATGAACTATATGTTGACTCTGTATAGGAACTTAGGCCATAATGCCATATTAGTGATAGAGGACAACACCTTCAATAATCTACCAAACTTAAGATTCCTATGAATATCATTTAGTATAATTTGTAGAAAAATATGTTCCTTATATGACAATATATGTCTTAGGAAATGCTTTTTTATATAAAACAAGTTGTTGACAAATGTGCTCTCCCAACAGATATGTCATCGATATGGATCTCCAACATAGTGGTAAGAAGAGTTTAAAGATACCAAATGGTCAATCAGAATACATTTTTGGTGTTGGGTATTTTGTCATTGTTCGTGCTTGACAAAATAAAATAAGTTAATTCATGACCTATTACTATAAATTTGTAACGTTTCTTACAATTTTAAAGATAACCGCGTTATTAATGCTATTGTTAAACGTCTGTGTACATTCCCACGATGAATGGTTTGTAAAGTGTAGAAAAGTCACATGTTTGGACAAAACGAAATTTCTGAAATAGAACGATAATTAAAATTTTCCAGAAGATCCAGTGTTTCAGCATCCACATTCAATTTAAGCTATAAACTAATACGTGAATAGACTTTTTCCAGTATTATTACATTCCGTCTTTGACAGCAATCAAACTGTTGTCTTGAAAAAGAATAAGCACCTGTAGTATTATTTCCTCTATTTAGATTATTGTGAAATTTTGTTATTCAATATAAACAAGAAAAGTCATCATGTTCCTTATAAAACAGAATATTCAATGATGAGATGAATGACTTGTGATCAGCCAAATGTTCCTCTCTGCCATAACTAGTATTTTGGTAAGTAAGATAACCAGATCATTGTGCAATGGAAAGTTGTTTCATTAGAGCCCAAATCACTCACCTCTAACGTTGCCGGTTTTACTATGATAGCCGTGATACCCCAATTTAACTTTTATCCATAGTCAATTGATGTTGCTTGATGACATTTATTTTAGACAAATGTGCACACATTTCTAACACAATCAATATCTATTCAGATTCCATGTACATATGTACGTGAGATAATATTAAAATACCATGACAAAATAAAATAACTTTTATAATATTAATCAAGCATACAAGTAAAGTGTAACAGGTATAGATTGATGTAATTTATTAATTGAACCCACTTTCAAACACCATATTTGCTATATAAATTAGAATGGGTTTTGTATATGTTCTGAACAGGAATATGAATACATTTGATTGAAAACAACACAAAATTACGCAATATTTTGCGATGTGTATTCCTTAATACTGTAATAGGTAAAGATTGGGAGCATTCATTCATTGAACATGATAGGAAACACCGTATTTCTAAATAGCTGCATTTAAATGGGATGTTCTTTTTAACAATATTATTAATACATTTTATCGAAAAAAATCAAAATTACACAATATTTTGATAAATATATATTACTATCAATTTATAACGAGTCTTACCATTTTGAAGATAACCGCGTTATTAATGATATTTTTAAACGTCTTTATTCATTCCCACACTGAATGGTCAGTAAAGTGTAGAAAAGTCGGATGTTTGGACAGACGAAATCTCTGAAATAGAACGATAATTACAATTATCCACATTTGATTGAAACTACCGTTTTCATGGTTGTATAATGCGCATTGGTGCATAATGCGCACCCCCTCTTGGCCTTGAAAATCACCAGAAGAAAACTACTTCGTGTCTATAATGCGCATGGACTTTTGGGAAAGAGTGAAACACATTGTTCTTGTTTATAATGCGCACCCCTCCTACAAATTAAAGAATCTGGGCAAAATCCTGCACATTATGCAACCCTAAATACGGTATTACGGAAATAGACGTTGTCCCAATATGTTTGTATTCCCTCTTTGACAGCAGCCAACTTGTTAGACATATTTATAAACAATTACTTTCTTCAAAGAGAATAAGAACCTGTAGTATTATTTCCTCTATATGGATTCTTGTAAAGTTTTGGTATTCAATATAAACGAGAAAAGTCATCATGTTCCTTGTAAAACAGAATATTCAATGATGGGATGAATGACTTGTGATCAGCCAAATGTTCCTCTTTGTCATAACTAGTATTTCAGTAAGTAGGCTAACCAGAGCATTGCACAAAGGAAAGTTGCTTCATTAGAGCCGAAATCAACCACTGCTTACAATGCCGATTTTACTATGACAGCCATGATATTCAATTTATGTTAAAGGTATGATAAATTTATATGATGTTTGATGACAATTATGTGAGACAAATGTGTGCGTGTGTTTGAATCCAATTATATTACAATCAACAATTGAATTACGGTTCATGTACATATGTATAAGAGGTAACATCTTTGCACCTGTGTCTACGATTTTATCATTATATATAGCAGCTCTACTTTAAAACAAGTTAATGTTCTCAGAAAACCAAAGCTTACTCTTTGCAAGCAAACTCTATCAAATATATGTCTTATTTTCATAAGGACAAAATTAGAATATGCTTGCGAGGTTTTGGTTGAACTCAATTTGCAAGTAGAGATTCTCTTTCCTATGAAACAAGGTGGGTATATTTATCTTCTAGGCGTAAATATCCCAAGCTGACAACATTATACAAAATGCTTAATGCACTATGTCCTCAAATTTTGGGTAATTGTCTACCTCTTACAGTATAACATATCAATGATCACAATCTCCGAAACGATGAAAACTATGCAATACCATGGGCTGGTGGACATTGGTCATCACTTCGAAAGTTTTACGGTCGCAACGACGACTTGATTGACAGCTATGGGATATCTGTGTCATTAATGACCACGGATCTATTTCAATGGTCGCAAGCACTTCCCGGTCCTTTCCTCGTTCGTGACTTTTCTCAGAATACTAATTAAAAAAAAATTCGCTTGTTAAAATATACTAAAATATACTAAAATGAAAGAATAAATACCGTGGTTCTAGGATATATTCCCGTGGTTTCATCGTGCACATATATTATGGGTCTGTCTTCTTAGCAAATGTGAAATATCAAACAGTCATTGCCGTGCCATAACTCATTTTGGTATAAAATTGTGTTAATAAATTTTAAATCAATTTCAATTCTGACTCAAAATGTGTGTCTGTCCTTTCAAATGTAGACCGTAAATATTATCAATGTATATCTAAAAAGAGGTAGACGTTCAGATTTCAAAGCGGAGATGTACTCCTGGTTCATACAAAGGAGAGTTGGTACGATCGTATCCCACTTTTTTCCTCAGAAAACAGTATTTTTGTGTTTGAAATCATTATTAGCCGATCCCAACGCACCTCTCGATGTTGAAATTGGGTTATATTGCCCATCGCTGCAAATATATATTGCTGTCTAACACGTTGCTCGTATGTTTATTATGCTAAATAGACCATGAAAAGTTATTGGTATATTCGAGTAAAAAAATTGGCAATTGCCTTAGCTAGCAAGGATAACAAAATGGCAAAATCCCGAATTTATTTACCCAGAAATTCTGAGTAATACCTCCTTGGCTCTGATGTTTACGAGCAACATTTTATATATATATTTTTAATTTATTATCAAGTCGTCTACATATGCTATTTTTCGCTTTGTTTCGTTGCATGACATCATATTTATTTTATATTTGCTCATGACCTGGTCAGAATATTCCCTATGTTTGTGTTAGGTTATAGACGGGTAAAAAACATATTAAATTTAACAGAAAATTTCCAGTTTCGTCCTTGTCATATTTTCTTTCTACAATGTCTTGTAACTATCGCTTTGAATTACATGTCGGTATCTTTTGATATTTCTAAAAAATGGTGTCTGGATTAGAATGGCCCCATTATGGAAAGGTCTGGATCCTCCTCTGAGATACCTGTACATTGTCGTGCAGTGTTGTTTGTCGTCAATTGTAGGAGCAACGCATTATGTTGTAGATTGTGTAAAATTTTCTATTTAAGTGAATAAGTGTTTCAGGCCTTCATGTTCTTTAGGGGTCTCTACATATCCCCCAAAAAAACACAGACACTCACCATATAAAGTACCATTTTTGTTCTATGAGACTTAGTTTTGTTGTCACACAATATTTATTATGTACTCTAGGGGACCCACATTATTTTATATAACGAATGTTATTGCCTTATGATATGAACCAGTTATATATGGTAGCGGGTCCCCTAAAGTACACCAAGGCACTATAGGAATAATTTACTTCAGGGGACTCGCATCATTCTCTATGGTTAATGTTGTTGTCTTATGATGCGAATCGTATATATAGCTAGTGGGTTCCTTAACGTACACTAAGGTATTGTACGATCATTTACTTTTGGAGACTCGTATTATTTTGCTATGGTTAATGGTAGTGGGTCCCTTAAAATCGTAGATATATATTATGAAAATGATCTAACCTTGATTGAATTTTACTCCTCTCGGAAAGGTGTAAAATGACACTTTATAGGGCGATCCCTTTAAAGTAAACTTTGTAAATTACGACTAAGGTAAATGAAAGCTATACTAACTTAGTATCACAGACATGAATTCAACATCCCTCTGTTCTCTATTCAACATTTACTTACAAGTCACCGCTAATACATTTTATGTAAAAAAATACATTAAAGGGAAGAAAATGTGAAGATAATAGTTCATGTACAAATAACCAGAGTTACTAGTATCTATCATTCATATTTCTTAAACAATATGTTTTTGAGAGAAGCTTATTTATATATTCCCTTGTTGATATTGTCTAAATGTTGGTAAACAGCTACAGTACAAAAGTTCGGCATGTATTTTTTTTAAATATATTTTATTTCATTTTAAATGTTTTTTTTTTTTTTTTTTAATTTATATGTTTTTAAAGTATTATGGTTTATGTTGAATCGATGCCTGTGATGTCACTTTCGTTACCTTTATCATCAGAATATCGAGAAGCTATGTTATCCTCGTAGGCGCAACTATCTGATAAGAACCGAATGACCTCACAGTCTTGGCTTACCAAGAGGAGATAAGCATGCTTAGCTGCGACAATAAACCATCAATTTACCTATGGTTACAGATAAACGGTGACACACTTGATGTAAAAAAAAAGGTTTTTGGCATTATTCCTATATCTTTATCGGGTAAAGCAATACAATAAAATACTTAAAACCCTTGCCTTTCACCTTTAATGTTAGAAAACAGCTTTCCTTTATCGAGGAATACTTCGGCTGGTGCAAATGTGTTGTTATAGGGGATAGACCCAGGTTTTCATAATGTTCCACTCCATCACATTAATTTAAAATCAGACTTTGTTTCGGGACAGGTTGTAGTTGGGGTACGACATACACTTCCTGTTGAGGATATTTCTTTGTTATTTGGTATCGATATGGCCGGTCACAAAGCTATTATGGCCCCAATAATCTCCGAGGAGCCTAGTTATGAAGAGAATAAATTTAAGAAATACAGGGATTTGTTCTGCATGTGCTGTAACTTTAGCCATGGAAAAGCCTCTGGAAGAAGACGAGATTGTATTGCAATATGTTTCCATAGACACAAATGATGTTGAGTCAAAAGACACATTTTTTTTTTGCTGATGTCAACGATCACTTGTTGCATAGCGATGGCGATATGTGTCGTTATTTCATAGACAAGGAACATATATCCTGCTTAGATACAGATGAGGACTAAACAACCCATCTTGAAAGAGTCCAGGACCAAAGGTCAATGAGTGATGGTCCTGTTCTTTAGCCAACAATAAGATATGTCAGTATTGACCTTCTTACTAGGGAACAACTTATCATTTCGCAGAAGGAAGAGCTCGTACTACCTTGTTCTAAGTCATTCTAGGTAATGGAAGCAGAGAATGTTAATGTTTGCTGTTTCATGAAAGACTAAGCATTGGTTAGAAAATGGCGACCGCCAGATGCGACTGTGTAAGATGAATGTAAAGTTATCTGCCAGAGAGTGGTACAGGAAGAATACAGGAAAGCAGTTGTGAACCTGGCCCAATATTCGTCAATGACTGAACACTTGGGTTTTAACAAAACCTTCAACGGGATATTGGCCCATTTTTACTGGCATAATATAAGACAATACTTATCCGAGAACTGCTCATCTTGTAGCATCTGCCGAGTTATGGGAAACCGAATCAAAACATTCGTGTAGCTCCACTGCGGCCCGTATCAGCTTTTGAATAGTCTTTCAGTATGGTTATTGTTGACTGTGTGGGGTCACTTCCTAAGACTAAATAAGGAAATCTATATTTACTAGCTATAATGTATTAATCCACCCGCTTTTCTATTGCCATTCCACTTAGGAATATTAAAGTTAATGCTATAATTAAGGTTCTAACTATTTTGTTTTTACATTTGTGGGTCTTCCTAAAACAATTCAGTCAAAAGAGGATCCAGTTTTATGTCTCATTTATTTCAGCAATTTATGCATCAATTAAATTAAATACAAAACAGTTTAAATCTAATGAGTCTCACGGAGATTTGGAAAGAGTTCACCAGACCTTAAAAAAAGTATGATGAAAACATTTTGATTACAGTCAAACAAATTGGGATAATGGGGTCGGTATGCTACTGTTTGCTGTAAGGAAAGCCTTTCAAGAATCTCTAGGTTTTAGTCCTTTTGAACTTGTTTTGAACACCATGTTTGAGGTTACTTTTGAAAGTAAAATGCCTTTGTGAAAATATGTTATTAGTATATTATTTTATTTGGAGTATTTTAGGCATAAGTTTACAAGAGCATGTGAAATAGAACAAGACAATTTGAAACAAAACCAAGCTAAAATGAAACAGTGGTATGATAAAGATGCCATCATCAGAGAATTTAAATCAGGCGAGAAAGTTATTGTGTTATTGCTTATTCATTGTCATCCATTACCAGATAAATATGTTTGGCCATATATAATTGAATCCAGATTGAACGATTTAAATTATATTGTGAATACACCTACGAGAAGAAAGAAAAAACAAATATGTCAGGTGACAACACAATTCTTCTCGAAAAAATATAAGTTAACAGTGGATGCTAGTGATGCAGGTGATGGTGCAGTTTTGCTCCAAGAACGTGAAGATGACATAGATCTGCCGAATTGCTATTTTTGTTAAACGTTTTACAAAGATAAAAAAAAAATATCCACAATTGAAAAAAAATAACTTGCCTTATTGTTATCTTTGAAACATTTGGATGTACATTTCATCCAATCGTGGTATTTACTGATCACAATACCGTCACATTTATTAAAAAAATGCAAAATAAAAATCACAGATAAATGATTACTGTTGAAAGAATATAATCTGATTATAAAACATATTAAATGAAAAGATAATTGTATAGCTAATGTTTTGTCTAGAGTTCGGTAATATTGTGATGAACTGAAATAGAAATGTATTGCAAAAAGCTTGCATCCAAACCTTTTCTTCAAGAGAGGAGATGTTATGTATATACAATAAAGATGAGGAGATGTTGCTTTGTTCATTATAATAGTTTCTGTTGTTGATAACATTACATTATCAGTGCAAATATGTTATAAAAAATACGTCAAGGTGTTTGCAAGTTCTTAATTTTGACC
Organism: Bathymodiolus brooksi; assembly: GCA_963680875.1. Lineage (NCBI taxonomy): Eukaryota > Metazoa > Mollusca > Bivalvia > Mytilida > Modiolidae > Bathymodiolus > Bathymodiolus brooksi. Next base: position 85,896,301 of record OY804586.1, on the reverse strand, counting down.
TTGAATTTTGATATGTTCTAGATATTTCTAGATATTGTTCATGTATAGACAAGGTCACATTTTTTGGAAAGTTCTAGAGAATTTCATGAAATAGTATATAGATATAAGACGTAGCAACTTCGAGAGGTGTCAGTCTAAGAATTATAATTTATGTAATAGCTGGAATATATAGCATTGTATTTATATATCGTTACTTAGTAAAACGAAAAGAAGCCTGGTCCTATAATTTCACGTTCCGCTATGAAGATGATGGCCTTTCACTAAATAATTATGTTGATCGCATATATCCCATTGAGAATGAAATAGAGGATATCACAGAAAGAGATAGGTATGGTTCATATCTTGACTTACACCTCGAAATCGACAATGAAGGGCGGTTAAGCACAAAACTTTACGACAAAAATGATGATATCAATTTTACCATTGTGAACTTTCCATTTATGCGTAGCACCATTCCAGCAGCACATGCATATGGAGTATATATCTCTCAGATGATAAAATATTCGAAAGCGTGTGGCTCCTATCATGATTTCCATGATAAAGGTTAATGCTAACACGGAAGCTACTGAACTAAGAATTCCGTTTGGTAAAGGTGAAATCATCACTTCGAAAATGCTACGGTCACCACCATGACTTGGTTGACCACTATGGCATATCTGTGTCACAATGACAACCGATATGTTCCACTTATTGTAAGCACTTCACTGTCTTTTACTCATTCACGACTTATTATCAGGTGTGTAACTATATTACCATGACGTTTATCACTAGTGGATCAGGATCTACAGACCCTTCTGTAAGCACCCGAGTTCACCCCGGTCTTTATATGAACTCCTGTTACTTGACCTTTAGCTTTATATATATGTTTTGTAAATCATTGTTTTTCCTTTTGTACTTTTTCTTTTCGTCATTGTGATAACTGTTCTTTGATATACGGAATTTGATTGCACCTTTGGTCTCTTCAAACTCTTCTTAGTAAAGTCATTGAACTAACAACCATTTCATCGGCCAATATTTGAAACTTTCAGGATTAGAGCTAACAAATATTTTAATTCAACAATAATTAATTTTCATAGAAAAGGATCGCACTAATATAGCGAAAAGGACAAGCTCATTTATTCTAAAGGAAATTAAATTTGAACATTGACAACGAGGTCAGTAATAATTTATTAATTTGATTTGTGTAATTATATAATGGTATGAAGTAAATTTTGTTGTTATATTAAAGAATAGAAACTTAATTGATTGTTGATTGTATATTTCTGATACTAGAATGTTCTTGAATTTTTTTGTCGTAACATTAGTTATTAATGTTATCGATCAAATCATGAATGGTTGATGCATTACTAAAAATGTATTATACTTTATTCAATAAGTTACGTTGAATTACAACTACATAGAGTAACAAAGTTTGTAGTATTGATTTATATCTTTGTATTTTACAGTTATTTGCATTCCAATATAAAATCACATCAATCAAATCAGACACGTTCAACAACATTACGAAACTTTATCGGTTGTCCATATTCTTATTAATGTTTTGACATTCTATGACTTACAATACATGTATATCTATAATTTATGTTGGTTAAGAACAATTTACGCAAAATTGTCAAATACCACGAAAGAATAATTATTTTTTTTTTTTATAATTTTAATCAAACATGCAAGTAAAGTGAAACATGTAAAGAGTGAGGGTATGCATTAATTGAACACACTTTCATTCACCGTATTTTAAATAGCTACACTAATTAAAATGGGTGGTGTATTTTTTCTGAACAGGAATATGAATACATGTTATTGAAAAAACTCTCCCAATTACGCAATAGTTTGCTGTGTATTGCTCAAGACTGTAATAGGCTAGGATTGGGAGCATTCATTCATTGAACATGATTTGAAACACCGTTTTTTTTCTAAATAGCTACATTAATTCAAATAGGATGTTCTTCTTAACAATATACCTATATTGTATTCAAGAAACTCAAAATTACACAATATTTTGATATACGTATTTCTTAAGACAGAGCAGAAAGCTACAGTATGAATAAAGAATAAAAATGAAACATTTGTTGCTACTTATAGGAGCCTAAGCGGTAATACCATATCAGTGATAGAGGACAACACCTTCAAATATCTACCAAACTTAGAACTTCTCTGACTATCACTTATTATTATTTATAGAAAAGTATGTTCCTTATATGACAATATATGTCGTAGGTAATGCCTTTTCTCTATATAAAACAAGTTGTTGACAAATATGCACTCATATTCATTAATAAATGTACTACAAGATACAACATACAAATTAAATACAGTATATATATCACAATATATGTCAAGGTCTTAGCTATGACCAATCACATGATCATAATGGTTTGTGAAAGTGATTCTTTTATGTTCGTTTTTATCTGTATCATGCAAAATCGCTATTACTATATTTGATATAATCACCATTCGTTATCCTACCACAAGTGATTTTTTTTTATCATAATGTATTGCTATCCATGCCATACCATGTAGAAATGTTATTGCCCAAGAGGTCAAGTCTACATTTTTTTTATCCATTTCTAGAATACAGATACCACATACTAATAGTAGTAAACTCCAAACCAAGTCAAGGTCTTTCATTGATTACAACGACCAATCAAACAATCCTAAATGTACGCTGTACTTATATGATTCGTTCTTACACATATCATGTGATTTCTTAAGCATAATCGATGTTATTGTATTGTTCTCGCACAAGACTTTAATTCGGTGTCATTTTAATTTCTCTATTGTCGAATTTAACTGTGATGATTACAGTACATGTTTGTGCATACCTAACCAGTGTCTCTGTCTAGTTGAATTAGATATAGTAAAATCTCTCTCCGAAATTTAAATTCATCTTAAAATAGTACACACATAACCTGTATGGTCGTATATATGTAATAGGATTTCATATGCATTTATTGTTCTCATTGGTTAGTTTTCTTTATTATTATTATGTACATGTTTTGTATGTGTCTAGAAAATTGTGTTTCCATTATAATTCGCCTCCATTTTCTTCTACTTCATGTGTATTTTGCCAATGTACATATTTTATTTGTTTATCTTTAATGTATATTTGCTTACAATTCATTTTTTATTTTTTTGTTCTACAAAAAAGATTGAAAAGGTGACACTCCTTGTAAAGTAATGTCTCATACTAGGACCTCATTATTATTTGTCGCTTGCAAAAACGTAACTGATTTAAAACAGTGTTTAGGCCACTCTCATTTTCTACAAGATCAATCTGGTGTAACTTAAAATTGACAAATGACGATTGGAATTGATCAGTATAGAATGAGAGAAAGCCTCTTCAAATCAAACCGACAACAATCCAAATGTTATTTAAATCTATGCGAAATCTTATATATTGGGTTGATTATAAATACCAGAAACAAGAAGCATGCACTTTTAGCCGCTGTATTAATAAGTTGTCTGACCGAATTTAAAGTAGAAAATAACATCATTGCCTCTACGTGTAAGGTAGACGATTTTCCCAAACAAAATACAAATGTACTTTCTTATATCATTAATGAAAATCGATTTTGTTTCTATCAGTTTTTAAATATTTTCTTTAAAGCTGTAATTGTTTTCCTCCTAATAATTGCCGGAGGAGAAACTAACCCAGGTCCAAATCCACCCACGGATTCGATTACTAATGTGCAGTCTAGCATGAGTGACTTGTCAATCACTTCTAGTATTAGTGCGATGTTTTCCTCGTCGATCTCATTTCTTCATCTAAACATTCAAAGTTTAGTCCCAAAACTAGACTTTATTTCAGCAGAATACGCTGATTTTGACATACTATCTTTTTCAGAATCATGGTTAAACCGTAGTTATATGGATGAGTCATTAAAACTATCGAATTATCAAACTCCATTTCGAAAAGATAGGGGTCCTAACAAATCGGGGGGTGGGGTTATTTTGTATGTAAAGGATAATATAAATGTGAGCAGACGTGACGATCTTGATTTCGATGATCTTGAAGGCATTTGGGTTCAAATAAAAATAAATGGCAAACAGATCTTATTTGGAATTTGTATATCCACCTAAAAGTACCCAAGCTATATGGGAGAAATTGGAATCCTCAATAGAAATGGCCATACATGATACTGCTATTGATGATGTCATTATAACGGGTGATTTAAACGACAATCAACTGGACTACTCACGCACTAAAATTAGCTTCCTTTTAACTAAATTTAGTCTTTTACAAATGATTGACGAACCGACACATTTCACTGAGCACTCATCATCATTAATTGATCTTATATTGACACATAATGTTAATAGGTTGATAAACAGTGGAGTAGGACCTGCACTCACCGAACAAATACGATATCATTGTCCTGTAATAGGTTTCATAAATTATCCTAAGACACCGACTAAACCGTTTAAACGTAAAATATGGTTGTATGAACATGCAGATTATGAAAAGCTCAGACAGAATTTGTTCAACGTAAACTGGGACTCACTTTTTCTTACTGATGATATAGAATTGATAACAAACGATATTACTAATGCTATTTTAAGTGCCGCTGAATCTTCTATCCCGAGTAAAATTGTTACTATCCGAAAAGTGGAGCCCAAGTGGTTATCTTGTAATATACGAAAAATGATAAGGCAAAAAAATAGAATTCACAAAAAGGCAAAAAATTTTAATAACCCCATGCATTGGAATAAATTTAGGAAAATCAGAAATGAAGTTACAAGCCTAGTAAGGAACGCCAAAGACAAATATAATAATGATTTAATCAAAAAAATTACAAACATGAATTCTTCTTGCAAAAACTGGTGGAACATAGTTAAACAGATTTCTGGTATAAAAGGATCTGATATGAGTATTCCCCCAATTCTCCATAATGATAACTTAATATTTGATGATATCGAAAGAGCAAACTTATTTAATATATATTTTTCAAAACAATCCGAAATTGACGACTCTAACAGCAATATCCCTAATTTATTACATGTTACAAACCAAATAAGTGAAATCAAATTATGTGAAAATGAAGTCGAAGATGTTCTAAAAGTGATAAATCCTACAAAAGCATCTGGTCCTGATTTGATTAATCCTAGACTGTTGAAGGAAGCAGCACCTATTATTAAACACCCTCTTTGTAAATTATTCAATCTCTCTTTACGGGTCGCTTCCTATCCAAGTCAATGGAAAAGAGCAAATATAACGCCTGTTTTTAAGAATAATAAACAAAACGACGTAAATAATTATAGACCCATATCCCTACTTAGTGTAATTTCAAAATGTATGGAGCGTTGTGTATATAAACATATTCACAATCATCTATTGGATAACGATATTCTAACTAATTGTCAATCCGGATTCACAAAAGGGGATTCTGCAGTTAATCAACAATATAACAAACGATTTTGGCAAAGCCTTAGATAGTGGTAAAGAAGTTCGGGTCGTCTTCTGCGATATCAGTAAAGCATTTGATAGAGTTTGGCATAAAGGTTTAATTCACAAACTAAAACAATCAGGCATTTCAGGAAATTTACTCAAGTGGTTTCGAAATTATCTCTATGGGAGGGAACAAAGGGTGGTTATTAATGGCTCAAACTCTAACTGGTTACCGGTAAAGGCAGGGGTTCCTCAAGGTTCCATCTCTTTTATTTATTATCTTTATAAATGATATCGTAAACGAGATCAATGCTGAAATTAAACTGTTTGCTGATGACACCAGTTTATATCTTATTGTTGACAACCCCAACGACACGGCTTTCCTCCTGAATCAAGATCTCAATCAATTACAACGTTGGTCTGAAAAATGGCTCGTAAAATTCAACCCGAATAAAACTGAAACTATGGTTATTTCCAGTAAGAGAAACAAACCATATCACCCCCTATACAAATGAATGATCAAGATCTCTACGTAGTTAACTCTCACAAACACTTAGGTGTAATAATTTCAGATAATGGCCAATGGAATGATCATATTGATTACATTGTTAAAAAAACTTATAACAGATTAAATATAATGAGAAAATCTAGAACATTCCTTGATAGATACTCTTTAGAAAAAAATTATATTTCTTTTATAAGACCTTTAATGGAGTACGCTGATGTTATATGGGATAATCAAAAACAAAATTTAATAAATAAATTAGAGAATATTCAATTAGATGCAGCAAGAATAGTAACTGGGGGACCAGATTAACATCACATGACAGCTTGTATGAAGAAACAAAATGGGAGAAGCTAAAAGATAGAAGAAATAATCACAAGCTTGTTCTCTTTCATAAAATGAATTACAATAAAACACCCCAATATTTAGTTGAATTAATTCCAAAAACTGTAGGTACCCGACACACCCATAATACTAGACAAATAAACAATATTGTTAATATAAACTGTCGAACTAGTCTTTATTCTGAATATGTTCTGCCTTCAACTGTAAAAGCATGGAACGATTTACCATTTCCCACCCGTAATTTGGAATCGCTAAGTGCATTTAAATCTCTTATCAACACTAAAAACACTAAAGTTCCAGCCCATTATTATGTTGGATGTAGGTTAGGTCAGATATTACATGCGAGACTACGTATGCATTGTAGTGCCTTAAATGCACACCTCTTTATCAGAAACCTTGTTGAATCGCCAAATTGTATCTGTGGAATAACTGAAACTGTATCTCATTTCTTATTAGATTGTCCGCGTCACATGACTCTAAGACAACAACTTTTCTACTCACTTTTGGACATTCCTGAAACAATTTCACTGAATCTACTTATTTTTGGCTCAGTTAATCTAAATGACGAAGTAAACAAGGCAGTATTTAAATCAGTCCAAACCTTTCATCATAAAAAGTAAAAGATTTACACCCTGACATGCTTACATAATATTGTTCACCTTTTCAATCTTATTCAATCTCTTTGTATTATTATTTTGAAGTAAATTGTGTAGCTTTCAACTACATGCTACATACATTTTTTTCTCCCTCAATGTATAAATAATTCTCACAAAGTTTTAAAATTTAAATCGGCATGCATATATATTTGTTTGTGATACTTGTATGTTTTTCATAGGAAACAGATTTAAAAAAAGCATTCGCTTGTTTCTGAATCCTATTGTAGAATTGCTATTGTTTTGTTTATATATGTCAGTCATCCCAATAAAATATGTTTATACCAAATATGCACTCCGAACTCTACAGATATGTCATCGATACCGAACTGCAACTTAGTGGTAAGAAGAGTTTGACGATACCAAAGGGGCAATCAGAATCAATCTTCTGTGTAGCGTATTTTGTCTTTTTTCGTGCTTGACAAAATAAAATTTCATGACCTATTACAATAACTTCGTAACGGTTCTTACCATGTTGAAGGTAACCGCGTTATTAATGATATTTTTAAACGTCTTTTTACGTTCCCACGATGAATGATTTGTAAAGTGTAGAAAAGTCACATGTTTGGACAGACTAAATTTCTGAAATAGAACGATAATTAAAATTATCTAGATGATCCAGTAGTTCAGTATCCACATTCGATTGAAACTACTACGTGAATAGACTTTATCCCAGTATGATTGTATTCCGTCTTTGAAGCAGTCAAAATGTTTTTTTGTAGAAAAATACATGTAGTATTATTTCCTCTGTATAGATTATTGTGAAGTTTTGTTATTCAATATCAACAATAAAAGTCATCATGTTCCTTTTTAAGCAGCATATTCAATGATGATATGCATGACTTCTGATTAGCCCAATGCTTCTCTCTGCCATAACTAGTATTTTAGTATGTATGATTATCAGAATAGTGTTCAATGAAAAGTTGCTTCATTAGAGCCCAAATCACCAACTGCTAACGTTTTCGGTTTTACTATGATATCCGTGATACCAACATTTAATTGTTATCCAGAATCAATTGATAATGTTTGATTACAATTATCTTAGACAAATGTGCACACATTTCTAACACAATCAAAATCTATTCAGATTCTATGCATATATGTGTTTGAGGTAACTTTTCCAATGTGTCTACTATTTTACCATTGACCTGTTCTGAGGTTGTGGCAACATTATTCATGTTATCAATCAAATCATGAATGGTTGAAGACTTACTGAAAGCGTATTATACGTGTTTCAATATGCTACGTTGAAATACAACTACATAGAGTATCAAAGTTTCAAGTAGTGATGTATATTTTTATTTGACAGTTATTTGCATTCCAATTAAACCACATCAATCAAATCAGACACGTTCAACAACATTACGAATCTTTATCGGTAGTAAATATTCCTCTTATTTGTTGGGTTTTTTTTCTTACAACACATGTATATATATAATTTATGTTGCTTAAGAACAACTTACACAAACTATTCAAATTCCACGAAAAAACAAAATAACTTTTATAATTCTAATCAAACATACAAGTAAAGTGTAACAGGTAAAGAGTGCGGGGATTTATTAATTGAACCCGCTTTCAAACACCATATTTGCTATTTTAATTAAAATGGGATGTGTATATGTTCTGAACAGGAATATGAATACATTTTATTGAAACAATTCCAAATTACGCAATATTTTGCTATGTGTATTCCATAAGGCTATTATTGGTAAAAAGTGGGAGTATCCATTCATTGAACATGATTTGAAACACCGTATTTCTAAATAGCTACATTTATTGAAATGAGATGTTCTACTTAACAATGATATGAATATATATTGTATTGAAACAACTCAAAATTACACAATATTTTGATATATGTATTACTATCAATTTGTAACTGTTCTTACCATTTTGAAGATAACCGCGTTCTTAATGATATTTTGAAACGTCTTTATACATTCCCACGGTGAATGGTCAGAAAAGTGTAGAGAAAGACAGACGACATTTCTGAAATAGAACTATAATTACAATTATCCAGAAGATCCAGTATTTCATTATCCACATTTGATTGAAACTACTACGTGCATAGACTTTGTCCCAATATGACAGCAGTCAAAATGTTAGACATATTTATAAAACAATACTTTCTTCAAAAAGAATAACCACCTGTAGTATTATTTCCTCTATATGGATTCTTGTAAAGTTTTAGTATTCAATATAAACGAGAAAAGTCATAATGTTCCTTGTTAAACAGAATATTCAATGATGAGATGAATGACTTGTGATCAGCCAACTGTTCCTCATTGTCATAGCTAGTATTTCAGTCAGTAGGATAACCAGAGCATTGTGCAATGGAAAGTTGCCCCATTAGAGACCAAATCAACCACTGTTTACGATTCCCAAATTTAAGTTAACGATATGATCAATTTATATGATGTTTGATGACAATTATTTTAGAAAAATGTTTGCGTATTGTTGAACCCAATTATAATACAATCAAAAAATAAATTAGAGTGCATGTACACATGTGTAAGAGCTAACTCATTTGCACCTGTGTCTAAGACTTTACCATTATATATAGCAGCTGTACTTTCAAACACATTAATGTTCTCAGAAAACTAAAGTGTACTGTTTGCAATTAAACTCTATCAAATATATGTCTTACTTTCATAAGGACAAAACTAGAATATGCTTGAGATGTTTTGGTTGAACACAATATGGAAGTAGAGATTGTCTTTCCTTTGAAACAAGGTGGGAATATTTGTCTTCTAGGGGTAAAAATCGCAAGTTGACAACATTTTACAATATGCATAATACACTCTGTCCTCAAAATTTGGGTAATTGTCTACCTCATACATAATAACATATAAGTGATCACAATCTCCGAAACGATGAAAACTCTACAACACCATAAAGTAAACTCATAATGTCTACGACATTATTTATACCATCCACTATTTCGACATGGACAAATTTGGATTTAAATATTATAAATAGCCTAAATATATCATGTTTACATGAAGGATTAAATAAAATACTATTAAATCTCCGGAATATTATGGTGAATGATCCAGAAAACTAAAAATACATCATGCTAGACTACGACATCAATGCAGCTCATTGAATTCTGATTTATTTCGTATAAACATTACAAATGACTCACAATGGCAATGTGGTTCCCCTTTTGAAGATTCAATTCAATATATAATGGAATGTTCATTACACCAAAACGAAAACTTTAAGGTGAAATGCAAAGGTCATAACATTTCTCAGATTTCCACATTTTTAGATTGTGATTTTAGTACCTTGATAGAAAATGGTAATAATTTTGAATTTTCTGTTTAAAATCGCGGGAAATATCAATCATTGTTATTCCCCTTTAAAAATATTCTATCGTCGTTCTTGTCATTTCTTTCTTTTTATGGGAGAAAGATATGCATACCATATGTGTGTGCAAAACGGTTGGGATGGTGGACATTGGTCATTACTTCGAAAGTTTTACGGCCGCAACCACAACTTGATTGACTGTTATGGAATATCTGTGTCACAAATGACCACGGAAAAATTCCACTTGTCGCAAACACTTCTCGGTCCTTTACTCGTTCATCACTTATCAAATAATACTAATTAAAAAAAATCGCTTGTTAAAATATACTAAAATGAAAGAATAAATACCGTGGTTATAGGATATACTCCCGTGGGTTCATCACGCATATCTATCATGGGTAAGTCTTCTTCGCAAATGTGAAATATCAAACAGTCATTGCCGTGCCATAGCGCAATTTGGTATAACGCCGTGTCGATAAATTTCAAATTAAATTCAATTCTGACTCAAAATTTGTGTCTGTCCTTTCAATTGTAGACCGTAAATAGTATCAATGTATGCCAACAAAGAGGTAGGCGTTCAGATTTCAAAGCGGAACAGAAATCCTGGTTCGATGTCGAAAATGGGTTATATCGCCCCTGGCTGCAAATATATATTGCTGTCTAACACGTTGCTCGTTTGTTTTTTATGCTAAATAGACCATACAATTTATAGGTGTATTCGTGTAAAAAAAAGGGCTATTGCCTTAGCTAGCAATGATAACACAATGGCAGAACCACGAATTTATTTACGCAGAATAAGGCCTCATTTTGGCACTGATGTTTACGAGCGACATATTTATTATATATATATTTTAATTTATTATCAAGTCGTCTACATATGCTATATTTTGCTTTGCTTCGTTGCGTGACATCTATTTATTTTATTTTTGCCCAAGTCCTGGCCAGAGTATTCCTCCTTGTTTGTGCTAGGTTATAGATGGGTAAAAAGCATATTGAATTTAACAAAACATTTCCAGATTCGTCCTTGTCATTTTTCTTTTTACCGTGTCTTATAATTTTCGCTTCGAATTACGTGTCGGTATCTTTTGATATTTCTAAAAAAAATGATGTCTGAACTAAAACGGCCCCCATTATGGAAAGGTATGGATCCTCCTCTGAGATACATGTACATTTTCGTACAGTGTGGTTTGTCGTCAATTGTTGAATACGGAGCAACGCTTTATGTTGTAGATTGTGTAAAATGTTCTGTTTAAGTGAATAAGTGTGTCATTCCTTCATGTACTTTAGGGGGCTCTACATATCCTCAATAAAAATATCCCGGGCACTCACCATATAAAGTACAATTTTTGTTCTCTGAGATTTAGTTTTGTTGTCTTACAATATTTATTATGTACTCTAGGGGAATCACATTATTTTCTATTACGAATGTGGTTGTCTTATAATATGAACCAGTTATATAGGGTATTGGGTCCCCTAAAGTACACCAAGGCATTATAGGGATCATTTACTTTAGGGGAATGGTATTATTTTGTTATGGTTAATGGTAGTTGGTCCCTTAAAATCGTAGATATATATTATGAAAATGATCTAACATTAATTGAATTTTGTTTCTCTCAGAAAGGTGTAAAATGACACTTCATGGGGCGAACCCCTTAACGTAAACTTTGTATATTACAACTATGGTAAATGGAAGCTCTAAAATACACCAAGGCATTATAGGAATCATTTACCTTAGGGGATATATATATATACGACCAAGCTAAATGAAAAATATAATAGCTTAGTGTCACGGACATGAATTCCACATCTCGCTGTTCTCTATTCAACGATTACTAACAAGTCATCAGTAATACATTTTATGTACAAAAAAATTAAAGGGAGGACAATGTGAAGGTAATGGTTCATGTACAAATAACCAGAGATACTAGTATTTATCATTCATATTTCTTGTACACTATATTTTGAAAGAAACCAATTTATAAATTCCCTGGAGAATATTCTCTAAATGTAAGTAATCAACTAGAGTACAAAACTTCGGCATGATGTTTTCTTAAATTGTTTTTTTTATTTCAAATTAAATGTTTTTGTTTTTTTAATTTATATGTGTTTAATGTATTATTTTCTATGTTGAATTGATGCATGTGATGTTACGTTGGTCACTTTCATCATCATAATATCGAGAAGCTGTGTTATCCTCGTAGACTGATCAGAACAAAATAACCTCACAGTCAAGAGCAGATAATCGTGATAAACTCCGACAATAAACCATCAATTTACATGTGTTTGCAGATAAACAGCGACTCACTTGGCGTCAAAACTTTGCTTTTTCGGCATTATTTATGTATCTTTATAGAGTAAAGCAATACAATCAAATACTGAAAACCTTTGCATTTCTCCTTTAATGGTAGAACATAGTGTACCTTTATCGGGGACTACTTCGGCTGGTGCAAATATGGTGCTACTGGGGGTAGACCCAGGTTTTCATAGTGTTCCACTCCATCGCATTAATTCTAAATTAGACTTTGTTTCGGGACAGGCTGTAGTTGGAATAAGATATATGCTTCCTGATGAGGATAGTCCGTTGTTATTTGGTATCGATTAGGCCAGTAACAAGGCTATAATGGACCCAATAGTCTTCGAGGAGCATAGTTGCGAAGAGAATGAAAATACAGTGGTTTATCATGCTTGTGCTGTAACTTTAGCCACGAAAAAGCCTCTGGAAGAAGAAGATACTTTATTGGAAGATGGTACCATAGAAACAAGTGATGTTGAATTAAAAGACACATTTGTTTGGCTGATGTCAACGATCACTGTTTACATAGCGATGGCGATATGTCTCGCTATTTTACAGACAAGGACACAAATCCTGTCTAAATACAGATGAGGAGTAAAGATTCAACCTTGATTCAGTCCAGGCCCAAAGGTCAATGAGTGATGATCCTGTTCTTAAGTAAATAATAAGCTATGTCAGTAATGGCCTTTTGACTAGGGAACGACTTATTAGTGCAGAGAAGGAAGAGCTCACTCTCAATAGAGCAGGCAGAGAAAGTTCATATTTACTATTTCATGAAAGACTAAGTATTGATGAGAAAATGGCGACCATCAGATGCCACTGCGTAAGATGAATGGAAAGTGATCTGCCAGATAAGGGTACCAGAAGCATACCGGAAAGAAGTTATGAGCTTGGCCCATGATTCGAAAATCACTGAACACCTGGGTGTTAAACAAAAAACTCCAACATGATATTAACCCATTTCTACCGGCCGAATATAAGACGAGACGTAGCCGAGCACTTTAGATCTTTTAGCATCTGCCAAGTTATGGGTAAACCGAATCAAAATATTCGTGTAGCTCCACTTCGACCAGTACCCGTTTCTGAAGAGTCTTTCTGCAGGGATAGTGTTGACTGAGTAGGGCACCTTCCTAAGACTAAATTAGGAAACCTGTGTTTGCTAACTATAATGTGTGCATCCACCTGAAGCCATTCCACTTAGGAATATTAAAGCTAAAACTACAATTAAGGTTCTACCTATTTTGTTTTTACTTGTGTGGGTCTTCCTAAAACAACTCAGTCAAATCAGAGATCCAATGTTTTGTCTCATTTACTTCAGAAAGTTATGCATCAATTAAATTAAACATAAAACAGTTTCAATATAATGCATTGTGTGGAGTGTTTTAAGTATAACCTTACAAGAGCATGTGAAATAGAACAAGCCAATTTGAAACAAAACCAAGTTAAAATGAAACAGTTGTATGATAAGGATGTCATGATAAGAAAATTTAAATCAGGCGAGAAAGTTATTGTGTTATTACTTATTCGTTGTCATCCATTACATGCTACATATTGTTGGCCATTTGTAATTGAATCCAGACTGAATGATTTAAATTATATTGTGAATACACCTACGACAAGAAAGAAAAGACAAATATGTCAGGTGACAACACAAGGCTATTCGAAAGAATATAAGTTAACAGTAGATGCTAGTGATGTAGGTGTTGGTGCAGTTTTGCTCCAAGAATGTAAAGATGACATTTATTTGCCGAATTGCTATTTTTTTCTTTAAAGTTTGACAACGATCAGAACAAATAATCCACAATTGATAAAAACAGCATTTTGATGTGCATTGCATCTATTCGCGGTGTTTACTGATCAACAATACCGTCACATTTATTAACACTATGCAAAAAAAATCACAGATTAACGAGATGGGGATTAATGTTGCAAGAATACATTTTGATTATAAAACATATTAAATGCAAAGATAATTGTACAGCTAATGCTTTGTCTAGAGTTGGATAATATTGTGATGAATTGAAATAGAGATTTATTGTAAAATGTTTGTATCCAAACTTGTTCATCAAGAGAGGAGATGTTATGTATATTTATTACATACTTAGTTCAAATAAATGCATTTTTGCATGACCAATATGACCGGAAGTAAACTGTCCATATTTTCACACCCCGGAAAAATAATCCGTTATTGGATTACTACTAGATCATTTCCATATACACCGCAATTGCATGTAGACTGTGCTTCAGTCAATCAGTTACACGATCGAACTCTTTTGATTGACAAAACACACAGGAGAACGATTATAGCGTCATTACGGCACATGAGTCAACGAAACGGCTTACTCTGGCATTAGGCATTTTCAAATTGCGTCGAATTTAATGGGCCTTTTTGTGAAAAGTGCGTGAATACAAGATAATAATGGGCTACTTACCTCCTTGTAGACGTGAACAAATACCGCCATTTCATATCATGAAAACCAGATAACTTTACCGTTAGCATATCATTTGAATATGAGTTAGAGAGATTGGTGGCCGTGCAAAATATAAATACATTTTTATTAGAACAACTAAAAATTACACAATATTTTGATATATGTATTACTATTAATTTGTAACGTTCCTTCCCATTTTGAATATAACCGGGTTCTTAATGATATTTTGAAACGTCTTTATACATTCCCACGATGAATGGTCAGTAAAGTGTACAAAAGTCACATGTTTGGACAGACGAAATTTCTGATATAGAACGATGATTACAATTATCAAGAAGATCCAGTATTTCAATATCCACATTTGATTGAAATTACTACGTGAATAGACCTTTTCCCAATATGAGTGTATTCCCTCTTTGACATCAGTCAAAATGTTTGCTATATTTATAAGCAATGCATTTCTTCAAAAAGAAAAAGCACCTTTTGTATTATTTCCCTCATATGGATTCTTGTGAAGTTTTGAGATTCAATATAAACGAGAAAAGTGATCATGAAGACATGTTCCTTGCTAAACAGAATATACAAAGATGAGATGAATGACTTGTGATCAGCCAAATGTTCCTCTTTGTCATAACTTGTATTTCAGTAAGTAGGATAACCAGAGCATTGTCCAAATCAGCCACTGTTTACGATGACAGTTTTACTATGATAGCCGTGCTACCCAAGTTTAAGTTAACGGTATGATCAATTTATATGATGTTTGATGACAATTATTTTTGACAAATGTGTGTGTGTGTGTGTGTTAACCCTATTCTAACATAATCAAAATTCAAATTAGAGTTCATGTGCATATGTATAAGAGGTAACTCCTTTGTACCTTTTTCTACGATTTTACCATTATATATAGCAGCTGTACTTTCAGACAAGTTAATATTCTCAGAAAACTAAAGTGTACTCTTTGCAAGCATACTCCATGAAATATATGTCTTACTTTCATAAGGACAAAATTAGAATATGCTTGCGATGTTTTGGTCGAACACAATTTGCAAGTAGAGATTATCTTTCCTATGAAACAAGGTGGGACTAAATCAGAATATGCTTGCAAGGTTTGGGATGGGTGTTTTGAACGAGAAATATCAAAACTAGAAAAGGTTTAAATAGAATCAGCTAGAATATTCCATAACGAACACAATTTGCAAGTAGAGATTCCCTTTCCTATGAAACAAGGTGGGGATATATGTCTTCTGGGCGTAAATATCGCACGCTGACAACATTTTACAAAATGCATAATACACTATGTCCTCAATATTTGGGTAATTGTCTACTTCCTTCATTATAAAATATCAGTGATCACAATCTCCGAAACGATGAAAACTATCCAACATCATAAAGTAAACTCATAATGTCTACGACATTCGTTATACCATTCACTGTTTCGTCATGGACAAATTTTGATTTAAATATTATAAATAGCCTAGATATATCATGTTTAAATCTAGGATTAAATAAAATACTAATAAATCTCCGGAATGTTATCGGGAAGGGTCCAAAAAACTGAGCATACTGCATGCTAGACTACGATATCAAAGCAGCTCACTGAATTTCGTATAAACATTACAAATGACTCAAAAGGGCAATGTGGCTCCCCTTTTGGAGATTCAATTCATTATTTAATGGAATGTCCATTACACCAAAAAAAAACAAAAAACTTTCCGGTGAAATTCAACGGTTCTAACTTTATTTTCAGATTTATACATTTTTAGATAGTGGTTTTAGTACCTTGATAGAATATCGAAATGATTTTAAATTTTCTGAAGACTTTTGTACGATATCGTTATGTAAACTTACCTGATTAAAACCGCGGGAAATATCAATCATGGATCTTCCGCTATACAAATATCCTGTCGTTATGTCGTTCGTGTCATTTCTTCATTTTTATGGGGACAAAGATAATCACACCGTATTCTTTCTTTGTGTGTAAAACGTTGGGCGGGTGGACGTTGGTCATCACTTCGAAAGCTTTACGGTCGCAACCACAACTTGGTTGACCGTATTGGAATATCTGTGTCACAAATGACTACGGATATGTTCCACTTGTCGTAAACACTTCCCGGTTCTTTCCTCGTTCATGACTTATCTAAGTCTACTAATAAAGAAAACAATCGCTTGTTAAAATATACTAAAATGAAAGAATAAATACCGTAGTTCTAGGATGTATTCCCGTGGGTTCATCGTGCACACATATTATGGGTCTGTCCTAACAAATGTGAAATATCAAATAGATATTGCCGTGCCATGAGGCTTTTTGGTATAAAACGTGTCATAACAAATCAAATCAAATTCAATTCTAGCTTAAAATTTGTGTCTGTCCTTTCAAATGTAGACCGTAAATAATATCAATGTACACCAAAAGAGAAGTAGGCGTTCAGATTTCAAATCGGAGATGTACTCTTGGTTCATACAAAGGAGAGGTGGCACGAGTGCATACACTTTGGTATGTTTTTGCTTTGAAACCATTATTAGCCCCTCCCAACGCACCTCTTGATGTCGAGATTGGTTTACATCGCCACTAGCTGCAGACATATCTTGCTGTCTATCAGGTTGCTCGATTGTTTTTTATGCTAAATAGACCACAACATGTATAGGTATATTCGTGTAAATAATTTGGCAATTGCCTTAGCTAGCAAGGATAACACAATGGTAAAACCACGAATTTATTTACGTAGAAATTCTGAATAAGACCTCCTTGACTCTGATGTTTACGAGCGACATCTTGTATATATATTTTTCATTTATTATCAAGTGGTCTACCTATGCTGTATTTCCTCTTGTTTCGGTGCGCGACAGGATATTTATTTCATTTTTGCTCATGACCTGTCCAGAATGTGTATTTCTAAAATAAATTCCAGATCGCTCTCAGAAGCAAATGACTATTCCCTATGAGACAAAAAGGCGCGCCCAGAGGGGGACACGTCCCTTTTTTCTGCTACGTTATAGACGGGTAAAAACATATTCAATTTACCAGAACATTTCCAGCTTAGTCTTTGTCATTTTTCTTTTTATCATGTCTTGTAAATGTTTCTGAAATAAAATGGCCCTCTTTATGGAAAGGTCTGGGTCCACTTCTGAGATACATGTACAATGTCGTACATTATGGTCTGTCGTCAATTGTTGAATACGGTACAACGATCTATGTTGTAAATTGTGTAACATTTCTGATTTAGTGAATCAGTGTATCAGGCCTTCATGTACTTTAGGGGTCTCTACATATCCTCAGAAAAAGAAAAAAAAACAAATTCAAAAGTACCATTTGTTTTCTATGAAACTTAGTTGTGTTGTCTCACAATATTTATTAGGTAATCTATGGGACCCACATGATTTCCTATAATGAATGTTGTTGTCTTATGATATGAACCAGGTATGTTTGGTAGTGGGTTCCCTAAAGTATACCAATGCATTATAGGATTAATTTACTTCAGGGGATTCGCATCATTCTCTATGGTTAATGTTGTTGTCTTATGATATGAATCGTAGATATAGGTAGTGGCTTCTCTAAAGTACACTAAAGCATCATAATGATCATTTGCTTTTGAGGACTCGTATTATTGTTTTATCGTAGATATATATTATGAAAATGATTTAACTTTTATTGAATTTTGTTTCTCTCGCAAAGGTGTAAAATGACACTTTATGGGACGAGCCCCTTAAAGTATATTTATAAATTACGACTAATGTAAATGAATGTTATAATAACTTAGTGTCACGAACATTAATTCCACATGTCGCTGCTCTATATTCAACGATTACTAACATATCGTAAGTAATACATTGTATGTAAATATGCATTAAAGGGATGACAATGTGAAGGTAATAGTTTATGTACAAATAACCAGTGTTACTAGTATTTATGATTCATATTTCTAATACAATATTGTTTGAAAGAAGCCTATTTATATATTCCATGGCGAATATTTTCTAAATGTAAGTAAACAGTCCGACATGTTTTTTTTTTAAATATGTTTTATTTCAAATTAAATGTTGTTTTTTATATGTATTTAGTGTATTATTGTTTATGTTGAATCAATGCCTGTGATGTCACTTTGGTCACTTTCATCATCAGATTATCGAGAAGCTATGTTATCCTCGTATGCGCAGCAGACTGATAAGAACCTCATGACTGCACAGTCCTGGCATACAAAGAGGAGATAATCATGTTATACTTCGACAATAAACCATACATTTACCTGTGTTTACAGATAAACCGTAACATTGGTCTTTTCGGCATTATTTATGTATCTTTATCGAGTAAAGCAAGACAATCAAATGCTCAAAACCATTGCATTTCACCTTTAATGTAAGAAAATATTTTCCATTTATCGGGCAATACTTCGGCTGCTGCAAATATGTTGTTAGAAGAGGCACACCCAGGTTTTCATAGTGTTCCACATTAATTTAAAATCAGACTTTGCTTATGGACAGGTTGTAGTTGGGGTAAGACATACACTTCCTGTTCAGGATATTTCTTTGTTATTTAATATCAATGTGGCCGGTGGCAAGGCTATAATGGACCCAGTAGTGTCCGAGGAGGCTAGTTATGAAGAGAATGAATTAGAAAATAGAGTAGTTTTTCCTGCATGTGCTGTAACTTTAGCCACGAAAAGGCCTTTGGCAGAAGAGGAGACTTTATTACAAGGTGGTATCATAGAAACAAGTGATGTTGAATTAAAAGACACATTGTTTGACTGATGTCAACGATCACTTTTTACATAGCGATGGCAATATGTCTCGTTATTCTATAGACTAGGAACAACACTCCTTTCTAGATACAGATGAGGACTGCACAATCCATCTCGATACAGTCCAGGACGAAAGGTCAATGCGGGATGGTCCTTTTCTTAAGCAAGCAATAAGATATGTCGGTATTGAAATTCTGACTAGGGAACGACTTATTAGTGAGCAGAAGGAAGAGCTCGCACTACCTTGTTCTAAATTATTCTCAGTAGAGGCGGCAGAGAAGGTTCATGTTTGCTATTTCATGAAAGACGAAGTATTGATGAGAAAATGGCGACCACCAGATGTGACTGTGTAAGATCAATGGCAAGTGATCTGCCCGATAGTGATACCGGAAGAATAGCGGAAAGCAGTTATGAGCCTGGTCCATGATTCGTGAATGACTGAACACTTGGGTGTTAGAAAAACATCTAACTGGAAATTGGCCCATTTCTACTGCACGAATATAAGACCAGAAGTAGCCAAGGAGTGCAGCTCTTGTAGCACATGTCAAATCAAGGGAAACCGAATCAAAACATTCATGGAGCTACACTCCGACCCTTACATGCTTTTGAAGATTCTTTCAGTAGGGTTATTGTTGACTGGGTGGGGCCACTTCCTAAGACTAAATACGGAAATCTATAATTATTAACTATAATGTGTGCCTCCACCCGTTTTCCTGAAGCGATTCCACTTAGGAATATTAAAGCTAAAGCTATAACTAAGGCTTGAACTATTTTGGTTTTTCTTTTGTGGGTCTTCCGAAAACAATTCAGTCAAATCAGGGATCCAATTGCATTTCTCATTTATTTCAGCAATTATGCATGAATTGAATATAAAAGAGTTTAAATATAATGCATATCACACTGAGTCTCAAGTAACTCTGGAAAGATTTCACTAGACATTAAAAAATATAATGAAAACATTTTGTTTCTACAGTCATAAAGATTGGGATAATGGGGTCCGCATGCTACTGTTTGCTGTAAAGGAAACCTTTCAAGAATCTCTAGCTTTTAGTCCTTTTGAACTGTTTTTTGGACATTCTATGGAGGTCCGTTAAAAATTTTGAAAGACAAATTTCGGAAAATACTGTTACCAGTATTTTAGATTATGTGGAGTGTTTTAGGCATAAGCTTACCAGGGCATGTGAAATAGAACATGACGATTTGAAACAAAGACAAGATAAAATGAAACAGCGGTATGATAAGGATGCCATGATAATACAATTCAAAACAGACGAGAAAGTTATTGTATTATTGCTTATTCCTTGTCATCCATTACAAGCTAACTATTGTTGGCCATATGTAATTGAATCCAGACTGAATGATATAAATTATATTGTGAATACACCTACGAGAAAAAAGAAAAGACAAATATGTCAGGTGACAACCCAAGGCTTCTCGAAAGAATATAGGTTAACAGTAGATGCTAGTGATGTAGGTGTTGGTGCAGTTTTTGTCCAAGAACGTAAAGATGACATAGATCTGGCGAATTGCTATTTTTCTTAAACGTTTGACACAGATCAACAACAAGTATCCACAAATAAAAAAAAAATACTTGCCTTATTGTTATCTTTCAAGCATTTTGATGTACATTTTATCCATTCATGGTGTTTACTGATCACAATACCGTCACATTTATTAAAAAATGCAAAATAAAAATCACAGATAAACGATATGGGGATTAATGTTGCAAGAATACAATCTGATTATGAAACATATTAAAAGTAAAGATAATTGTAAAGGTAACGTTTTGTCTAGAGATCGATAATATTGTGATGAATTGAAATAGAAATTTCTTTTAAAAAGTTTGTATCCAAACCTTTTCTTCAAAAGAGGAGATGCTATGCATAAATAATGAATATGAGATATTACTTTGTTCATTAGAATAATTGTTGTTGCTGAGAGCATTACATCACCAGTGCAAATATGCTATCAAAAAACGTCAAGTTGTTCACAAGTTTTTAATTTTGACCTTGAATTTTGATATGCTCTTGATATTTTTAGATATTGTTTATGTATAAACAAGGTTACATTTGTTGGAATGTTCTAGAGAATTTCATGAAATAGTATATAAATATAAGACGCACCAACTGCGAGAGCTGTCAGTCTAAGAATTAGGATTTATATAATAGCTGGAGTCCATAGCATTGTATTTAGATATATTTACTTAGTAAAACGAAAGGAAGCACTGTCCTTTGATTTCACGTTCCGCTATAAAGATGATGTCCTCTCACTAAATAATTATGTTGATCGCTTCTATGCCATTGAGCCTGAAATAAAGGATACCACGGATACAGATAGGTCTGCTTCATATCTTGACCTACACCTCGAAATCGACAGTGAGTGGCGGTTAAGAACGAAATTTTACGACAAAAGGGATGATATCAATTTTCCCATTGTGAACTTTCCATTTATACGTAGCACCATTCCAGCAGCACATGCAATTGGAGTATACTTCACTCAGATGATAGGATATTCCAGAGCTTGTGGCTCCTATCATGATTTCCGTGATAGAGGATGCTGCTAACACGAAGCTACTGAAACAAGGGTTCCCTTTGGTAAAGGTGAAGTCATCACTTCGAAAATGTTACGGTCGCCACCATGACTTGGTTAACCGTTATGTAATATCTGTGTCACAATGACCACTTATTTGTCCCACTTATCGTAAGCACTTCCCGGTCCCTTACCCATTCGCGAGTTATTATCTTGTCTGTAACTAGATTAAAACGACGGTACCACTAGTGGAGTAGGATATACAGACCCCTCTGGAGCGCCCTAGTTCACCCCGGTCTTTAGTGGGACTCGTGTTACTCGACCTTTGGCTCTATGTGTATGTTTTGTAGATCGTTGTTTTTCCTTTTGTACTTTTTCTATTCGCCATTGTGTTGTCTGTTCTTTGATATACGGATATTGATTTCCCCTTTAGTATCTTCCACCCCTTCTTAGTAAAGTCATTTAACTATTAACAATTTCATCGGCCAATATTTGGAAGCTTTCAGGATTAGAACTAGAATATATTTTAATTCAAACAGAATACATTTTCATAGAAAAGGATAGCACAAATATACCGGAAAGGACAAGATGATTTATTTAAAGGAATCTAAAGTTGAACATTGACAAAGAGGCCAGTAATAATTTATTAATTTGATTTGTGTAATTGTATAATAGCATAAAGTTAATTTTGTTGTTATATGAAAGAATAGAAACGTATTTGATTGTTGGTTGTATCTTTCTATTACTAGAATATTCTATAAAAAGTATTCGTAACATTAGTTATTCAGGTTATCAATCAAATCATGAATAAAGTATCAAGGTTTGTAGCATTGATGTATATTTTTCAATTAACAGTTATTTGCATTCCAATATAAAATCACATCAATCAAATCAGACACGTTCAACAACATTACGAAACTTGATCGGTTGTCAATATTCTTATTATTCTTTTAACATTATATGACTTACAATACATGAATATCTATAATGTATGTTGCTTAAGAGCAATTTACGCAAAATATTCAAATTCCACGACAAAATAAAATAACTTTTATAATTCTAATCAAGCATACAAGTAAAGTGTAAAGATTGAGGGTATGCATTAATTGAACCCACTTTCAAAGACCGTATTTTCTAAATAGCTACACTACATATACTGGGTTGTGTATTTTTTCTCAACAGAAATATGAATACATTTTATTGAAGACAACAACATTGACAAAAAAGCCAGTAATAATTTATTAATTTGGTTTGTGTAATGGTATAATAGTATGAAGTAAATTGTGTTGTTATATTAAAGAATAAAAACTTAATTGATTGTTGGTTGTATCTTTCTGTTACTAGAATATTATAGAAAAAGCTTTTTCTATCATTAGTTATTCATGTTTTCAATCAAACATGAATCGTGATGACTTACTATCAAATGATTATACTTTATTCAATATGTTATGTTGAAATAAAACTACACAGAGTATCAAAGTTTGTAGTATTGATGTATATTTGTTATTTGACAAATATTTGCATTCCAATACAATCACATCAATCAAGTCAGGCACGTTCAACAACTTGACGAACCTCCAATGGTTGTAACTATTCTTCTGTTTACTCTATGTTGTAACTTACAATGTACATGTATACATTTTTTCTATTTTAAGCTTAAGTACAGTTTAGGCAAACTATTTAAATTCCTAAACACTATTAAAGAACTCTTATCATGCTAATCAAACATGCAAGTATGGTACTAGTGTGACAAGTAGAGTTTGAGAGAATTTATTAATTGAACCCGCTTTCAAACACCGTATTTTTAAATAGCTACATGAATTAGAATGCGTTGTGTATTTCTTCTGAACAGTAATATGAATACATTTAATGAAGCAACTCCAAATTACGCAATATTGTGCTATGTGTATTGATCAACACTGTAATATGTAAAGATTGGGAGCATTTATTCATTGAACCTGATTTGAAACACCGTATTTCTAAATAGCTACATTAATTCAAATGGGAGGTTCTTATTAACATTAATATAAATACATTTGATTGAAAAACTCAAAAGTACACACTATTTTGATATATGTATTGCTTAAGACAACATAAAGCTACAGACTTAATGACGTATAAACATGAGATATTTGTTGACTATTTATAGGAACTTAAGCCACAATGTCATATCAGTGATCGAGAACAACACCGTCAATAATCTACCAAACTTAAGATTCCTATGAGGATCATTTAGTATAATTTATAGAAAAGTATATTCCTTATATGACAATATATATCTTAGGAAATGCTTTTTTATATAAAACAGGTTGTTGACAAATGTGCACTCCGAACTCTACAGATATGTCATCGATACGGAATTCCAACTTAGTGGTAAGAAGAGTTTGAAGATACCAAATGGTCAATCAGAATCAATTTTTGGTGTTGCGTATTTTGTCATTTTTCGTCCTTGACAAAATAAATTAAGTTAATTCATGACCGATTACTATAAATTTGTAACGTTTCTTACCATTTTAAAGATAACCGCGTTATTAATGATATTTTTAAACATCTTTATACATTCCCACGATGAATGGTTTGTAAAGTGTAGAAAAGTCACATGTTTGGACAAAACGAAATTTCTGAAATAGAACGATAATTAACATTATCCAGAAGATTCAGTATTTCAGTATCCACATTCGATTTAATCTATAAACTACTACGTGGATATACTTTTTCCAGTATTATTACATTCCGTCTTTGACAGCAGTCAAGCTGTTGCCTTGAAAAAGAATAAGCACCTGTAGTATTATTTCCTCTATTTAGATTATTGTGAAATTTTGTTATTCAATTTAAACAAGAAAACTCATCATGTGCCTTGTTATAAAGAATATTCAATGATGATATGAACGACTTGTGATCAGCCAATTGTTCCTCTCTGCCATAGCTATTATTTTAGTAAGTAGGATTACCAGAGCATTGCACAATGGAATTTTGCTTCATTAGAGCCCAAATCACCCATTGCTCACGTTGCTGGTTTTACAATGATATCCGTGATACCCCAATTTAACTTTTATCCATAGTCAATTACTGATGTTTGATGACACTTATTTTAGACAAATGTGCACACATTTCTAACACAATCAAAATATATTCAGATTTCATGTACATATGTGCCTGGGGTAGCTTTGCCCATGTGTCTACTATTTTACCAGTATATATGGCAGAGCTGTTCTGAGGTTGTGGCAACACTGGTTATTCATGTTATCAATCAAATCATGAATGGTTGAACATTTACTGAATGCGTATTATATGTTATTCAGTATGCTACATTGAAATACAACTACATAGAGTATCAAAGTTTCAAGTACTGATGTATATTTTTTATTTGACAGTTATTTGTATTTCAATAAAATCACAGCAATCAAATCAGACACGTTCAACAACATTACGAAGCGTGAATGGTTGTGAATATTCCTCTTATTTATTGTTTAATTCTATGACTTGCAACACATGTATATGTATAATTTATGTTGTTTAAGAACAATGTACGCAAAGTATTCACATTCCACGACACAATAAAATACCTTTAATAATTCTAATCAAACATTCACATAAAATGTAACAGGTAAAGATTAAGGTAATTTATTCATTGAACCCGCTTTCAACCACCATATTTGCTATTTTAATTAGAATGGGGTGTATATATGTTCTGAACAGGAATAAGAATACATTTGATTGAAACAACTCCAAATTACGCAATATTTTACTATGTATATTCCTTAAGACTGTAATAGGTAACGGTTGGGAGTATTCATTCATTGAACATGATTGGAAACACCGTATTTCTAAATAGCTACATTTATTTAAATGAGATGTTCTTCTTAACAATAATATAAATACATTTTATTGAAGCAGTTCAAAATTACACAATATTTTCATATATATATTTCTATCAATTTGTAACGAGTCTTGCATTTTGAAGATAACCGCCTTCTTACTGATATTTTGAAATGTTTTTATACATTCCCACGCTGAATAGTCAGTAAAGTGTAGAAAAGACACATGTTTGGACAGACTACATTTCTGAAATAGAACGATAATTACAATTATCCAGAAGATCCAGTATTTTAGTATCCACATTTGATTGAAACTACTACGTGAATATACCTTGTTCCAATATGATTGTATTCCCTCTTTGACAGCAGTCAAAATGTTAGCCATATTTAAAAGCAATTATTTTCTTCAAAAAGAATAAGCACCTGTAGTATTATTTCCTCTATGCGGATTATTGTGAAGTTTTGGTATTCAATATAAACGAGAAAAGTCATCATGTAACATGTTCCTTGCTAAACATAATATTCAATGATGAGAAGAATGACGTGTGATCAGCCAAATGTTCCTCTTTGTCATAACTAGTAGTTCAGTAAGTGAGATAACCAGAGCATTGTACAATGTAAATTTGCTTCATTAGAGCCCAAATCACCCACTGCTAACGTTACCGGTTTTATTATGATAGCCGTGACACCCAAATTTAACTTTTATCCATAATCGATTGATGATGCTTGATGACAATTATTTTAGATACATGTGTGTGTGTGTGTGTATGATAGTGCACCCATTTCTAACAAAATCTAATCAGATTACATGTACATATATATTTCATGTAGTTTTGCGCATGTGTCTACTATTTTACAATTATATATGGCAGAGCAGTTCAGAGGTTGTGGCAACATTAGTTATTCATGTTATCAATCAAACCATGAATGGTTGAAGACTTACTAAAAGCGTATTATACTTTATTCAATATGCTACGTTGAAATGCAACTACATAGAGTATTAGAGTTTGTAGTATTGATGTATAATTTTCATTTGAAAAATCTTCGAGACTATGGTCAGACTGTCCGAAGTGCTGGCACACACGAGGAAATTACTTGTTTGCTACGTCACTAATGTGTCCATTCAGCCGTTCGTGGAAGGGTTGCTTATACTCGCCAACGTATTGGAAGCCACACACTGAACACGCCAGACTGTAAATACTATTTGCACTCTTGCAATTAACAGTACAAAATATGTTCTTCTGTTTTCCGGTGACCTTACTGGTATACGATGACAAGTGTTACATATGTCTACAATATTTGTTTGTCTCCACAGGAGTGAATATTGCTACAGTTGTGTTAGGCTACGATAAATGTGTAACATTTCCTACCATTCTAAAGATAACCGCGTTATTAATGATATTTTTAAGCGTATTTATACATTCTCACGATGAATGGTTTGTAAAGTCTAGAAATGTCACATGTTTGGACAGACGAAAGCACCTATAGTAGTATTTCCTCTAATTAGATTAATGTGCAGTTTTGTTATTATATATAAGCAAGAAAAGTTATAATGTTCCTTGTAAAACAGAATATTCAATGATGAAATGAATGACTTGTGATCAGCCAAATGTTTCTCACTATTTTAGTAAGTAGGATTACCATAGCATTGTGTAATGGAAAGTCGTTTCATTAGAGCCCAAATCACCCACTGCTATCGTTGCCGGTTTTACTATGATAGCCGTGATATCCCAATTTAACTTTTATGAATAATAAAATGATGATGTTTGATGACAATTATTTTAGACAAATGTGCACACATTAATAACACAATCAAAATATATTCAGATTCCATGTACATATATGATTGAGGTATCTATACCCATGTATCTACTATTTTACCATTATATATGGCAGAGCTGTTTTGAGGATGTGGCAACATTAGTTATTCATGTTATCAATCAAATCATGAATGGTTGAAGACTTACTGAAAACGTATTATACTTTATTAAATTTGCTATGTTGATATACAACTAGAGTATCAACGTTTCAAGTATTGATGTATATTTGTTATTTGACAGTTATTTGTATTCCAATAAAATAATATTAATAAAATCAAACCAGTTGAAGAACATTACGAAGGTTTATTTTGTTGTTGTTGTTCTATGATTTACAACACATGTATACATGTATGTAAAATAGATGTTGCTTAAGAAGAATTTACGCAAAATATTCAAATTAAACGACAAAATAAAATAACTTTTATAATTCTAATCAAACATACAGGTAAAGTGTAACAGGTAAAGATTGAGGGTATTTATTAATTGAACCCACTTTCAAATACCATGTTTGCTATATTAATTAGAATGAGTTGTGTATATGTTCTGAACAGGAATATGAATACATTTTATTGAAACAACTCCAAATTACGCATTATTTTGCTATGTGTATTCCTTGTGACTGTAATAGGTAAAGATTGGGAGCATTCATTCATTGAACATGATTGAAAACACCGTATTTCTAAATAGCTACATTTATTCAAATGGGACGCTCTTCTTAACCATAATATTAATACATTTAATGGAAACAATTCAAAATTACACAACATTTGATATATGTATTACTATCAATTTGTAACGTTTCTTACCATTTTGAAGTTATTGAACGAGAAAAGTCATCATGTTCCTTGTTAAACAGAATATTCAATTATGAGATGAATGACTTGTGATCAGCCACATGTTCCTCTTTGTCATAGTTAGTACTTCAGTAAGTAGGATAACCAGAGCATTGTGCAAAGGAATGTTGCTTAAGTAGAGCCGAAATCAACCACTGTTTACGATGCTGGTTTTACAATGATAGCCATGATACCTAAATTTAAGTTTACGGTATGATCAATTTATATGTTGTTTGATGACAATTATGCTAGATAAATGTGTGCGTGTGTTTGAATCCAATTATATTACAATCAAAAATTAAATTAGAGTTCATGTACATATGTATAAGAGGTAACACATTTGAACCTGTGTCTACGATTTTACCATTATATATAGCAGCTGTACTTTCAAACAAGTTAATGTTCTCAGAAAACTAAAGTGTACTCTTTGCAAGCAAACTCTATCTTACTTGCATAGGGACAAAATTAGAATATGCTGCGAGGTTTTGTTTGAACACAATTTACAAGTATAGATTCTCTTTCCTATAAAACAAGGTGGGAATATTTACCTTCTAGGCGTAAATATCGCAAGCTGATTGCATTATACAAAATGCTTAATTCACTATGTCCTCAAATTTTGGGTAATTGTCTACCTCTTACCGCATAAAATATTAATGATCACTATATCAGAAACGATGAAAACTATGCAACACCATTGGCTGGTTGACATTGGTCACCACTTCGAAAGTTTTACGGTCACAACAACGACTTGGTTGACCGTTATGGAATATCTATGTCATAAATGACCACGGATATATTTCAATGGTCGCAATCACTTCCCGGTCCTTTCCTCGTTCGTGACTTCTAAGAATATTAATTAAAAAAAATTCCCCTGTTAAAATATACTAAATTTAATGAATAAATACAGTGGTTCTAGGATATACTCCCGTGGGATCATCATGCATATATATTATTAGTCTGTCTTCTTAGTAAATGTGAAATATCAAACAGTCATTGGCATGCCATAGCTCATTTTGGTATAAAATTGTGTGAATAAATTATATATCAATTTCAATTCTGACTCACAAGTTGTGTCTGTCTTTCAAATGTAGACCGTAAATATTATCAATGTATACCAAAAAGAGGTAGACGTTCAGATTTCAAAGCGGAGATGTAGTCCTGGTTCATACAAAGGAGAGTTGGCACGATCGCATCCCACTTTTTTCCTCAGAAAACAGTATTTTTTTGCTTTGCAATCATTATTAGCCCCTCCTAACGCACCTCTCGATGTCGAAATTGGGATATATTTCCCATAGCTGCAAATATATATTGCTGTCTAACACGTTGCTCGTTTGTTTATTATGCTAAATAGACCATACAAAGTTATTGGTATATTCGTGTAAAAAATTGGCAATTGCCTTAGCTAGCAAGGATAACAAAATGGCAAAACCCGGAATTTATTTACGCAGAAATTCTGAGTAAGACCTTCTTTGCTCTGATGTTTACAAGCGACATTATATATATATATATATTTAATTTATTATCAAGTCGTCTACATATGCTATATTTCGCTTTGTTTCGTTGCGTGACATCATATTTATTTTATTTTTGCTCATGACCTGGCCAGAATATTTCCCCTTTTTGTGTTAGGTTATAGACGGGTAAAAACATATTAAATTTAACAGAACATTTCCAGTTTCGTCCTTGTGATTTTCCTTTCTACCATGTCTTGTAATTTTCGCTTTGAATTAGGTGTCGGTATCTTTTGATATTTCTAAAAAAATGGTGTCTAGACTAAAACGGCCCCCATTATGGAAAGGTATGGATCCTCTTCTGAGATGCATGTACATTGTCATACAATGTTGTTTGTCGTCAATTGTTGAATATGGAGCAACGAATTATGTTGTAGATTGTGTAAAATGTTCTGTTTTAGTGAATAAGTGTTTCAGGCCTTCATGTTCTTTAGGGGGCTCTACATATCCCCAAACAAATCCCCGGACACTCACCATATAAAGTACAATTTTTGCTCTATGAGACTTAGTTTTGTTGTCACACAATATGTATTATGTACTCTAAGGGAATCACATTATTTTCTATTGTGAAAGTTGTTGCCTTATGATATGAACCAGTTATATATGGTAGTGGGTTCCCTAACGTATACCAAGGTATTATAGGGATCATTTACTTTTGGGGACTCGTATTATTTATTTATGGTTAATGGTAGTGGATCCCTCAAATCGTAGATATATACTATGAAAATGATCTATCCTTAATTTAATTGTGTTTCTCTCGGAAAGGTGTAAAATGACACTTTATAGGGCGAGCCCTTTAAAGTAAACTTTGTAAATTGGGACCAAGGTAAATGAAAGCTATAATAACTTAGTGTCCCGGACATGAAAAAACATCTCTCTGTTCTCTATTCAACGATTACTTACAAGTCACCAGTAATACATTTTATGAAACAAATACATTAAAGGGAAGAAAATGTGAAGATAATAGTTCATGTACAAATAACCAGAGTTACTAGTATCTATCATTCATGTTTCTTATACAATATGTTCTTGAGAGAAGCTTATTTATATATTCCCTTGTGGATATTGTCTAAATGTTGGAAAAAAGCTAGAGTACAAAAGTTCGGCAAGTATTTTTTTTTAAATATATTTTATTTCAAATTAAATGTTTTTTGTTTTTGTTTCTTAATTTATATGTTTTTAATGTATTATGGTCTATGTTGAATCGATGCCTGTGATGTCACTTTCGTTACTTCCATCATCAGAATATCGAGAGGCTATGTTATCCTCGTAGGCGCAGCAAACTGATAAGAACCGAATGACCTCACAGTATTGGCCTACCTAGAGGAGATAATCATGCTTAGTTGCGACAATAAACCATACATTTACCTGGGGTTACAGATAAACGGTGACACACTTGACGTCAACAATTTGCTTTTTGGCATTATTCCTGTATCTTTATCGAAAAAAACAATACAATCAAATACTCAAAACCTTTGCCTTTCACCTTTAATGTTAGAAAACAGCTTACCTTTATTGGGGAATACTTTGGCTGGTGCAAATGTGTTGTTAAAGGGGGTAGACCCAGGTTTTCACAGTGTTCCACTCCATCACATTAATTTAAAATCAGACTTTGTTTCGGGACAGGTTGTAGTTGGGGTACGACCTACGCTTCCTGTTGAGGATATTTCTTTGTTATTTGGTATCGATATGGCCGGTCAAAAAGTTATAATGGCCCCAAAAATATCCGAGGAGCCTAGTTATGAAGAGAATGAATTTAAGAAATACATGGATTTTTCCTGCATGTGCTGTAACTTTAGCCATGGAAAAGCTTCTGGAAGAAGAGAAGATTATATTGCAAGATGGTACCATGGTAAGATGAATGTAAAGTTATTTGCCAGATAGTGGTACAGGAAGAATACAGGAAAGCAGTTGTGAGCCTGGCCAATGATTCGTCAATGACTGAACACTTGGGTGTTTACAAAACCTCCAACGGGATATTGTCCCATTTTTACTGGCCGAATATAAGAGAAGACGTAGCCGAGAACTGTTGATCTTGTAGCATCTGCCGAGTTATGGGGAAACCGAATCAAAACATTCGTGTAATTCCACTACGGCCCGTATCCGCTTTTGAATATTCTTTCAGTATGGTTATTGTTGACTGTGTGGGGCCACTTCCTAAGACTAAAAAAGGATATTTATATTTACTAGCTATAATGTATTAATCCACCCGTTTTTCTATAGCCATTCCACTTAGGAATATTAAAGTTAATACTATAATTAAAGCTCTAACTATTTTGTTTTTACATTTGTGGGTCTTCCTAAAACAACTCAGTCAAATGAGGATCCAATTTTATGTCTCAATTAAATTAAAAACAAAACAGTTTAAATCTAATGAGTCTCAAGGAGATTTAGAAAGACTTCACCAGACCTTAAAAAAATATGATGAAAACATTTTGATTAGACAGTCAAACAAATTGGGATAATGAGGTCCGCTTGCTACTGTTTGCTGCAAAGGAAGCCTTTCAAGAAGATCTAGGTTTTAGTCGTTTTGAATTTGTTTTGGACACCATGTGGGAGGTCACTAAAATGAAACAGTGGTATGATAAGGATACCATCATAAGAGAATTTAAATCAGGCGAGAAATGTATTGTGTTATTGCTTATTCACTGTCATCCATTACAAGCTAAATAGTTTTTGCCATATGTAATTGAATGATTTAAATTATATTGTGAATGCACCTAGGAGAAGACAGAAAAGGCAAATATGGCAGGTGACAACACACGGCTTTTCGAAAGAATATATGTTAACATTGGATGCTAGTGATGTAGGTGTTGGTGCCGAATTGCAATTTGTTCTGCAAACTTTGACAAAGATCAGTAAAAATAATCCACAATTGAAAAAAAATGAGTTGCCTTATTGTTATCTTTGAAGCAATTATGATGTACATTTCATCCATTCGTGATGTTTACTGATCACAATACCATCATATTTCTTAGCAAAATGTAAAATAATTTTTTTTAAAAGATTAACGAGATGGGGATTAATGTTGCAAGAATACAATCTAATAATAAAACATATTAAATATAAAGATAATTGCATAACTAATGTTTTGTCTAGAGTTGGATAATATTGTGATGAATTGAAATAGATATGTATTGTAAAAAGTTTGTATCCAAGCTTTTTCTTCAAGAGAGTAGATGCTATGTATATATAATGAATATTATATATTACTTTGTTCATTATTATATTTCTTGTTGTTAAGAACATTACATCATCAATGCAAATAGCTTATACAAAATACGTCAAGTTGTTTTCAAGTTTTTACTTTTGACTTTGAATTTTGATATGTTCTATATATTTCTACACATTTTTTGGAAAGTTCTAGATAATTTCATCTAATAGTAAATAGGACGCAGCAACTTCGACAGCTGTCAGTGTAAAATTTAGCATTTATATAATTGCTGGAATCTATAGCATTATATTTAGATATTTGTATTTTGTAAAACGAAAGGGAGCTAGCCTGATCCTTTAATTTCATGTTCGGCTATAAAGACGATGTCCTTTCATTTAATTTTGTTGATCGCATCTATCCCATTGAGCCTGATATAAACCATACCACAGACACAGATATGTCTACTTCATATCTTGACCTACACCTCGAAATCGACAGTGAGGGGTGGTTAAGAGCGAAACTTTACGACAAAAGAGATGATTTCAATAGTCCCATTGTGAACTTTCCATTTATGCGTAGCACCTTTCCAGCAGCACCTACATATGGACATATATAGAAATGCATAGCGTTTCTAGCTTAGTAGAAGCCAGCAATATGGCAGATGATTATCAACTGACGCATAAATTAATGTTTTTGAAATTCTTATAACCATTTTGATCAACCAAAATCGGGTTCTTGGGAGGAACAAATACAAATAGTTACAGACCTCCCGAAATAAATTAATCACCTAGATCTTGTTTCTATTGTTAGAAAAAAGACACATTCTTTCAGAATGTTCTTAAAAGAAACAATTAGAGTACTCCGCAAGGGTCTATATCATGTAATGCTTTAAAAGACCCTCTCATGCCCATTGTAATTAAAAAAGTAAATATAAGGTTTTCAAAATCTCAGTTTTCTATTATGGAGAATTATAAGCCATTGATTACCAAGGGACTCGTATCACTGATAGGTGCTAAAACCCGTCTACCACTCATTAACATATTGTGTGACACGAGAGCTTCTCAAACTGTAAAGGTGAAATGCAAAGCTCTTAAATTTTTTTTCAGATTTACACCTTTCTAGATAGTGATGTTAATACCTTGATAGAAAATCGTAATAATTTTCAATTTGCTCAAGACGTTTGTGCAAAATCTTCAGGTAGACTTACCTGTTTAAAACCGCGGGAAATATGAATCATGGTTATTTTCCTTTAATCAATATCCTGTCGTGACGTTGTTCGTGTCATTTCTTCTTTTTGCGTGGGGACAAAGATACTCATACCATATTCTTTTTTCTGTGTTCAAAACGGTTGGGCGGGTGGACATTGGTCATCACTTCGAAAGTGTTACGGCCGCAACCACGACTTGGTTGACTGTTATGTAATATGTGTGTCATAAATAACCACGGATATGTTCGACTTGTCGAAAACACTTCCAGGGCCTTTCCTCGTTCATGACTTATCTAAGTATATTAATTAAGCAATTTCGCGTGTAAAATATACTAAACTGAAAGAATAAATACTGTGGTTTTAGGATATGCTCTCATGGGTTCATCTTCCATATATATTTTGGGTCTGTCTTCTTCACAAATGTGAAATACAACCATGACGCGTTTTTGATATAAAACCGTGTAGGCAAAAATACAATTATTTTCAATTCTGACTTAAAATCTGTATCTGTTCTTTCAAATGTAGACCGTAAATATTATCAATGTATACCAAAAAAGAGGTAGGCGCTCAGTTTCAAAGCGGAGATGCACAGTTGGTTGAAACAAAGGAGGGGTGGAACGATCGCATCCTTTATTCTGTCAGAAAATAATAATTCTTTGCTTTGAAAACATTATTAGCCCCTCCAAACGCACCTCTCGATGTTGAAATTGGGTTAAATCGCCCCTAGCTGCAAACACATCTTGCTGTCTAACACGTGGCTCGTTTGTTATTTATGCTAAATAGACAACAATATTTATAGGTATATTTGTGTAAGAAAATGGCCATTGCCTTAGCCTGCAAGGATGTCATAATGACAAAACCCCCAATGTATTTGTGCAGAAAATCTGAATAAAACCTCTTTAGCTCTGATGGTTACGAGCGAATTTGTTCATATATTTTCTTCATTTATTATCAGTCGTCTATATATGCTGTATTTTGTTTTGTTTCGTTGCGTGAGAGGATATTTATTTTATTTTTGTTCATGACCTGGCCAGAATATTTATTTCTCAAAAGAAAATTCCAGATCCCTCTCAGAATCAAATGGCCATCCCCTAAGAGACACATATGCGGCGGCCCCAGAGAGGGAGAGGTCCCATTTGTTGTGCTAGGTTATAGACAGGTAAACACATCTTAGATTTAACAGAACATTTCCAGTTTCGTTCTTTTCATTTTTCTTTTTACCATGTTGTGTAATATTCGCTTTGAATTACGTCTCAGTATCTTTTGATATTTTAAAACAAATAAATGGTTTCTGAAATAAAACGGCCCGCTTGATGGAAAGGTCTGAATCCGCATCTGAGATACATGTACATTGTCGTACAGTGTGGTTTGTCGTCAATTGTTGTATGAGGTACAACGATTTATGTTGTAGATTGCGTAAAATATGCAGGCCTTCTTGTACTTTCGGGGGCTCTACATATCCTGAAAAAAAAAACCCAGACACTCACCATATGATGTATCATTTGTGTTCTATGAAGCTTGGTTTTGTTGTCTCACGATATTTATTAGGTACTTTAGGGGACTCACATTATTTATTTTAATGAATGCTGTTGTCTTATAATGTGAACCATGTATTTATGGTGGTGCATCTCTGAGGTACACCAAGGCATTATAGGAATCATTTACCTTGAGGAACTCGCATCATTTTCTATGTTTAATGTTGTTTTCTTATGATATGAATCGTGGATATAGGTAGTGGGGCCCTAACTTACAATAAAGAATTATAGAGATCAATTACTTTTGGGGACTCGTATTATTTATTTGTATGGTTAATGGTAGTTGGTAAATATATATTATGAAACTGATTTAACTTTCATAGACTTTTGTTTCTCTCGAAAAGTATAAAATTACACTTTATAGGGCGAGCCCCTTAAGTAAATTTTGCAAATTACGTCCAAGGTAAATGAAGGTTATCATAACTTAGTGTCACGGACATGAATTCCACATCTCGCTGTTCGCTATTCAACGATTACTAACAAGTCATCAATAATACATTTTATGTAAAAATGAATTAAAGGGAAGAAATCTGAAGGTAATAGTTAATGCACAAATAACCAGAGTTACTAGTATTTATCATTCATATTTCTTCGGGATGTATTTTTTTTTTAATATTTTTTATTTTAAATTAAATGTTTTCTTCTTTTTTTATTGATATGTTGTTAGTGTATTATTTTCTATGCTGAATCGATGCCTGTGATGTCACTTTGGTCACTTTCATTATCAGAATATAGAGAATATATGTTATCCTCGTAGGCGCAGCAGACTGATCAGAACCAAACAGGTTAATGTTATCAGCAAACTATAGTGTACTCTTTGCTAGCAAACTCTATCAAATATATATCTTAATTTCATAGGGACAAAATTAGAATATGCTTGCGAGGTTTTGGATGGGTGTTTTGAACGAGAAATATCAAAACTGGAAAAGGTTTAAATATAATCAACTAGAATAATCCATGACGAACACAATTTGCAAGTATAGATTCTCTTTCCTTTGAAACAATGTGGGAATATATGTCTTTTAGGCGTAAATATCGCAACTGATAACATTTTACAAAATGCATAATACACTATGTCCTCAATATTTGGGTAATTGTCTACCTCCTACAGTATAAAATATCAGTGATCACAATCTCCGAAACGATGAAAACTATGCAACACCATCAAGTAAACTCATAATGTCTACGACATTCTTTACAGCATCCACTGTTTCGTCTTGATACATTCCCACTCTGAATGGTCAGTAAAGTGTACAAATGTCGCATGCTTGGACAGACGAAATTTCTGATATAGAACGATAATTACAATTATCCAGAAGATCCAGTATTTCAGTATCCACATTTGATTGAAATTACTACGTGAATGGCCCTTGTTACAATATGAGTGTATTCCCTCTTTGCAGCAGTGAGAATGTTACCCATATTTATAAGCAATTACTTTCGTCAAAAAGAATAAGCACCTATAGTATTATTTCATATATATGGATTCTTGTGAAGCTTTTCTAATCAATATAAACAAGAAATGTCATCATGAAGACATGTTCCTTGTTAAACATAATATACAATGATGAGATACATGACTTGTGAACAGCCAAATGTTCCTCTTTGTCATAGCTAGTATTTCAGTAAGTAGGATAACCAGAGCATTGTGCAAATCAACTACTGTTTACGATGCCAGTTTTACTATGATATCCGTGATACCCAAAATTAAGCTAACAGTATCATCAATTTATATGATGTTTGATGACAATTATTTAAGACAAATGTGTGTGTGTTTGCTAACCCTAATCTAACACAATCAAAAATCAAATTAGGGTTCATGTGCATATGCATAGGGGGTAACTCCTTTGCACCTGTTTCTACTATTTTTCCATTATATATAGCAGCTGTACTTTTAAACAAGTTAATGTTCTCAGAAAACTAAAGTGTACTCTTTGCAAACAAACTCTATCAAAAATATGTCTTACTTTCATAGGGACATAATTGGAATATGCTTGCGAGATTTGGGAAGGGTGTTTTGAACGAGAAATATCAAAACTAGAAAAGATTTAAATATAATCAGCTAGTATATTCCATGACGAATACAATTTGCAAGTACAGATTCTCTTTCCTATGAAACAAGGTGGGTATATTTGTCTTCTAGGCGTGAATATCGCAAGCTAACAACATTTTACAAAATGCATAATACCCTATGTCCTCAATGTTTGAGTAATTGTCTACCTCCTACATTTTAAAATATCAGTGATCACAATCTCCGAAACGATGAAAACTATGCAACACCATCAAATAAACTCATAATGTCTACGACATTCCTTATAGCATCCACTGTTTCATCATGGAAAAATGTAGATTTCAATATTATAAATAGCGTAAATATATCATGTCATCACTTCGAAAGTTTTACGGTCGCAACCACAACCTGGTTGACCGTTATGGAATATACATGTTACAAATGACCACAGATATGTTCCACTTGTCGTAAGCACTTCCCGGTCCTTTCCTCGTTCATGACTGATTTAAGTATACTAATTAAAAAAATTCGCTTGTTAGAATATACTAAAATAAGAGAATAAATAATGTGGTTCTAGGATATACTCCCGTGGTTTCATCGTGCATATATATATGTCTTCTTAGCAAATGAGAAATAACAAACAATCAAACAGTTATTGCCGTGCCATAACACGTTTTGGCATACAACCGTGTGAACAAATTTTAAATCAATTTCAATTCTGACTCAAAATGTGTGTCCGACCTTTCAAATGTAGACCGTAAATATTATCAATGTATACCAAAAAGAGGTAGGCGTTCAGATTTCAGACCAGAGATGTACTTCCGGTTCATACAAAGGAAAACAGTAATTATTTGCCTTGAAAACATTATTAGCTCCTCCCAACGTACCTCTCGATGTCGATATTGGGCTATGTCACCCCTAGCTGCAAACATATATTGCTGTCTCCCACGTTGCTCGTTTGTTTTTTATGCTAAATAGACCATACACTGTATAGGTATATTCGTGTAAAAAAATGGCAATTGCCTTAGCCAGCAAGGATAACACAATGGCAATTCTGAATAAGATCTTCTTGGCTCTGATGTTTACAAGCGACATTATATATATATATATATATTTAATTTCTTATCAAATCGTCTACATATGCCATATTTCGCTTTTTTTCGTTGCGTGACATCATATTTTATTTTATTTTTGTTCATGACCTGGCCAGAATATTCCTCTAGGTAATAGATGGGTAAAACCATATTGAATTTAACAGAACATTTCCAGTTTAGTCCTTGTCATTTTTCTATTTACCATGTCTTGTAATTTTGGCTTTGAATTACGTGTAGGTATTTTTTGATATTTCTTAAAAAAATGGTTTCTGAAATAAAACGACCCTCATTATGGAAAGATCTGGATCCACCTCTGAGATACATGTACATTGTAGTACAGTGTGGTCTGTCGTCATTTTGTTGTCTCACAATATTTATTATGTACTCTAGGGGACTCACATTATTGTCTATTACGAATGTTGCTGCCTTATGATATGAACCAGATATAGTTAGTAGTGGGTCCCCTAAAGTACACCAAGGCAGTATATGAATCATTTGCATTAGGGGACTCGCATCATACTCTATGGTTAATGTTGTTGTCTTATGATACGAATAGTAGATATAGGTAGTGAGTTCCCTAACATACACTAAGACATAATAGGTATCATTTACTTTTAGAGACTCGCATTATTTTTGTATGGTTTATGGTAGTTGGTCCCTTAAAATCGTAGATATATATTATGAAAATGATCTAACCTTAATTGAATTGTGTTTCTCTCGGAAAGGTGTAACATGATACTTTGTAAATTACCACTAATGTAAATGGAGGTTATAATAACTTAGTGTCACGGACATGAATTTCACATCTCGTTGTTCTCTTTTCAACGATTACTAATTGACTAACAAGTCATAAGTACCGGTAATACATTTTATGTCAAAATGCATTAAAGGGAAGAAAATGTGAAGATAATAGTTCATGTACAAATAACAAGAGTTACTAGTATTTATCATTTATATTTCTAATATTGATACATTTCCTGGTTCATATTGTCTAAATGTAAACAAACAGCTACAGTACAAAAGTTCGGCATGCATTTTTTATAAATATTTTTTTTTTTTTTTAGATTTTATTGTTTTAATGTATTATGTTCTATATTGAATCGATACCTGTGATGTCACTTTAGTCACTTGTATCATCAGAATATCGAGAAGCTATGCTATCCCCGTAGGCGCAACATATTGATAAGAACCCTATGACCTCACAATCTTGGCTTACCAATAGGAGATAATCATGTTAAATTGCGACAATAAACCATATATTTACCTGTGTTTACAGATAAACAGCAACACACTTGGCGTCAACAATTTGCTTGTTCGGCATTATTCATGTATCTTTATCGAGTAAAACAATACAATAAAATACTCAAAACCTTTGCCTTTCCCCTTTACTGTTATAAAACAGCTTACCTTTATCGGTGCAGATGTGTTGTGTCAGAGGGTAGACCCAGGTTTTTATTGTGTTCTATTCCATCACAATATTTTAAAATCAGACTTTGTATCGGAACAGGTTGTAGTTGAGAATATTTCTTTGTTATTTGGTATCGATTTGGCCGGTGACAAAGTTATAAATGACCAAATAATGTACGAGGAGCCTAGTTATGAAGAGAAGGAATTAAAGAAATACAGGGATTTTTCCTGCATGTTCTGTAACATTAGCCGTAAAAAAACTCTGGAAGAAGAGGAGACTTTATTGCAGGATGGTACCATAGAAACAAGTGATGTTGAATTAAAAGACACATTTTTTGGCTGATGTCACCGATCACTATTTGAATAGCGATGGCGATATGTCTCACTATGTCATAGACAAGGAACACAAATCATGTCTGAGAACTAAACGTTCCATCTTGAAACAGTCCAAGACAAAAGGTCAATCAGTGATGGTCTTGTTCTTAAGCCAACAATAAGTTAAGTCAGTAATGACCTTCTCAATAGGGAACAAATTATCAGTGCGCCGAAGGAAGAGCTTGTACTACCATGTTCTAAGTCATTCTCAGTTGAGGAAGCAGAGACTGTTAATGTTTGTTATTTCATGAAAGATTAAGCATTAATGAGAAAATGGCGACCGCCAGATGCGACTGTGTAAGATGAATATAAAGTGTCAGATAGTGGTACAGGAAGAATACAGGAAAGCAGTTGTGAGCCTGACCCATGATTCGTCAATGACTGAACACTTGGGTGTTGGCAAAACATCCAACGGGATATTGACCCATTTCTACTTGCCGAATATAAGACGAGACGTAGCCGATAACTGTTGATCTTGTAACATCTGCGGTGTTATAGTGAAACCGATTCAAAGCATTCGTGTTGCTCCACTCCGGTCCGTACCCTCTTTTGAATAGTCTTTCAGAAGGGTTATCGTTGACTGTGTGGAGCCACTTCCTGAGGCTAAATAAGGAAATCAATATTTACTAACTATAATATGTGCCTCCACCCTTTTTTCTATAGCCATTCCACTTAGAAATATTAAAGCTAATATTATAATTAAGGCTCTAACTATTTTGTTTTTACTTTTATGGGTTTTCCAAAAACAACTCAAATTTAATACAAAACCGTTTAAATCTAATGCATAACACCGTAAGTCTCAAGTAGACATTAACAAGTATGATGAACACATTTTGTTTAGACATTCAAAAAGATTTAGATGATGGGATATACATGCCACTGTTTGCTGTAAGGGAAGCATTTCAATAATCTCTAGGCTTTTGTCCTTTTGAACTTGTTTTTGGACACTCTGTGGGAGGTCCCTTTTGACAGAAAAATGGCTTTGTGAAAATACTGTTATTAGTATTTTAGATTATGTGGAGTATGCTATGCATA
Source organism: Bathymodiolus brooksi (assembly GCA_963680875.1). Lineage (NCBI taxonomy): Eukaryota > Metazoa > Mollusca > Bivalvia > Mytilida > Modiolidae > Bathymodiolus > Bathymodiolus brooksi. The sequence goes on along the minus strand of OY804586.1, from coordinate 85,854,313 downwards.
AGCTTACAAGAGCATGTGAAATAGAACATGACAATTTGAAACAAAGCCAAGCTAAAATGAAACAGTGGTATGATAAGGATACCATGAAAAGATAATTCAAATCAGCCGAGAAAGTTATTGTGTTATTGCTTATTCATTGCCATCCAGTACAAGCTAAATATTGTTGGCCATATGTAATTGAATCCAGACTAAATGATTACAATTATATTGTGAATACACCTACGAGAAGAAAGAAAATAAAATTATGCCAGGTGACAACACAGGGCTTCTCGAAAGGCTAACAGTAGATGCTACTGATGTAGGTGTTGGTGCAGTTTTGCTCCAAGAAGGTAAAGATGACATAGATCTGCCGAATTGCTATTTTTTTTTAAAGTGTGACAAAGATGAGAAAAAGTAATCCACAGTTGCGGAATAAAATGACTTGCCTTATTGTTATCTTTGAAGAATTTTGATGTACATTGTATCCATTCATGGTGTTTACTGATCACAATACCGTCACATTTATTAAAAAATGCATAATAAAAATCAGTGATTAATGAGATGGGGATTAATGTTGCAAGGATACAATCTGAGTATAAAACATATTAAATGTAATGATAATTGTATTGCTAATGTTTTGTCTAGAGTTGGATAATATTGTGATGAATTGAAATAAAGATTTATTGCAAACAGTTTGTATCTAAACCTTTTCTTCAAGAGTTGAGATGTAACGTATATATAATAAATATGATATATTACTTTGTTTATTATAAATTTTGTTGTTGTTGACAACTTTACATCATCCTTGCAAATAGGTTATTAAAAATACGTCAAGTTGTTCGCAAGTTTTTAATTTTGACCTTGAATTTTGATATGTTCTAACTATTTCTAGATATTGTTTATGTATAAACAAAGTCACATTATTTAGAAAGTTCTAAAGAATTTCATGAAATAGTATATAAATATAAGATGCAGCAACTTCGAGAGTTGTGAGTTTAAGATTTAGGATTTATGTAATAGCTGGAACATATAACACGATATTTAAATAGCTTTACTTAGTAAAACGAAAAGAAGCCCTGTCCTTTTATTTCATGTTCCGCTATGAAGATGATGTCCTTTAACTTAATAATTATGTTGGATCGCATTTATCCCATTGAGCCTGAAATAAAGGATGCCACAAATACAGATAGGTCTGCTGCATATCTTAACCTACGCCTCGCAATCGACAGTGAGGGGCGTTAAAAGAGATGATTTCAATTTCCACATTGTGAACTTGCCTTTTATGCCTAGCACCAATCCAGCAGCACCTGCATAATGCGTATATCTCTCTCAAATGCTACGATATTCCAGAGCTTGTGGCTCATATCGGGATTTCCTTGTTAGAAGATGTTGCTAACACGGAAGCTACTGAAATCAACGGTTCCTTTTGGTAAAGGTGAAGTCATCACTCCGAAAATGTTATGGTCACCACTATGACTTGGTTGACCGTTATAGAATATCTGTGTCACAATGATCACCGATATGTTCCACTTATCGTAAGCACTGCACGGTCCTGTACTCATTCAAGACTTATTATCGGGTTTGTAACTATATTTACACGACGAGTGCCACTAATGGATCAGGATCTACAGACCCTTCTGGAGCACCTGAGTTAACCCCGGTCTTTAGTGGGACTCCTGTTACTCGACCTTTTGCTCTATATGTATGTCTTGTAGATTATTGTTTTTCCTTTTGTACTTTTTCTTTTCGCCATTGTGTTGTCTGTTCTTTGATATACGGATGCTGATTGCCCCTTTGGTCTCTTCAAACTATTCTTAGTAAAGTCATTGAGCTATTAACAATTAAATTTGAACATTGACAAAGAGGCCAGTAATAATTTATTAATTTGATTTGTGTAAATGTATAATAATATGAAATAAATGTTGTTGTTATATTAAAGAATAGAAACTTAATTGATTGTGAGTTGTATCTTTCTGTTACTAGAATATCACAGAAAAAACTTTTCGTAACACTAGTTATTCATGCTATCGATCAAATCATGAATGGTTGATGTATTACTAAATATGTATTATACTTTATTCAATATGGTACGTTGAATTACAACTACATAGAGTAACAAAGTTTGTAGTATTGATGTATATGTTTTTTATTTGACAGTTATTTGCTTCCAATATCTGTTGTCCATATTCGTATTATTTTGTTGACATTCTATGATTTACATTACATGTATTTGAAGATTAAAAAGGTTTGAAACTTTATTCAATATTTATTTTACAGTTATTTGCATTCCAATATATAATCACATCAATACAATCAGACACGTTCAACAACATTGCGAATGGTTTCTGTTGTCAATATTCTTATTTTTGTTGTTGTTGTTGACATTCTATGACTTAGACTACATTACATGTATATGTATAATTTATGTTGTTTAAGAATAATTTCACTACAAAATAAAATAACTTTTATAATTCTAATCAAACATACAAGTAAAATGTAACAGGTAAAGATTGGGGGAATTTATTAATTGAACCCTCTTTCAACCACCATATTTTATATTTTAATTAGAGTGGGCTGTGTATATGTTCTGAACAGGAATATGAATACATTTTATTGAAACAACTCCAAATTTTGCAATATTTTTTATGTGTATTCCTAAAGACTGTGATTGGTAACGATTGGGTGCATTCATTCATTTGTTGTTGTTGTTGACATTCTATGACTTAGACTACATGTATATGTATAATTTATGTTGTTTAAGAATAATTTCACTACAAAATAAAATAACTTTTATAATTCTAATCAAACATACAAGTAAAATGTAACAGGTAAAGATTTAGTGAATGTATTAATTGAACCCTCTTTCAACCACCATATTTGCTATTTTAATTAGAATCGGCTGTGCATATGTTCTGAACAGGAATATGAATACATTAGACTACGACATCAATGCAGCTGATTGAATTCTGGTTTATTTCGTATAAACATTACAAATGACTCAAAATGACAAAGCGGTTACCCTTTTGAAGATTTAATTCATTATATAATGGAATGTCCATTACACCAAAACGAAAACTTTAAGGTGAAATGCAAAGGTCATAACTTTTTTTCAGATTTCCACATTTTTAGATAGTGATTTTAGTACCTTGATATCAAATGGTAATACTTTTCAATTTTCTCAAGAGTTTTGGGCGAAATCGTCAGGTAAATTTACATGTTTAATACCGCGGGAAATATCAATCATGGTTAATCCCCTTTAAACAAATGCTGTCCTAACGTCGTTCGTGTCATTTCTTCTTTCTATGGGAATAAAGATAATCATACCATATTATTTATTTGTGTGCAAAACGGTTGAGCTGGTGGACATTGGTAATCACTTCGAAAGTGTTACGGTCGCAACCACGACATGGTTGATCGCTATGGAATATCTGTGTCACAAATTACCACGGATATATTCCACTTATCGCAAGCACTTCCCGGTTCTTTCCTCGTTCATGACTTATCAAAGAATACTAATTTAAGAAATTCGCTTGTTAAAATATACTAAATAAATGAAAGAATAAATACTGTGGTTCTAGGATATATTCCCGTGGGTTCATCGTGCATGTATAGTATGGGTCTGTCTTCTTAGCAAATGTGAAATATCAAACAGTCATTGCCGTGCCATATCGTATCTTGGTATAAAACCATGTGAAAATTGCTTTATCAATTTAAATTCTGACTCAAAATGTTTGTCTCTCCTTTCAAATGTAGACCGTAAATATTATCAATGAATACCAAAAAAAGGGTAGGCGTACAGATTTCAAAGCGGAGATGTACTCCTGGTTCATACAAAGGAGAGGTGGCACGATCGCATCCCACTTTTTTCTTCATAAAACAGTAATTGTTTGCTTTGAAATCATTATTAGCCCCTCCTAACGCACCTCTCGATGTCGAAATTGGGTTATATCGCCCTAGCTGCAAATATGTCTTGCTGTCTAACACGTTGCCCGTTTGTTTTCTATGCAAAATAAATCATTTAATTTCTAGGTATATTTGTGTAAAAACAATGGCAATTGCCTTAGCTAGCAAGGTTAACACAATGACAAAACCCTGAATTTATTTACGCAGAAATTCTGAATAAGACCTCTTTGGCTCTAATGTTTACGGGGGATATTTTATATATATATATATTTAATTTATTACCAAGTCGTCTGCATATGCTATATTTCGCTTTGTTTCGTTGCGTGACATCATATTATTTTATTTTTGCTCATGAATGGGCCTGAATATTCCCTTGTTTGTGCTAGGCTATAGACGGGTAAAAACATATTAAATTTAACAGAATATTTCCAGTTTCGTCCTTGTCATTTTTCTTTCTACCATGTCTTGTAATTTTTGCTTTGAATTACGTGTCGTTATCTTTTGATATTTGTAGAAAACATGGTGTCTGAACTAAGACGGCCCCCATTATGGAAAGGTCTGGATCCTCCTCTGAGATACATGTACATTGTCGTACAGTGTAGTGTGTCGTCAATTGTTCAATACTGAACAATTTATGTTGTAGATTTTGTAAAATTTTCTGTTTAAGTGAATTATTGTGTCAGGCCTTAATGTAGTTTAGGGTCTCTATCTATCCTCAAAAAAATCCGGGCACTCACCATATAAAGTACCAGTTTTGTTCTATGAGACTTAGTTTTGCTGTCTCATAATATGTATTATGTACTCTAGTGGACTCAAATTATTCTCTATCTAGAATGTTGTTGCCATAATGATATGAACCAGTTATCTTTGGTAGTGAGTCCCCTAATGTACACCAAAGCATCATAGGAATCATTTACTTTAGGGGACTCGCATCATACTCTATGGTTAATGCTGTTGTCTTATGATACGAATCGTAGATATAGGTAGTGGGTTTCCTAGCGTACACTAAGGCATTATATGGATCATTTACTTTTGGGGACTCGTATTAATGTTTAATGGTTTATGGTAGTTGGTCCCTTACAATCGTAAATATATATCATGACAATGATTTAATCTTAATTGCATATTTTTTTTCTCTCGGAAAGGTGTAAAATGACATTTGTATGTATTATTTTCTATGTTGAATTGATGCATGTGATGTCACATTGGTCACTTGCATCATCATAATATCGAGAAGCTATGCTATCCTAGTAGGCGCAGCAGACTCATAAGACCAGAATAACCTCACAGTCTTGGCTTAGCAAGATGAGATACTCATGATAAACTTCGACAACAAACCATCAATTTGCCTGTGCTTACAGATAAACGGCGACACACTTGGCGTCAACACTTTGCTTGTTCGGCCTTATTTATGTATCTTTATAGTGTAAAGCAATACAATCAAATACTGAAAACCTTTGCATTTCTCCTTTAATGTTTGAAAATAGTGTACCTTTATCGGGGAATACTTCGCCTGGTGCAAATATGGTGCTACTGGGGGTAGACCCAGGTTTTCATAGTGTTCCACTCCATCGCATTAATTCAAAATTAGACTTTGTTTCGGGACAGGCTGTAGTTGGGATAAGATCTATGGTTCCTGTTGAGGATAGTTCGTTTTTATTTGGTATCCATTAGGTCAGTAACTTGGCTATAATGGACCCACTAGTCTTCGAGGAGCATAGTTACGAAGAACATGAATTAGAAAATACAGGGGTGTATACTGCACATGCTGTAACTTTAGTCATGAAAAAGCCCCTGGAAGAAGAAAATATTTTATTGGAAGATGGTACCATTGCCTTAGCTAGCAAGGAAAACACAATGGCAAAACCCCGAATGTACTTACGCAGAAATTCTGAATAAGATCTCTTTGGCTCTGATGGTTACGAGCGAAATGCTTAATATATTTTCTTCATGTATTATCAAGTCGTCTATATATGCTGTATTTTGTTTTGTTTCGTTTTATTTTTGCTCATACCTGGCCAGAATATTTATTTTTCAAAAGCAAATTCCATATCCCTCTCAGAATCAAATGGCCATCCCCTAAGAGACACATATGCGGCCCCAGAGAGGGAGAGGTCCCATTTTTTTCCAAGTTATAGACAGGTAAAAACATCTTAAATTTAACAGAACATTTCCAGTTTCGTCCTTGTCATTTTTCTTTTGACCATGTCTTGTAATATTCGCTTTGAATTACGTCTCAGTATCTTTTGATATTCTAAAACAAATAAATGGTTTCTGAAATAAAACGGCCCGCTTGATGGAAAGGTCTGAATCCGCACCTGAGATACATGTACATTGTCGTACAGTGTGGTGTGTCCTCAATTGTTGTATGAGGTACAACGATTTATGTTGTAGATTGCGTAAAATGTGCAGGCCTTCTTGTACTTTCGGGGGCTCTACATATCCTGAAAAACTAAAACCAGACACTCACCATATGATGTATCATTTTTTGTTCTATGAAACTTGGGTTTGTTGTCTCACGATATTTATTAGATACTTTAGGGGACTCACATTATTTATTTTAATGAATGTTGTTGTCTTATAATGTGAACCAGGTATTTATGGTGGTGAATCTCTGAAGTACACCAAGGCATTATAGGAATCATTTACCTTGAGGAACACGCATCATTTTATATGGTTAATGTTGTTTTCTTATGATATGATTCTTGGATATAGGTAGTGGGGCCCTAACGTACAATAAAGAATTATAGAGATCAATTACATTTGGGGACTCGTATTATTTATTTGTATGGTTAATGGTAGTTGGTAAATATATATTAATAAACTGATTTAACTTTCATTGACTTTTGTTTCTCTCGGAAAAGTGTAAAATTACACTTTGTAGGGCGAGCCCCTTAAGTACATTTTGCAAATTACGTCCAAGGTAAATGAAGGTTATCATAACTTAGTGTCACGGACATGAATTCCACATCTCGCTGTTCGCTATTCAACGATTACTAACAAGTCATCAATAATATATTTTATGTAAAAATGAATTAAAGGGAGGAAATGTGAAGGTAATAGTTCATGCACAAATAACCAGAGTTACTAGTATTTATCATTCATATTTCTTCGGGATTTTTTTTTTTTTTAATATTTTTTATTTCAAATTAAATATTTTTTTCTTTTTTTATTGATATGTTGTTAATGTATTATTTTCTATGTTGAATCGATGCCTGTGATGTCACTTTGGTCACTTTCATCATCAGAATATAGAGAATATATGCTATCCTCGTAGGCGCAGCAGACTGATCAGAACCAAACAGGTTAATGTTATCAGAAATATATAGTGTACTCTTTGCTAGAAAACTCTATCAAACATATATCTTAATTTCATAGGGACAAAATTAGAATATGCTTGCGATGTTTTGGATTGGTGTTTTGAACGAGAGATATCAAAACTGGAAAAGGTTTAAATATAATCAGCTAGAATAATCCATGACGAACACAATTTGCAAGTAGAGATTCTCTATCCTATGACACAAGGTGGGAATATATGTCTTCTAGGCGTACATATCGCAACTGATAACATTTTACAAAATGCATAATACACTATGTCCTCAATATCTGGGTAATTGTCTACCTCCTACAGTATAAAATATCAGTGATCACAATCTCCGAAACGATGAAAACTATGCAACACCATAAAGTAAACTCATAATGTCTATGACATTCTTTATAGCATTCGCTGTTTCGTCATGAAAAATGTAGATTTCAATATTATAAATAGCGTAAATATATCATGTCATCACTTCGAAAGTTTTACGGTCGCAACCACAACCTGGTTGACCGTTATGGAATATATATGTTACAAATGACCACGGATATGTTCCACTTGTCGTAAGTACTTCCCGGTCCTTTCCTCGTTCATGACTTATCTAAGTATACTAATTTAAACAATTCGCTTGTTAAAATATACTAAAATAATAGAATACATAATGTGGTTCTAGGATATACCCCCGTGGGTTCATCGTGCATATATATCATGGGTCTGTCTTCTTAGCAAATGAGAAATAGCAAACAATCAAACAGTTATTGCCGTGCCATAACGCGTTTTGGTATAAAACCGTGTGAACAAATTTTAAAGCATTTCAATTCTGACTCAAAATTTGTGTCTGTCCGTAAATATTATCAATGTATACCAAAAACAGGTAGGCGTTCAAATTTCAAACCGGAGATGTACTCCCGGTTCATACAAAGGAGAGGTGGCACGATCGTATCCCTCTTTTTTTGTCAGAAAACAGTAATTATTTTCCTTGAAAACATTATTAGCCCCTCCCAACGTACCTCTCGATGTCGAAATTGGGCAATATCACCCCTAGCTGCAAACATATATTGCTGTTTCACACCTTGCTCGTTTGTTTTCATACTAGATAGACCATACACTGTACAGGTATATTCGTGTACAAAAATGGCTATTGCCTTAACCAGCAAGGATAGCACAATGGCAAAACACCGAATTTATTTACGCAGAAATTCTGAATAAGATCTTCTTGGCTCTGATGTTTTCGAGCGACATTTTTTATATATATTTTTAATTTATTATCAAGTCGTCTACATATGCCATATTTCGCTTTGTTTCGTTGCGTGACATCATATTTATTTTATGTTCATGACCTGGCTATAATATTCCACTAGGTTATAGACGGGTAAAAACATCTTAAATTTAACAGAACATTTCCAGTTTCGTCCTTGTCATTTTTCTATTTACCATGTCTTGTAATTTTGGCATCGAATTACGTGTAGGTATTTTTTGATATTTCTTAAAAAAATAGTTTCTGAAATAAAACGACCCCCATTATGGAAAGATCTGGATCCACCTCTGAGATACATGTACATTGTCGTACAGTGTGGTCTGTCGTCATTTGTTGAATACGGTACAACAATCTCTGTTGTAGATTGTGTAAAATTGTCTGTTTAAGTGAATAAGTATGTCAGGGCTTCGTGTACTTTAGGGGGCTCTACATATGATGAAGAAAAAAAACCGGGCACTCACCATATAAAGTACCATTTTTGTTCTATGAGACTTAGTTTTGTTGTCTCACAATATGTATTATGTACTCTAGGGGACTCACATTATTGTCTATTACGAATGTTGTTGCCTTATGATATGAACCAGATATCGTTAGTAGTTGGTCCCCTAAAGTACACCAAGGCATTGTATGAATCATTTACATTAGGGGACTCGCATCATACTCTATGGTTAATGTTGTTGTCTTATGATACGAATAGTAGGTATAGGTAGTGAGTTCCCTAACGTACACTAAGACATTATAGGGATCATTTACTTTTGGGGACTCGTATTATTTTTTATGGTTTATGGTAGTTGGTCCCTTAATATCGTAGATATATATTATGAAAATGATCTAACCTTAATTGAATTGTGTTTCTCTCGGAAAGGTGTAACATGATGCTTTGTAAATTACTACTAAAGTAAATGGAGGTTATAATAACTTAGTGTCACGGACATGAATTTCACATCTAGTTGTTCTCTTTTCAACGATTACAAATTGACTAACAAGTCATAAGTATCGGTAATACATGTTATGTCAAAATGCATTAAAGGGAAGAAAATGTGAAGATAATAGTTCATGTACAAATAACCAGAGTTACTAGTATGTATCATTCATATTTCTAATATTGATAAATTTCCTGGTGCATATTGTCTAAATGTAAACAAACAGCTAAAGTACAAATGTTCGGCATGCATTTTTTTTTAAATATTTTTTATTTCAAATTAAATATTTGTTTTTTTCTTTTAGATTTTATGGTTTTAATGTATTATGTTCTATATTGAATTGAAACCTTTGATGTCACTTTCGTCACTTTTATCATCAGAATATCGAGAAGCTATGCTATCCTCGTAGGCGCAACATATTGATAAGAACCGAATGACCTCACAATCTTGGCTTACCAATAGGAGATAATCATGTTACATTGCGACAATAAACCATAAATTTACCTATGTTTACAGATAAACGGCGATACACTTGGCGTCAACAATTAGCTTTTTCGGCATTATTGATGTATCTTTATCGAGTAAAACAATACAATCAAATATACAATCAAATACTCAAAACCTTTGCCTTTCCCCTTTAATGTTATACAACACCTGACCTTTATCTGTGCAAATGTGTTGTTTCAGGTGGTAGATCCAGGTTTTAATAGTGTTCTATTCCATCACATTATTTTAAAATCAGACTTTGTATCGGAACAGGTTGTAGTTGAGGATATTTCTTTGTTATTTGGTATCGATTTAGCCGGTGACAAAGTTATAATGGACCAAATAATCTCCGAGGAGCCTAGTTATGAAGAGAAGGAATTAAAGAAATACAGGGATTTTTCCTGCATGTGCTGTAACTTTAGCCGTAAAAAAAACTCTGGAAGAAGAGGATACTTTATTGCAGGATGGTACCATAGAAACAAGTGATGTTGAATTAAAAGACACATTTGTTGGCTGATGTCAACGATCACTATTTGCATAGCGATGGCGATATGTCTCGCTATGTCATTGACAAGGAACACAAATCCTGTCTGAGAGCTAAACATCCCTTCTTGAAACAGTACAAGACAAAAGGTCAATCAGTGATGGTCTTGATTTTAAGCAAACAATAAGTTATGTCAGTAATGACCTTCTCAATGGGGAACAACTTATCAGTGCGCCAAAGGAAGAGCTTGTACTGCCATGTTCTAAGTCATTCTCAGGAGAGGAAGCAGAGGATTCAATTTTTTGCTATTTCATGAAAGATTAACATTAATGAGAAAATGGCGACCGCCAGATGCGACTGTGTAAGATGAATATAAAATGTCAGATAGTGGTACAGGAAGAATACAGGAAAGCAGTTGTGAGCCTGACCCATGATTCGTCAATAACTGAACACTTGGGTGTTGGCAAAACATCCAACGGGATATTGGCCCATTTATACTTGCCGAATATAAGACTAGACGTAGCCGAGAAATGTTGATCTTGTAACATCGGCGGTGTTATAGTGAAACCGATTCAAAGCATTCGTGTTGCTCCACTCCGGTCCGTACCCTCTTTTGAAGAGTCTTTCAGTAGGGTTATCGTTGACTGTGTGGAGCCACTTCCTGATTCTAAATAAGGAAACATGTATTTACTAACTATAATATGTGGCTCCACCCGTTTTTCTATCGCCATTCCACTTAGGAATATTAAAGCTAATATTATAATTAAGGCTCTAACTATTTTGTTTTTTTCTTTTGTGGGTCTTCTAAAAACAACTCAGTCAAATGAGGATCCAATTGTATGTCTCATTTATTTCAGCCAATTATGCATCAATTAAAATTAATACAAAACAGTTTAAATCTAATGCATAACACCGTGAGTCTCAAGGAGTTCTGGAAAGATTTCATCAGACATTAACAAATATGATGAACACATTTTGTTTAGACAGTCAACAAGATTTGGATGATAGGATATACATGCCACTGTTTGCTGTAATGGAAGCATTTCAATAATATCTAGGTTTTAGTCCTTTTGAACTTGTTTTTGGACACTCTGTGGGAGGTCCCTTTTGACAGAAAAATGGGTTTGTGAAAATACTATAATTAGTATTTTAGATTATGTGGAGTATTTTAGGCATAAGTTTACAAGAGCATGTGAAATAGAACATGACAATTTGAAACAAAACCAGGCTAAAATAAACAGTGGTATCAAAAGGATACCATGCTAAGATAATTCAAGCCAGGCGAGAAAGTTGTTGTGTTATTGCTTATTCATTGCCATCCAGTACAAACTAAATATTGTTGGCCATATGTAATTGAATCCAGACTGAATGATTTAAATTATATTGTGAATACACCTACGAGAAGAAAGAAAAGACAAATATGTCAGGTGACAACACAGGGCTTCTCGAAAGAATATAGGTTAACAGTAGATGCTAGTGATGTAGGTGTTGGTGCAGTTTTGCTACAAGAAGGTAAAGATGACATAGATCTGCCGAATTGCTATTTTTTTTAAAGTGTGACAAAGATGAGAAAAAGTAATCCACAATTGCGGAATAGAATGACTTGCCTTGTTGTTATCTTTGAAGTATGTTGATGTACATTTTATCCGTTCGTGGTGTTTACTGATTACAACACCGTCACATTTATTAACAAAATGCAAAATTAAAATCACTGATTAACGAGATGGAAATTAATGTTGCAAGGATACAATCTGATTATAAAACATATTAAATGTAAAGATAATTGTATTGCTATTGCTTTGTCTAGAGTTGGATAATATTGTGATGAATTGAAATAGAGATTTAGGGTAAACATATTGTATCCGAGCCTTTTTTCAAGAGAGGAGATGCTATGTATATATAATGAATATGAGATATTACAGTGTTCATTATAATATTGTTTGTTGTTACGAACATTACATCATCAGTGCAAATAGTTTATCAAGAATACGCCAATTTGTTTACAAGTTTTTACTTTTGACTTTGCATTTTGATATGTTCTAGATATTTCTACGCATGTTTTGGAAAGTTCTAGATATGTTCATGAAAAAGTAAATAAGACGCAGCAACTTCGACAGCTGTCAGTCTAAAATTTATATTATTGCTGGAATCCATTGCATTGTATTTAGATATCTTTACTTAGTAATACGAAAAGAAGCTAACCCGATCCTTTAATTTCATGTTCCGCTATACAATAAAACTAAGATATGTCAGTAGTGACCTTCTGACTAGGGAAAGACTTATTAGTGCGCAGAGGTAAGAGCTCACACCCTCAATAGAGCAGGAAGAGAAGGTTCATGTTTACTATTGCATGACAGATTAAGTATTGATGAGAAATTGGCGACCACCAGATTCCATTGTGTAAGATGAATGGAAAGTGATCTGCCAGATAGTGGTACCGGAAGAATACCGGAAAGAAATCATGAGCTTGGCCCATGATTCGAAAATGAATGAACACTTGGGGGCTAAGAAAATCTCCAACATGATATTGGCCCATTTCTACCCGCCAAATATAAGACGAGACGTGGCCGAGAACTGTATATCTTGTAACATCTGCCAAGTTATGGGAAAACCGAATCAAAACATTCGTGTAGCTCCACTCCGACCAGTACCCATTTCTGAACAGCCTTTCTGTAGGGTTATTGTTGACTGTATAGGGCCCTTCCTAAGACTAAATAAGGAAACCTTTGTTTGCTAACTATAATGTGTGCATCCACCTGAAGCCATTCCACTTAGGAATATTAAAGCTAAAACTATAATTAAGGTTCTACCTATTTTATTTATACTTTTGTGGGTCTTCCTAAAACAACTCAGTCAAATCAGAGATCCAATTTTATGTCTCATTTATTTCAGCAAGTTATGCATCAATTAAACTAAACATAAAACAGTTTCAATCTAATGCATATCACCCTGAGTTTCAAAGAGCTCTGGACAGATTTCACCAGACCATAAACAAAAATGATGAAGACATTGTGTTTAGACAGTTAAACAGATTGGGATGATGGGGTTCACAGGCTACTGTTTGCTGCAAGGGAAGCCTTTCACGAATCTCTACATTTAAGTCGTTTTGAACTGTTTTTTTGGACACGCTCTGGGAGGTCCCTTTTGAAAGAAAAGTGGCTTTGTGAAAATACTGTTATTAGTATTATAGATTATGTGGAGTGTTTTAAGTATGAGCTTACAAGAGTATGTGAAATAGATCAAGACAATTTTAAACAAAACCAGCTAAAAATGAAACAGTGGTATGCTAAGGATGCCATGCTAAGAGAATTTAAATCAAGCGATAAAGTTATTGTGTTATTGTTTGTTCGTTGTCATCCATTACAAGCTATATATTGTTGGCCATATGTAATTGAATCCAGACTGAATGATTTAAATTATATTGTGAATACACCTACGACAAGAAAGAAAAGACAAACATGTCAGGGGACAACACAAGGCTTCTCGAAAGGATATATGTTAACAGTGTATACTAGTGATGTAGGTGTTGGTGCAACTTTGCTACACGAAGGTAAAGATGACATGGTCTTGCCGAATTGCTATTATTTCTTAAAAGTGTGACAGAATTCAGAAAAAAAGAATCCAAAATTGAAAAAAAAAGCATTTTGATGTACATTTCATCCATTCGTGGTGTTTACTGATCACAATACCGGCACCTTTATTCCCAATGTGCAAAATAAACATCACAGATTAACGAAATGAGGATTAATGTTGCAAGAACACATCCTGATAATAAAACATATTAAATGTAAAGATAATTGTATCGGTAATGTTTTGTCTAGAGAGGAGATGTTATGTATATTCATTACATATTAGTTCAAATAAATGCATGTTTGTATGACCAATGTGACCGGAAGTAACTGTTCATATGTTCACACCCCGGGAAAATAACCTGTTATTGGATTACTACAATATCATTTCCATACTGAGGCCCATATTGGTCCGGGCCCCCCGGACCAATATGGGTGTTTCTTTTCTAGATGTCGGAAGTATGTAATAAATAGTCTCGAGATGATAACCAGGCCAATATGGAAATGCCCATGTATTTATCTGCTTATAATAACTATGAGATATTACTTTGTTCATTAGAATATTTTTGGTTGTTGAGAACACTACATCATAAGTGCAAATAGGTTATCAAAAATACGTCAAGTTTTTAATTTTGACCTCTAATTTTGATATGTTCTAGATATTTCTACTCATTTTTTGGAAATTTCTAAATAATTTCATAGAATAGTAAATAAGACGCAGAAACTTCGACAGCTGTCAGTCTTAAATTTGGATGTATGTAATTGCTGGAATCTATTGCATTGTATTTATATATCTTTACTTAGTAAAACGAAAAGAAGCAAGCCCGATCCTTTAATTTCACGTTCCGCTATAATGATGATGTCCATTCACTGAATAATTCTGTTGATCGTACCTATCACATTGAGCCTGAAATAAAGGATACCACAGATACAGATAAGTCTGCTTCATCTCTTGACCTACACCTCAAAATAGGCAGTGGGGGGCAGTTAAGAACGGAACTTTACGACAAAGAGATGATTTTAATTTTCCCATTGTGAACTTTCCATTTATATGTAGCAACATTCCAGTAGCATATATATATATATATATATATATATCGAGTATATATCTCTCAGATGATACGATATTCCAGAGCTTGTGGCTCCTATCATGATGTCCTTGATAGAGGGTGTTGCTAACAAGGAAGCTACTGAAATAAGAGTTCCTTTTAGTAATGTTTGGTAAAGTCATCACTTCGATAATGTTACGGTTGAAACCATGACTTGTTTGACAGCTATGGAATATCTGTGTTAAAATGACCATCGATATGTTCCACTTGTCGTAAACACTTCCTGGTCCTTTCCACAGTCGCGACTTATTATCGCGTTTGTAACTAGATTAACACGACGGGTGCCACTACTAGAGCACCTGCATTCACCCGTCATTAGTGGGATTCGTGTTACTCGAACTTTAGTTTTATATGTATGTTTTGTAGATCGCTGTTTATCCTTTTGTATTTTTTTCTTTTGGCCATTGTGTTTTCTATTCTTCGATATACGAATTCGGATTGCCCCTTTGGTATCTTCAATCTTTTCTTAGTAAAGTCACGTGACTTGACCATTGAACTATTAACAATTTCATCGGCCAATATTTGGAAACTTTCAGGATTAGAACTAAAAGATATTTTAATTCAACAAGAATTAATTATCATTGAAAAGGATCGGTATAATATACCGGAAAGGACAAGAACATTTATTCTAAAGGAATTTAAATATGGACATTGACAAAGAGACCAGTAATCATTTATTAATTTGATATATGTAATTGTATAATTGTATAATAAGTAAATGT
The DNA here is from genome assembly GCA_963680875.1 of Bathymodiolus brooksi. Classification (NCBI taxonomy): domain Eukaryota; kingdom Metazoa; phylum Mollusca; class Bivalvia; order Mytilida; family Modiolidae; genus Bathymodiolus; species Bathymodiolus brooksi. The sequence continues at coordinate 85,838,564 of OY804586.1, read as the reverse complement.
TGCTGTTATATCAAAGAATAGAAACCTAATTGATTGTTGGTTGTATCTTTCTGTTACTAGAACATTTGTTATTCATGTTATCAATCAAATCATGAATGTATGATGACTTACTAAAAATGTATTATACTTTATTCAATATGCTATGTTGAAATATAACTACACAGATTATCAAAGTTTATAGTATTGATGTATATTTTTTTATTTGACAGATGGTTGAACTACAATAAAATCACATCAATCAAATCAGGCATGTTCAACAACTTGACGAACCTCTACGAGTTGTAAGTATTCTTCTTTTTATTCTCTGTTGTAACTTGCAATGTACATGTATACTTGTCCTAGTTTAAGTACAATTTACGCAAACTATTCAAATTACAGAAAACAAATTAATAACTTTGATCATTATAATCAAACATACAAGTACTGTGTGATAAGTAGAGTTTGAGAGAATTTATTAATTGAACCCGCTTTCAAACACCATATTTGTAAATAGCTACATGAATTAGAATGTGTTGTGTAAATTTTCTGAACAGGAATATGAATACATTTTATTGAAACAACTCCAAATTACGCAATATGTTGTTATGTGTACTGCTTAATACTGTAATATGTAAAGATTGGGATCATTCTTTCGTTGAACTTGATTTGAAACACCGTATTTCTATATAGCTACATTAATTCAAATGGGATGTTCTTCTTAGCAATAACACGGCCACCAATCTATCCAGCTCATATTCAAATGTTATGCTAACGGTAATGTTTTCGGGATTTCTGGATATGCATTAGCGGGACCTTTTCACGTCTACAAGGAGGCAAGTTGCACATTATTATCTTGTATTCAAGCGCTTTTTTCACAAAAAAGGCCAGGTAATTCGACGAAATTCGACGAAATTTAAACATTCATAATGCCAGAGTAAGCCATGCTGTTGACTCATGTGCCGAAATGACCCTATAATCTTTCTCCTGCGTGTTTTGTCAATCAAAAGAGTTCGATCGTGTAATTGATTGACTGAAACACAGTCTACAAGCAATTGTTGGGTATGTCAAGTATTTTTTTTATGTTCCAAAATGATCATGAAAGACTTGGGCACAGTGTAATTTGTAGCATTGACTATTGATTATTGTATGTCAATCGAAAATTCAAATGATATGAGGTATCGGAATCAGAATTGGGTTTGCGGTATCAGATATGAGTTAGCTAATATTCATAATATGAAAATCTCAATGACTTGTGTGCTTGCAGTATTTTCCCATTGTGCATTGCACACATGCATGCGTTGTGTGACAAAACTTGAAATGTGTCGTGAAACAAATCAATAACGATGTTTGTGTCTCCCACTTTAAATACAACGAAAGTTTGAAAAGTAAATATAAGTCGTAAATCAAAATCAATTTTCTAAAAATTAGATTGATAAAAAAGCAGTAGAAGGAACTTAATATTCAATATTTGTTGGACAGCAATATAGTATTTCAAACTCAAACATGCTTAAGAACAACATTTTGGATGGACAACGTAATTTTGACAGTAGACACAGCAAAAATGATTCGATTAATTTATGATCCAAATCAATAATGTGATCATAATTATGTTACGGATAGAACTGATAACAAATGTCAAACTCGAACACAAAATTGATTTCAAATTGTTTCTATAAAGTAAAACTGCATGTGCTAATACTAATTTATTAGAGCAATAAAAATACAAAAGGTAGTACGAGCAAAAGATTCATTGGGATTCTCATCGATTATGAATACTATCTAACTCATATCTGATTTACTGTGCCCAAGTCTTTTAAGATCATTTTGTGAAAAGTGCTTGAATACAAGATAATAATGTGCTATTTATCTCCTTGTAGACGTGAAAAAATCCCGCCAATGCATATTCGGAAATCTCGATAACTTTACCGTTAGCATATCATTTGAATATGTGTTAGAAAGAGTGGTGGCCGTGAAAAATATAATACATTTTATCAGAACAACAAAATATTACACAATATTTTGTTATATTTATTACTATTAATTTGTAACGTTTCTTGCCATTTTGAAGATAACCGTGTTCTTAATGATTTTTTGAAACGTCTTTATACATTCCCACGCTGAATGGTCAGTAAAGTGTACAAAAGTCACATGTTTGGACAGACGAAATTTCTGAAATAGAACGATAATTACAATTATCCAGAAGATCCAGTATTTCAGTGTCCATATATGATTGAAACTACTACGTGAATAGACCTTGTCCCAATATGAATGTATTCCCTCTTTGTTAGCCATATTTATAAGCAATTACTTTCTCCAAAAAGAATAAGCACCGGTAGTATTATTTCATCTATATGCATTCTTGTAAAGTTTGGAATACAATATAAATGAGAAAAGTCATCATGAAGACATGTTCCTTGATAAACGGAATATTCAATGAATGACTTGTGATCAGCCAAATGTTCATATTTGTCATAACTAGTATTTCAGTAAGTAGGATAACCAGAGCATTGTGCAAATGAACTACTGTTTACGATGCCGGTTTTACTATGATAGCCGTGATACTCAAATTTAAGTTTACGGTATGATCAATTTATATGATGAATTGATGACAATTATTTTGGACAAACGTGTGTGTGTTTTTTAACGCTATTCAAACACCTACAGATAGGGATTAATATAAGTTATTGTAACGTGTTTCCCAATCCTAGTAATTACTCTTATTATGTAATGTATAAAGCTGAATAATGTAATGTTATATTGAATTAATTAATATAATACGTTTAAACTAACACAATCAAAAATCAAATTAGAGTTCATGTGCATGTGTATAAGAGGTAACTCCTTTGCACCTGTTTCTACGATTTTACCATTATATATAGCAGCTGTACTTTTAAATAGGTTAATGTTATCAGAAAACTATATCTGGTTTGTAACTAGATTAACACGACTGGTGCCACTAGTGGAGAAGGATCTACAAACCCTTCTGGAGCACCCTAGTTCACCCCGGTCTTTAGTGGGACTCGTGTTACTCGACCTTTGGCTGTATATGTATGTTTTGTAGATCGTTGTTTTTCCTTTTGTACTTTTACTTTTCGCCATTGTGTTGTCTGCTCTTTGATATACGGATTTCGATTGACCCTTTAGTATCTTCCACCTCTTCTTAGTAAAGTCATTTAACTATTAACAATTTCATCGGCCAATATTTGGAAGCTTTCAGGATTATAACTAAAATATATTTTAATTCAACAAGAATACATTTTCATAGAAAAGGATCGCACAAATATACCGGAAAGGACAAGATAAAGGAATCTAAATTTGAACATTGACAAAGTAATAATTTATTAATTTGATTTGTGTAATTGTATCATAGTATGAAGTTAATTTTGTTGTCATATCAAAAAATGGAAACTTAATTGATTGTTGGTTGTACCTTTCTGTTACTAGAATATTCTATGAAAAGTTTTCACAACATTAGTTATTCAGGTTATCAATGAAATCATGAATAGAGTATCAAGGTTTGTAGCATTGATGTATATTTTTCATTTGACAGTTATTTGCATTTCAATATAAAATCACATCAATCAAATCAGACACGTTCAACAACATTACGAAACTTGATCGGTTGTCAATATTCTTATTAATATTTTGACATTCTATGACTTACAATTCCTATATATCTATAATTTATTTTGCTTAAGAACAATTTACGCAACATATTCAAATTCCTTTTATAATTCTAATCAAGCATACAAGTAAAGTGTAAAGATTGAGGGTATGCATTAATTGAACCCACTTTCAAAGACCGTATTTTCATATAGCTACACTACATAAAATGGGTTATGTATTTTTTCTCATTAGGAATATGAATACATTTTATTGAAGAACAAAACATTGACAAAGAGGCCAGTAATCATTTATTAATTTGCTTTGTGTAATTGTATTATAGTATGAAGTAAATTGTGTTGTTATATTAAAGAATCACAACTTAATTGATTGCTGGTTGTATTTTTCTGTTTCTAGAATATTATAGAGAAAGCTTTTTCTAACATTAGTTATTCATGTTATCAATCAAACATGAATCGTTGATGACTTAGTATCAAATGATTATATTTTATTCAATATGTTACGTTGAAATACAACTACACAGAGTTTCAAAGTTTGTAGTATTGATGTATATTTGTTATTTGACAGTTATTTGCATTCCAATACAATCGCATCAATCAAATCAGGCACGCTCAACAACTTGACGAACCTCCAATGGCTGTAACTATTCTTCTGTTTACTCTATGTTGTAACTTACAATGTACATGTATACTTTTTTCTATTTTAAGCTTAAGTACAACTTAGGCAAACTATTTAAAGTCCACAATACTATTAAAGAACTGTTATCATGCTAATCAAACATGCAAATATGGTACTAGTGTGACAAGTAGAGTTTGAGAGAATTTATTAATTGAAACCGCTTTCAAACACCGTATTTTTAAATATCTACATGAATTAGAATGCGTTGTGTATTTCTTCTGAACAGTAATATGAATACATTTAATGAAGCAACTCCAAATTACGCAAAATTTTGCTATGTGTATTGATCAAGGCTGTAATTTCAAAAGATTGGGAGCATTTATTCATTGAACCTGATTTGAAACACCGTATTTCTAAATAGCAACACTAATTCAAATGGGAGGTTCTTCTTAACAACAATATAAATGCATTTTATTGGAAAACTCAAAAGTACACTATATTTTGATATATGTATTGCTTAAGACAACAGAAAGCTACAGACTTAATGAAGTATAAACATGAGCTATTTGTTGACCATTTATAGAAACTTAGGCCATAATGCCATATCAGTGATATAGAACAACACCTTCAATAATCTATCAAACTTAAGATTCCTATGAATATCATTTATTATAATGTATAGAACAGTATGTTCCTTATATGACAATGTATGTCTAACGAAATGTTTTTTTTAAATAAAACAAGTTGTTGACAAATGTGCACTCCGAACTCTACCTATATGTTAATCGATACGGAACTCCAACTTAGTGGTAAGAAGAGTTTGAAGATACCAAATGGTCAATCAGAATCAATTTTTGGTGTTGCGTATTCTGTCATTTGTCGTGCATTACAAATTAAAATAAGTTAATTCATGACCGATTACTATAAATTTGTAACGTTTCTTACCATTTTAAAGATAACCGCGCTATTAATGATATGCTTAAACGTCTTTATACATTCCCATGATGAATGGTTTGTAAAGTTTAGAAAAGTCACATGCATGGACAAAGCGAAATTTCTGAAATAGAACGATAATTAAAATTATCCAGAAGATCCAGTGTTTCAGTATTCACATTCGTTTTAAACTATAAACTACTACGTGAATAGACTTGTTCCAGTATCATTACATTCCGTCTTTGGCAGGAATCAAACTGTTGTCTTGGAAAGGAATAAGCACCTGTAGTATTATTTCCTCTATTTAGATTATTGTGAATATTTGCCATTCAATATAAACAAGAAATATCATCATGTTCCTTGCTAAACAGAATATTCAATGATGAAATGAATGACTTGTGATCAGCCAAATTTTCCTCTCTGCCATAACTAGTATTTAAATAAGTAGGATAACCAGAGCATTGTACAATGAAAAGTTGTTTCATTAGAGCCCAAATCACCCACCTCTAACGTTGCCGGTTTTACTATGATAGCCGTGATACCACAATTTAACTTTTATCCATAGTCCATTGATGATGTTTGATGACAATTATTGTAGACAAATGTGCACACATTTCTAACACAATCAATATCTATTCAGATTCCATGTACATATGTACTTGAGGTAACTTTTCACATGTGTCTATTATTTTACCATTATATATGGCAGAGCTGACCTGAGGTTGTGGTAACATTAGTTATTTATGTTATCAATCAAATCATGAATGGTTGAAGACTTACTGACAGCGTGTTATACTTTATTCAATATGCTAAATTGAAATATATACCAACTACATAGAGTATCAAAGTTTCAAGTAGTGATGTATATTTTTTATTTGACAGTTATTTGTATTCCAATGCAATCACATCAATCAAATCAGACACGTTCAACTACATTACGAAACTTTATCGATTGTGAATATTGCTCTTATTTGTTTTTGTTTAATACTATGACATACAATACATGTATTCATGTATGTTTGGTGTATGTTGTTTAAGAACAAAATATGCAAACTATTCAAATACCACGACAAAATAAAATAACTTGTATAATTATAATCAAACATACAAGTAAAGTGTAACAGGTAAAGATTGAGGGTATGCATTAATTGAACCCGCTTTCAAACACAATAGTTGCTATGTTGATTATAATGGGTTGTGTATATTTTCTGAACAGGAATATGAATACATTTTATTGAAGCAACTCCAAATTACGTAATATTTTGCGATGTGTATTCCTTAAGACTGTAATAGGTAAAGATTGGGAGCATTCATTCATTGAACATGATTGGAAACACCGTATTTCTAAATAGCTACATTTATTCAAATGAGATGTTCTTCTTAACAATAATATAAATACATTTTATTGAAACAACTCAATATTATACAATGATTTGATATATGTATTACTATCTATGTGTAGCGTTTCTTACCATTTTCAAGATAACCGCGTTCTTAATGATATTTTGAAACGTCTTTATACCTTCCCACGGTGAATGGACAGTAAAGTGTAGAAAAGAGAGACGACATTTCTGAAATAGAATGATAATTACAATTATCCAGAAGATTCAGTATTTCAGTATTCACATGTGATTGAAACTACTACGTGGATAGACTTTGTCCCAATATGATTGTGTTCCCTCTTTGACAGCAGTCAAAATGTTAGACATATTTATGAAAAAAATACTTTCCTCAAAAAGAATAAGTACCTGTAGTATTATTTCCTCTATATGGAATATTGTAACGTTTTGGTATTCAATATCAACGAGAAAAGTCATTATGTTCCTTGCTAAGCATACTAATCAATGATGAGATGAATGACTTGTGATCAGCCAAATGTTCCTCTTTGCTAAATCTAGTATTTCAGTTAGTAGGATTACCAAAGCATTATGCAATGGACAGTTGCTTTATTAGGGCCCAAATCAGCCACTGTTTATGATGCCGGTTTTACTATGATAGACATGATACCCAACTATATGTTAACGGTATGATCAATTTATGTGATGTGTGATGCCAATTATGTTAGACAAATGTGTGCCTATTTTTTAATCCAATTGTATTACAATCAAAAATTGAATTAGAGTTCACGTACATATATATAAGAGGTAACACCTTTGCACCTGTGTCTACGATTTTACCATTATATATAGCAGCTGTACTTTCAAACAAGTTAATATTCTCAGAAAACGAATGTGTACTCTTTGCAAGCATACTCTATCCAATATATGTCTTACTTTCATAAGGACACAATTAGAATATGCTTGCGAGGTTTTGGTTGAACACAATTTGCAAGTAGAGATTATCTGTCCTATGAAACAAGGTGGGAATATTTGTCTTCTGGGCGTAAATATCGCAAGCTGACAACATTTTACAAAATGCTTAATACACTATATCCTCAACCACTGTTTCGTCATGCATACATTTAGATTTAAATATTATAAATAGCCTAAATATATCATGTTTAAATCTGGGATTAAATAAAAATACTATTAAACCTTACAAATGACTCAAAATGGCAATGTGGTTCCCCTTTTAAAGATTCAATTCATTATATAATGGAATGTCCATTACACCAAAACGAAAACTTTAAGGTGAAATGCAAAGGTCATAACTTTTATTCAGATTTCCACATTTTCAGATAGTGATTTTAATACCTTCATAGAACATGGTAATCATTTACAATTTTCTCAAGACTTTTGTGCGAAATCGTCATGTAAATTTACCTGTTTAAAACCGCAAGAAATATCATTCATGGTTATTCCCCTTTATAAATATTCTATCCTGACGTCGTTCGTGTCATTTCTTCTTATTTATGGGGGAAAAGATAATCATACCATATTATTTGTTTGTGTCCAAAACGGTTGGGCTGATGGACATTGGTCATCACTTCGAAAGTTTTACGGTGGGCAACCGCGACTTGGTTGACCGCTATATAATATTTGTGTCATAAATGACCGCGGATATCTTCCTCTTGTCCCAAGCACTTCCCGGTCCTTTCCTCGTTCATGACTTATATAAGAATACTAATTAAAACAATTCGCTTGTTAAAATATACTAAAATGAAAGAATAAATAATGTGGTTCTAGGATATACTTCCGTGGGTTCATCGTACATATATATTATTGGTCTGTCATCTTTGCAAATGTGAAATATTATAGTTATTGCCGTGCCATAATTCATTTTGGTATAAACCCGTGTGAATAAATTTTAAATCAATTTCAATTCTGACTCAATATTTGTGTCTGTCCTTTCAATTGTAGACCGTAACTATTACTAAAAAAGAGGTAGGCTTTCAGATTTCAAAGCGGAGTGTTGGCACGATCGCATCCCACTTTTTTCCTCAGAAAACAGTAATTTGATGCTTTGAAATCATTATTAGCCCCTCCCAACGCACATCTCGATGTCGAAATTGGGTTATATCGCCCAGCTGCAAATATGTATTGTTGTCTAACACGTTGTTCGTTTTTTTTTATTGCTAAATAGACCGTAAAAAAATGGCAATTGCCTTAGGTAGCACAACGCCGAATTTATTTACGCAGAAATTCTGAATAAGTCCTCCATGGCTCTGATGTTTACGAAGGACATTTCATATATATATTTATAATTTATTATCAAATCTTCTACATATGCTATTTTTCGCTTTGTTTCGTTGCGTGACATCATATTTATTTAATTTTTGCTCATGACCTTGCCAGACTACTCCCCTTTTTTTGGCGTTAGGTTGTAGACGGGTACAAACATATTAAATTTAACAGAACATTTCCAGTTTCGTCCTTGTCTTTTTACTATGTTTGTAATGTTCGCTTTGAACTACGCGTCGGTATCTTTCGATATTTGTGAAAAAAATGGTGTCTGAACGAAAACGGCCTCCATTACGGATCCTCCTCTGAGATACATGTACATTATTGTACAGTGTGGGTTATCGTCAATTGTTGAATACGAAGCAATGATTTACGTTGTAGATTGTGTAAAATATTCTGCTTAAGTGAATAAGTATGGCAGACTTTCATGTACTCAAAAAACCTGACACTCACCATATAAGGTACCTTTTTTGTTCTATGAGACTTTTCTTGTCTCACAATATTTATTATGTACTCTATGGGACTCACATTATTTTCTATTACGAATGATGTTGCCTTAGGATATGAACTAGTTATATATGGTAGTGGGTTCCCTAAAGTACACAAAGGCATTATATGAATCATTTACTTTAGGGGACTCGCATCATTCTCTATGGTTAATGTTGTTTTATGATACGAATCGTAAATGTAGGTAGTGGGTTCCCTAATGTACACTAAGACATAATAGGGATAATTTACTTTTGGGGACTGGTATTATTTGTTTATGGTTAATGGTAGTGGGTCCCTTAATATTGTAAATGGGGTCATTTTGTAGTTTCACCAGATTTTAATTCTGTACAATAATGCGTCAGTTGATTAATTGTTAAGTAACTAGTAGAAATTAAAAATATAATCATTACCCTATTAAGTGACACACTATTAATACCGTCCGGATGTGAAACACGGAGTTCTTTAATCCTAAACCTTTCCGATTCTCACGTTGAAAATCACTCCTCAGACAGTTCTGTTCAATGACGAGGATTTTCATTCTGTTAAAATCCTGGAGACTGTGGTCAGACAGTCTGAAGTGCTGGCTCACAGGAAGAAATGACTTTTTTGTAAGGTCACTCCTGTGTCCATCCAGCCGTTTGTGGAAGGGCTGCTTAGACTCGCCAACGTATTGGAGGCCACAAATTGAACACACACTAATGTAAATAATATTTGCACTCTTGCAATTAACACTACAGAATATGTTGTACTGTTTTCCGATGACTTTACTGGTATGCGATGACGAGTGTTGCATATGTCTACAACATTTACAGTGTTTGTGTCCACAGGAATGACTCTTGCCTATAGTTGTGCTAGGCTTAGACATCTCTGCCCACACCAACAGGTTTTTCATACTGTTTGATTGTTTTAAGGCAACCATGGGAGTCGCAGGAAAGATGTTGTACTGTTTGGATTTTTTTTCGACGGATGTCCAATGCTCACGAATGGTGTTGAAGCTGTTTCTTAGAGAGTGATGGTATGTGAGGACACAATGGGTTCTTTTACATTTCTGTTTTTCTTTGTACTGAAATAAACTGCCCCTGGAATTGCTATGAGATTTGCTTAAACTTTTCTTCATACTACTTTGATTATATCCCCTTCTTTTCAAATGATTTTTAAGTTGACACAATCGTTTTTTCAAAAATTTGTCGTCGGAGCAAATTCGCCTGATTCTAAGAGCTTGACTGTATGATATGCTCTTAGTCACATGAGGAGGATGACAGCTGCTAGACAAAAGGTATTGATTGGTGTCGATAGGTTTGGGGTATAGATCTGTGCATTGTTCACCTTCCGAAAACGAACTAGAGGTGTCGAGGAGGGAAATGGTAGTGTTATATATTTCATGAGTGAACTTGATAGAGAGATGTAGGTTATTGGTACGTGAAAGAAAGCTCTGTAATTCTTCATCACTCTGAGTCCACTTCATATTTGTAAGTAATGGGCTCCATTATAAGTTTTGTTATTCAATATAAACGAGAAAAGACATCATGTTCCTTGTTAAACAGAATATTCATAGTTAGTACTTTAGTAAGTAGGATAACTAAAGCATTGTGCACTCCCAACAAGTTTACGTTATAATCAATTGATTATGTTTGATGACAATCATTTTAGACAAAAGTGTGTGTGTTTGTGATGAAATTATAGTTCCTGTACATATGTGTTAGAGGTAGCACCTTTGCACATGTGTCTACAATTTTACCATTAGACATGGCAGCTGTACTGATGGTTTGGTATATTTAGTGTTTTCTATTTATGATAGATATGATATATTACTTTGTTCATTAGTATATTTTGTTGTTGTTAATAGCAATACATCATCAGTGCAAATAGGGTAAAAAATAGGTCAAGTTGTTTGTAAGTTTTTAATTTTGACCTTGAATGTTGATATGTTCTAGCCATTATTGTTTATATATGTAAACAATGTGACATTTTCTTGTAATGCTCTGGAGAATTTCATGAAATAGTATGTAAGACTTCGAGAGCTGTCAGTCCTGGATTTAGGATTTGCATGATAGCTGGAATCTATAGCATTACACTTGGATATATTTACTTAGTGAAGTCGGGTAACTTCAACATTGAACTATTAATTATTTCAACGGCTAATATTTGGGAACGTTTAGGATTAGAACTGAGGGATATTTTAATTCAGCTATAATTCATTTTCATAGGAAAGAATTGAACTAATATACCAGAAAGGACAAGAAAATTTAATCTTAAGGAATTTGAATTTGAACAGGCAGGCCAGTTATAGTTTATTAATGTGATATTTGTAATTGTATAATAGTATTAAGTAATTTGTTTATCATATATCATACTCTATTAAATAGAAACTTGATTGTTGGTTGAATACTCTAGAAAAAATAAAATAAAACGTCACTTAACAGTAATTGAGGGCTCGTCCGCATAACGAATATTTGTAGAAGAACATTATTAAAAGGAGATGATTTATAGAAGTCTGTATTTGATTGAATTATATATTTATTACAACCAACAATCAAAATGTTATTTTTGGCAGAAGAATTTATGTCAGATACAAAGAGAGGGAGTTTGAGGCATTCAGATATCAGAATTGTTACTGCTATGCAAATAATTGAAATTTGAGGTTAAAACTACCATGTTAAAATTTGAAATCCGTAACATTATTGTTGATGAGGAGATTTTGGGTGAAGTTCATTTGCAATTGGTAAACAATATTGGGGTTGACACTGTTAAAATGAGAGAAATTGAAATGCAAGAAAAAGTAAGATTGCAATAACTTGAAGAAAAACTCAGTCTTAAAGAAATAGAAAAGGAAGAAATGCAAGAAAAAAGGAGAATTGAAGAAAACAAATGCAATTAAAAATGAAATAACTTGAACTTGAATTTTCCCGTGAAAAAGAACCTTTGTCTGAAAAGTGGCTCACTTCTGACGAAATAATTACACATTTTGATAAAATAAGGGAAGACCATTTTTATTGAATACTTTAAACAATGCATTCATTGAGATATAAGGACATATATAGAAATACATAACGTTTCCAGTTTAGTAGAAGCCAGCAATATGGCAGATGATTATCCACTGACGCATAAATTAATGTTTTTGAAAAATATATTTTGAATTATTTTCAGAATAGACCCCCTTCTTATAACCATTTTGATCAACCAAAATCAGGTTCTTGGGAGGAAAAAATAAAAATTGTTACAGACCTCCCGAAATAAATAAAGGGGAATCACCTAAATATTGTTCCTATTGTAAGAAAAAAGACACATTCTTTCGGAATGATCTTAAAAGAAACAATTAGAGTACACCGCAAGGTTCTATATCATGTAATGCTTTAAAATACCCTCTCATGCCCATTGTAATTGAAAAAGCAAATTTAAGGTTTTCAAAATCTCAGTTTGATATTATGGAGAATAATAAGCTATTTATAACCAAGGGATTTGTATCACTGATTGGTGCTAAAACCCGTCTACAACCTATTAAAATATTGCGTGACGCGGGAGCTTCCCAAACTGTAAAGGTGAAATGCAAAGCTCATAACTTTTTTTCAGATGTACACCTTTTTAGATAGTGATTTTAATACCTTGATAGAAAACCGTAGTAATTTTCAATTTGCTCAAGACGTTTGTGCGAAATCGTCAGGTAAACTTACCTGTTTAAAACCGCGGGAAATATCAATCATAGTTATTCCCATTTAAGCAATATCCTGTCGTGACGTTGTTCGTGTCATTTCTTCTTTTTCGTGGGGACAAAGATAATCATACCATATTCTTTTTTTGTGTTCAAAGCCGTTGGGCGGGTGGATATTGGTCATCACTTCGAAAGTGTTACGGTCGCAACCACGACTTGGTTGACTGATATGCAATATATGTGTCACAAATGGCCACGAATATGTTCCACTTGTCGTAGACACTTCCCGGGTCTTTCCTCGTTCATGACTTATCTAAGTATACTAGTTAATCAATTTCGCTTGTGAAATATACTTAAATGAAAGAATAAATACAGTGGTTCTCGGATATTCTCTCGTGAGTTCATCTTCCATATATGTTTTGGGTCTGTCTTCTTAACAAATGTGAAATATCAAACTGTTATTGCTGCGCCATGATGCGTTTTGGTATAAAACCGCGTGAAAAAATACAATTATTTTCAATTCTGACTTACAATCTGTATCTGTTCTTTCAAATGTATACCGTAAATAGTATCAATGTATACCACAAAAAGAGGTAGGCGTTCAGATTTCAAAGCGGAGATGTACAGTTGGTTGATACAAAGGAGATATGGAGCGATCGCATCCACTTTTTCTGTCAGAAAACAAAAACATATTTGCTTTGAAAACGTTATTAGCCCTTCCCAACGCACCTGTCGATGTCGAAATTGGGTTGTATCGCCCCTAGCTGCAAGCATATCTTGCTGTTAAACACGTGGTTCACTTGTTTTTTGCGCTAAATAGACAACACCATCTATAGTATATTCGGGTAAAAAATGGCCATTGCCTTAGCTATCAAGGAAAACACAATTGCAAAACACCGAATGTATTTACGCAGAAAATCTGAATAATACCTCTTTGGCTCTGATGGTTACGAGCTATTTTTTTTTCCATATTGTGTTCATTTATTATCAAGTCGTCTATATATGCTGTATTTTGCTTTGTTTCATGGCATGCCAGGATATTTATTTTATTTTTGCTCATGAACTGGCCAGAATATTTATTTCTGAAAAAACAAATTCCATATCCCTCTCAGAATCATATGGCCATCCCCTTAGAGACACATAGATGGTCCCAGAGAGGGTGGTAAACATTGAAAATTATTACAAGTTTCCGTAAGATTTTAGCTAATTTAAGGCTCGATGCATATACTTTCAATGACATATGCTATCTAAAAAGTCGTTCGCGTTAAATGCAATCATTATTTCAAATCATCAAGGCAATACGATTGAGTTGTCTCTCGCGTTAAATTGTTGCTTATGGGGGTAACAAAGCCAAGATAAAATGAAACATTGGTTAGATAAGGATGCCGTGATAAGACAATTCAAACCAGGCGAGAAAGTTATTGTAATATTGTTTATTCCTTGTCATCCAAACAAGAGGTAGGCTTTCAGATTTCAAAGCGGAGTGTTGGCACGATCGCATCCCACTTTTTTCCTCAGAAAATAGTAATTTGATGCTTGAAATCATTATTATCCCCTCCCAACGCACCTCTCGATGTCGAAATTGGATTATATCGCCCATAGCTGCAAATATGTCTTGCTGTCTAACACGTTGTTCGTTTTTTTTATGCTGAATAGACCATAAAAGTTATTGGTGTATTCGTGTAAAAAACTTGACAATTGCCTTAGCTAGCAAGGATAACACAATGGCAAAACGCCGAATGTATTTACGCAGAAATTCTGAATAGGACCTCCATGGCTCTGTTGTTTACGAGCGACATTTCATATATATTTTTTAATTTATTATCAAGTCTTCTACAGATGCTATTTTTCGCTTTGTTTCGTTGCTTGACATCATATTTATTTAATTTTTGTTCATGACCTGGCCAGGCTATTCCCCTTTTTTGTGCTAGGTTATAGACGGGTAAAAACATAATAAATTTAACAGAACATTTCCAGTTTCGTCCTTGTCATTCTTTTTAACATGTTTTGTAATTTTTGCTTTGAACTACGCGTCGGTATCTTTTGATATTTGTGAAAAAAAATGATGTCCTCCCCTGAGATACATGTGCATTGTTGTACAGTGTGGGTAATCGTCAATTGTTGAGTACGAAGCAACGATTTACGCTATAGATTGTGTAAAATGTTCTGCTTAAGTGAATAAGTGTGTCAGACTTTCATGTACTTTAGGTGGCTCTGCATATCCTCAAGAAAACCCTGACACTCACCATATATAGTACCATTTTTGTTCTATGAGACTTAGTTTTGTTGTCTCACAATATTTATTATGTACTATTTGGGACTCACATTATTTTCTATAACGAATGGTGTTGCCTTATGATATGAACCAGCCATATATGGTAGCGGGTCCCCTAAAGTACACAAAGGCATTATATGAATCATTTACTTTAGGGGACTCACACCATTCTCTATGGTTAATGCTGTTGTTTTATGATACGAATCGTAGATGTAGGTAGTGGGTTCCCTAACTTACACTAAGGAATTATAGGGATAATTTACTTTTGGGGACTCGTATTATTTGTTTATGGTTAATGGTAGTGGGTCCCTAAGAAGCGTAGATATATATTATCAAAATGATCTAACCTTAATTGAATGTTGCTTCTCTCGGAAAGGTGTAAAATGACACTTTATAGGGCGACCCCCTAAAAGTAAACTTTGTAAGATAAGACTAAGGTAAATGAAAGCTATAATAACTTAGTGTCACGGACATGAATTTCACATCTCGCTGTTCTCTATTCATCGATTACATACACGACATAATTAATACATTTTATGTAAAAAAAGCATTAAAGGGAAGAAAATGTGAAGATAATAGTGCATGTACAAATAACCATAGCTACTAGTATGTATTATTCATATTTCCCTGGTGAATATTGTCTAAATGTAAGTAAAAAGCAAGAGTGCAAAAGTTCGACATGTATTATTTAAAAAAAAAAAAATTTCAATTTAAATGTTTTTTTTTTTAATTTATATGTTTATAATGTATTATGTTCTATGTTGAATCGATGCCTGTGATGTCACTTTCGCCACTGTTATCATCATACTATCGAAAAGCTATATTAGGCAGAAGAATTTATGTCAGATTCAAAGAGGGAGGCGTTTGAGGGACTAACAATCAGCATTGCTACTGCTATGCAAATAATTGAAATTTGAGGTTAAAACTACCATGTTAAAATTTGAAATCCGTAAGATTATTGTTGATAAGGAGATTTTGGGTGAATATGTTTTGGTATTGGTTAATAATTTTGGGGATGATACTGTAAACATGAGAGAAATTTAAATGGAAGAAAAAATCAGATTAAAATAAGTTGAAGAAAATCTCAGACTTAAAGAAATAGAAAAGGAAGAAATGCAAGAAGAAAGAAGAATTGAAGAAATGCAAATGCAAATAAAAATGAAAGAACTTGAACTTGAGCAATTCATGCTTTCAAAAGAAAAAGAGGAGAGAGTGCCTTTGGTGTTACCTTTAAATACAAAATAAATTTGATGTTGTGAAGTACATCAGATTTCTTCCACCTATTTTGGAGAAAGATGTGGACAAATAGATTGTTCATTTTGAGAAAATTGCTAAAAGTCTGACTTCGCCCAATGAATACTGGACCTTACTTTTACAGAGTGCCCTGACAATGAAAGCCCGAGAAACAAGTTCAAACTATGAAGAAGTGAAAGAAGCCATTTTGAAAGCATGTGAATTGGTAACGGAGGTTTGTCGGCAAAAGTGTAGAAGTTGTAGAAAACGGGATGATAAAGTCATGTTGACTTTGCCTGTGAAAAAGAACTTTTGTTTGAAAAGGAGCTCACTTCTACCGAAGTAACTACACATTTTTGATTAAATAAGGCAAAGCAATTCTTATTGAAGAATTTAAACAATGCATTAATTCAGATATTAAGACATATATAGATGAACATAACGTTTCCAGTTTAGTAAAAGCCAGCAATATGGCAGATGAATATGTACTGACGCATAAATTAATATTTTTGAAAAATAAAAGAGCTGGAAGTGTCCCGAATTTGAATTAGGTTCAGAATAGAAACCTTCTTATAACCATTTTGAACAACCAACATCAGGTTCTTGGGAGAACAAATAAAAATAGCTACAGACCTCCAGAAATAAATAAAGGGGAATCACCTAAATATTGTTCCTATTGTAAGAGAAAGGACACATTGTTTCAGAATGTTCTTGAAATAAACACTGAGAGTATATCGCAAGATTCTATAGCATGTAATGCTTTAAAAGACCCTCTCATGATCATTGTAATTGAAAATGCTAATTTAAGGTTTCCAAAATGTCAGTTTGATATTATGGAGAATTATAAGCCTTTTATAACAAAATGATTTGTGTCACTGATAGCTGATAAAACCAGTCTACAGCGCATTAAAATATTGGGTGATACGGGAGCTTTCCAAGCCTAAAAGGTGAAATACACATTTTTAGATAGTGATTTTAGTACCTTAATAGAAAATCGAAATAATTTTCAAGCTTGACAAGACGTTTGTGTGAAATCATGGTTATTCCCCTTTAAGAATTTCATGTCGTGACGTCGTTTGTGTCTTTTCTTCTTTTTTATTGGGACAAATATAATCATACCATATTCTTTCTTTGTGTGCAAAATGTTGGATGGGTGGACATTGTTCATCACTTCGAAAGATTTACGGTCGCAACAACGACTTGGTTGACCACTATGGCATATCTGTGTCACAAATGACCACGATATGTTCCACGGACATGGGACCATTTAGCTGAAAACACGAATCCTGAAACTTTCTGGGACAACTTTGATAACATAATATTTAACACTAACCCAAACCATAACCCTGACACTAACCCAAACCCTAACCCTGACCCTAACCCTAATCTTAACACTAACCCCAACCCTTTTCGTACACGATTTGGTTTTCCCTAAATATTATACTTTTCACTCACTTATATCTATGGTGTTGTAGTATAGTAATAATACTGAAACACGGACAGAATTGTAAACGTGCATCAGATGGAAGGATAATTTGTTATTCAATATAAACAAGAAAAATCATCATCTTCCTGGTTAAACAGAATATTCAATGATGAAATGAATGACTTGTGATCAGCCAAATGTTCCTCTCTGCCATAGCTAGTATTTCAGTAAGTAGGATTACCAGAGCATTGTGCAATGGACAGTTGTTTCATTAGAATGCAAATCACCCACTGCTAACTTTGCCGTCTTACTATGATATACGTGATACCCCAATTTAGCTTTTATCCATAGTCAATTGATGATGTTTGATGACAAATATTTTAGACAAATTTGCACACATTTCTAACACAATCAAAATATATTCAGATTCCATGTACAGATGTGCTTGGGGTAACTTTGCCCATGTATCTACTATGTTACCATTATATATGGCAGAGCTGTTCTGAGGTTGTGGCAACATTAGTTATTCATATTATCAATCAAATCGTAAATGGTTGAAGACTTACAAAAAGTGTATTATATTCAATATATATATTCTATATGCTAGGTTGAAATACAACTACATAGAGTATCAACGTTTCAAGAATTGATGTATATTTGACAGTCATTTGTATTCCAATAAAATCAAATTAATCAAATCAGACCCGTTCAAGAACATTACGAAGCTTTATCGGTTGTGAATATTTCTTGTATTTGTTTTTTTTTATTCTGTGGTTTACAACACATGTATACATGTATGTATAATGTATGTTGTTTTAGAACAATTAACGCAACATATTCAAATTCCACGACAGAATAACATAACTTATATGATTCTATTCAAACATACAAGTAAAGATTGATGGAATTTATTAATTGAACACGCTTTCAAACACCATATTTGCTATATTAATTAGATTGGGTTGTGTAATGTTCTAAACAGGAATATGAATACATTTTATTGAAACAACTCCACATTACGCACTATTTTGCTATGTGTATTCATTAAGACTGTAATAGGTAAATATTGGGAGCATTCATTCATTATACATTATTGAAAACACCGTATTTCTAAATAGCTACATTTTAATTTCAAGAATTAATGTATATTTGACAGTCATTTGTATTCCAATATAATCAAATTAATCAAATCAGACCCGTTCAAGAACATTACGAAGCTTTATCGGTTGTGAATATTCCTCTTATTTGTTTTTTTTATTCTATGGTTTACAACACATGTATACATGTATGTATAATGTATGTTGTTTTAGAACAATTTACGCAAAATATTCAAATTCCACGACAAAATAAAATAACTTTTATGATTCTATTCAAACATACAAGTTAAGTGTAACACGTAAAGATTGAGGGCATTTATTAATTGAACACGCTTTCAAACACCATATTTGCTATATTAATTAGATTGGGTTGTGTAATGTTCTGAACAGGAATATGAATACACTCCACATTACGCACTATATTGCTATGTGTATTCCTTAAGACTGTAATAGGTAAATATTGGGAGCATTCATTCATTGAACATGATTGAAAACACCGTATTTCTAAATAGCTACATTTATGCAAATGGGATGTTCTTCTTAGCAATAATTGAAATACATTTAATAGAAACAACTAAAAATTACACAATATTTTGATATATGTATTATAACAATTTGCAACGTTCCCTACCATTTTGAAGATAACCGCGTTCTTCATGATATTTTGAAACGTCTTTATACATTCCATCGGTGAATGGTCAGTAAAGTGTAGAAAAGACAGACGAAATGTATTCATTAATTCAAATGGGAGGTTATTCTTAACAATAATATAAATACATTTTATTGTAAAACTCAAAAGTACACAATATTTTGATATATGTATTGCTTAAGCCAACAGAAAGCTACAGACTTAATGAAGTATAAACATGAAATATATGTTGACTATTTATAGGAACTTAGGCCATAATGCCATATCATTGATAGAGAACAACACCTTCAATAATCTACCAAACTTAAGATTCCTATGAATATCATTTAGTATAATTTATAAAAAAATATGTTCCTTATATGAAAATATAGGTCTTAGGAAATGCCTTTTTATATACAACAAGTTGTTGACAAATGTGCTCTCCCAACTCTACAGATATGGCATCGCTACGGATCTCCAACATAGTGGTAAGAAGAGTTTGAAGATACCAAATGGTCAATCAGAATCAATTTTTGGTGTTGGGTATTTTGTCATTTTTCGTGCTTGACAAATAAAATAAGTTAATTCATGTCCTATTACTATAAATTTGTAACGTCTCTTACCATATTAAAGATAACCGCGTTATTAATGCTATTGTTAAACGTCTGTGTACATTCCCACGATGAATGGTTTGTAAAGTGTAGAAAAGTCACATGCTTGGACAAAGCGAAATTTCTGAAATAGAACGATAATTAAAATTATCCAGAAGATCCAGTGGTTCAGCATCCACATTCAATTTAAGCTATAAACTACTACGTGAATAGACTTTTTCCAGTATTATTACATTCCGTCTTTGACAGTAATCAAACTGTTGTCTTGAAAAAGAATAAGCGCCTGTAGTATTATTTCCTCTATTTAGATTATTGTGAAATTTTGCTATTCAATATAAACAAGAAAAGCCATCATGTTCCTTGTAAAACAGAATAGTCAATGATGAGATGAATGACTTGTGATCAGCCAAATGTTCCTATGTGCCATAACTAGTATTTTAGTAAGTAGGATAACCAGATCATTGTGCAATGGAAAGTAGTTTCAATAGAGCTCAAATCACCCACCTCTAACGTTGCCGGTTTTACTATGATAGCCGTGATACCCCAATTTAACTTTTATCCATAGTCAATTGAAGATGTTTGATGACAATTATTTTAGACAAATGTGCACACATTTCTAACACAATCAATATCTATTCAGATTCCATGTACATATGTACGTGAGGTAACTTTTCCCATATGTCTACTATTTTACCATTATATATGGCAGAGCTGTTCTGAGGTTGTGGTAACATTAGTTATTTATGTTATCAATCAAGTCATGAATGGTTGAAGACTTACTGACAGCGTACTATACGTTATTTAATATGCTACGTTGAAATATATACCAACTACATAGAGTATCAAAGTTTCAAGTAGTGACGTATATTTTTTATTTGACAGTTATATGTATTACAATGCAGTCAGACACGTTCAAGAACATTACGAAGCTTGATCGGTTATGAATATTCCTCTTATTTGTTTTTTTTAATGTTATGACATACAACACATGTATACATGTATGTATAATATATGTTGCTTAAGAACAATTTGCGGAAAATATTAAAATACCATGACAAAATAAAATAACTTTTATAATTTTAATCAAGCATACAAGTAAAGTGTAACAGGTAAAGATTGATTTAATTTATTAATTGAACCCACTTTCAAACACCATATTTGCTATATAAATTAGAATGTGTTTTGTATATGTTCTGAACAGGAATATGAATACATTTTATTGAAACAATGCCAAATTACGCAATATTTTGGATGTGTATTCCTTAAGACTGTAATAGGTAAAGATTGGGAGCATTCATTCATTGAACATGATTGGAAACACCGTATTTCTAAATAGCTGCATTTATTTAAATGGGATGTTCTTTTTAACAATATTATTAATACATTTTATCGAAAAAAATCCAAATTGCACAATATTTTGATAAATATATATTACTATCAATTTATAACGTGTCTTACCATTTTGAAGATAACCGCGTTATTAATGATATTTTGAAACGTCTTTATTCATTCCCACACTGAATGGTCAGTAAAGTGTAGAAAAGTCAGATGTTTGGACAGACGAAATTTCTGAAATAGAACGATAATTACAATTATCCAGAAGATCAAGTATTTCAGTATCCACATTTGATTGAAACTACCGTAATCAGGGTTGTATAATGCGCATTGGTGCATAATGAGCACTCCCTCTTGGCCTAGAAAATCTCCAGAAGAAAACTACTTCGTGTCTATAATGCGCATGGACTTTTAAAAAAATCGCCGTCGGAAATGTAAGAATTAAATATCAATCGTATATATTTTTTAGTCCTTTGAGCATGTTTCATTTGCCGCGAGAATTTAAGAACCATTTATCTCTTTTTATCTTCAATGAAGTTGCACAATATTAAATGTGTTGGGTTTTATTGGCGGACATGTGATTTCCCGGTCTGGGAAAGAGTGAAACAAATTGTTCTTGTTTATAATGCGCACCCCTCCTACAAATTAAAGAATATGGGCAAAATCCTGCGCATTATGCAACCCTAAATACGGTATTACGGAAATAGACGTTGTCCCAATATGATTGTATTCCCTCTTTGACAGCAGTCAACATGTTAGACATATTTATAAACAATTACTTTCTTCAAAGAGAATAAGAACCTGTAGTATTATTTCCTCTATATGGTTTCTTGTAAAGTTTTGGTATTCAATATAAACGAGAAAAGTCATAATGTTCCTTGTAAAACAGAATATTCAATGATGGGATGCATGATTTGTGATCAGCCAAATGTTCCTATTTGTCATGGCTAGTATTTCAGTAAGTAGGCTAACCAGAGCATTGCACAAAGGAAAGTTGCTTCATTAGAGCCGAAATCAACCACTGCTTACAATGCCGGTTTTACTATGACAGCCATGATATTCAATTTATGTTAACGGTATGATAAATGTATATGATGTTTGATGACAATTATGTGAGACAAATGTGTGCGTGTATTTGAATCCTATTATATTACAATCAGCAATTAAATTACGGTTCATGTACATATGTATAAGAGGTAACATCTTTGCACCTGTGTCTACGATTTTACCATTACATATAGCAGCCCTACTTTCAAACAAGTTAATGTTCTTAGAAGACCAAAGCGTACTCTTTGCAAGCAAACTCTATCAAATATATGTCTTATTTTCATAAGGACAAAATTAGAATATGCTTGCGAGGTTTTGGTTGAACACAATTTGCAAGTAGAGATTCTCTTTCCTATGAAACAAGGTGGGTATATTTATCTTCTAGGCGTAAATATCGCAAGCTGACAACATTATACAAAATGCTTAATGCACTATGTCCTCAAATTTTGGGTAATTGTCTACCACTTACAGTATAACATATCAATGATCACAATCTCCGAAACGATGAAAACTATGCAATACCATGGGCTGATGGACATTGGTCATCACTTCGAAAGTTTTACGGTCGCAACGACGACTTGGTTGACAGCTATGGAATATCTGTGTCATTAATGACCATGGATCTATTTCAATGGTCGCAAGCACTTCCCGGTCCTTTCCTCGTTCGTGACTTTTCTAAGAAAACTAATTAAAAAAAATTCGCTTGTTAAAATATACTAAAATATACTAAAATGAAAGAATAAATACCGTGGTTCTAGGATATTCTCCGTGGTTTCATCGTGCATATATATTATGGGTCTGTCTTCTTAGCAAATGTGAAATATCAAACAGTCATTGCCGTGCCATAACTCATTTTGGTATAAAACTGTGTGAATAAATTTTAAATCAATTTCAATTCTGACTAAACATTTGTGCCTGTCCTTTCAAATGTAGACGGTAAATATTATCAATGTATGCCAAAAAAGAGGTAGGCGTTCAGATTTGAAAGCGGAGATGTACTCCTGGTTCATACAAAGGAGAGTTCGTACGATCGTATCCCACTTTTTTCCTCAGAAAACAATATTTTTTTGTTTGAAATCATTATTAGCCGATCCCAACGCACCTCTCGATGTTGAAATTGGGTTATATTGCCCATCGCTGCAAATATATATTGCTGTCTAACACGTTGCTCGTATGTTTATTATGCTAAATAGACCATGAAAAGTTATTGGTATATTCGTGTAAAAAAATTGGCAATTGCCTTAGCTAGCAAGGATAACAAAATGGCAAAATCCCGAATTTATTTACGCAGAAATTCTGAGTAATACATCCTTGGCTCTGATGTTTACCAGCGACATTTTATATATACATTTTTTATTTATTATCAAGTCGTCTACATATGCTATTTTTCGCTTTGTTTCGTTGCATGACATCATATTTATTTTATTTTTGCTCATGACCTGGTCATAATATTCCCTATGTTTGTGTTAGGTTATAGACGGGTAAAACATATTAAATTTAACAGAACATTTCCAGTTTCGTCCTTGTCATTTTTCTTTCTACAATGTCTTGTAATTATCGCTTTGAATTACATATCGGTATCTTTTGATATTTCTAAAAAATGGTGTCTGAACTAGAATGGCCCCCATTATGGAAAGGTTTGGATCCTCCTCTGAGATACCTGTACATTGTCGTGCAGTGTTGTTTATCGTCAATTGTTGGAGCAACGCATTATGTTGTAGATTGTGTAACATTTTCTATTTAAGTGAATAAGTGTTTCAGGCCTTCATGTTCTTTAGGGGTCTCTACATATCCGCCAAAAAACCCCGAACACTCACCATATAAAGTACCATTTTTGTTCTATGAGACTTAGCTTTGTTGTCACACAATATGTATTATGTACTCTAGGGGACTCACATTATTGTATATTACGAATGTTATTGCCTTATGATATGAACCAGTTATATATGGTAGCAGGTCCCCTAAAGTACACCAAGGCATTATAGGAATCATTTACTTTAGGGGACTCGCATCATTCTCTATTGTTAATGTTGTTGTCTTATGATGCGAATCGTATATATAGCTAGTGGGTTCCTTAGCGTACACTAAGGTATTTTACGATCATTTACTTTTAGGGACTCGTATTATTTTTTTATGGTTAATGGTAGTGGGTCCCTTAAAATCGTAGATATATATTATGAAAATGATATAACCTTAATTGAATTTAACTTCTCTCGGAAAGATGTAAAATGACACTTTATAGGGCGAGCCCTTTAAAGTAAACTTTGTAAATTACGACTAAGGTAAATGAAAGCTATAATAACTTAGTGTCACAGACATGAATTCAGCATCTCTCTGTTCTCTATTCAACATTTACTTACAAGTCACCGGTAATACATTTTATGTAAAAAAATACATTAAAGGGAAGAAAATGTGAAGATAATAGTTCATGTACAAATAACCAGAGTTACTAGTATCTATCATTCATATTTCTTAAACAATATGTTTTTGAGAGAAGCTTATTTATATATTCCCTTGCGGATATTGTCTAAATGTTGGTAAACAGCTAGAGTACAAAAGTTCGGCATGTAGTTTTTTTTAAATATATTTTATTTCATTTTAAATGTTGTTTTTTGTTTTTTTTAATTTATATGTTTTTAATGTATTATGGTCTATGTTGAATCGATGCCTGTGATGTCACTTTCGTTACCTTTATCATCAGAATATCGAGAAGCTATGTTATCCTCGTAGGCGCAACTATCTGATAAGAACCGAATGACCTCACAGGCTTACCAAGAGGAAATATTCATGCTTAGCTGCGACAATAAACCATCAATTTACCTGTGGTTACAGATAAACGGTGACACACTTGATGTCAAAAAAAATATTGTTTTGCATTATTCCTATATCTTTATCGAGTAAATGAATACAATAAAATACTCAAAACCTTTGCCTTTCACCTTTAATGTTAGAAAACAGCTTTCCTTTACCGTTGAATACTTCGGCTGGTGCAAATGTGTTGTTACAGGGGATAGACCCAGGTTTTCATAATGTTCCACTCCATCACAGTAATTTAAAATCAGACTTTGTTTCGGGACAGGTTGTAGTTGGGGTACGACATTCACTTCCTGTTGAGGATATTTCTTTGTTATTTGGTATCGATATGGCCGGTCACAAAGCTATTATGGCCCCAATAATCTCCGAGGAGCCTAGTTATGAAGAGAATAAATTTAAGAAATACAGGGATTTGTTCTGCATGTGCTGTAACTTTAGCCATTGCAAAGCCTCTGGAAGAAGAGGAGATTGTATTGCAAGATGGTACCATAGAAACAAGTGATGTGGAGTCAAAAGACACATTTTTTGGCTGATGTCAACGATCACTTGTTGCATAGCGATGGCGATATGTGTCGTTATTTCATAGACAAGGAACAACTATCCTGCTTAGATACAGATGAGGACTAAACAACCCATCTTGAAAGAGTCCAGGACCAAAGGTCAATGAGTGATGGTCCTGTTCTTTAGCCAACAATAAGATATGTCAGAATTGACCTTCCCACTAGGGAACACTTATCATTTCGCAGAAGCAAGAGCTCGTACTACCTTGTTCTAAGTCATTCTCAGTAGTGGAAGCAGGGAATGTTAATGTTTGCTATTTCATGAAAGACTAAGCATTGGTTGGAAAATGGCGACCGCCAGATGCGACTGTGTAAAATATATGTAAAGCTATCTGCCAGATAGTGGTACAGGAAGAATACAGGAAAGCAGTTGTGAGCCTGGCCCAATATTCGTCAATGACTGAACACTTGGGTTTTAGCAAAACCTCCAACGGGATATTGACCCATTTGTACTGGCATAATATAAGACAAGACTTATCCGAGAACTGCTGATCTTGTAGCATCTGCCGAGTTATGGGAAACCGAATCAAAACATTCGTGTTGCTCCACTCCGGCCCATATCCGCTTTGAATAGTCTTTCAGTATGGTTATTGTTGACTCTGTGGGGTCACTTCCTAAGACTAAATAAGGAAATCTATATTTACTAGCTATAATGTATTAATCCACCCGTTTTTCTATAGCCATTCCACTTAGGAATATTAAAGTTAATGCTATAATTAAGGCTCTAACTATTTTGTTTTTACTTTTGGGGGTCTTCCTAAAACAATTCAGTCAAAAGAGGATCCAGTTTTATGTCTCATTTATTTCAGCAATTTATGCATCAATTAAATTAAATACAAAACAGTTTAAATCTAATGAGTCTCAAGGAGATTTGGAAAGAGTTCACCAGACCTTAAAAAAGTATGATGAAAACATTTTGATTACAGTCAAACAAATTGGGATAATGGGGTCGGCATGCTACTGTTTGCTGCAAGGAAAGCCTTTCAAGAATCTCTAGGTTTTAGTCCTTTTGAACTTGTTTTGAACACCATGTTTGAGGTCACTTTTGAAAGTAAAATGCCTTTGTGAAAATACTGTTATTAGTATATTATATTTTGTGGAGTATGTTAGGCATAAGTTTACAAGAGCATGTGAAATAGAACAAGACAATTTGAAACAAAACCAAGCTAAAATGAAACAGTGGTATGATAAGGATGCCATCATCAGAGAATTTAAATCAGGCGAGAAAGTTATTGTGTTATTTCTTATTCATTGTCATCCATTACCAGCTATATATGTTCGGCCATATGTAATTGAATCCAGATTGAATGATTTAAATTATATTGTGAATACACCTATGAGAAGAAAGAAAAAACAAATATGTCAGGTGACAACACAATTCTTCTCGAAAAAAGATAAGTTAACAGTGGATGCTAGTGATGCAGGTGTTGGTGCAGTTTTGCTCCAAGAACGTAAAGATGACATAGATCTGCCGAATTGCGTTTTTGTTAAACGTTTTACAAAGATAAAAAAAAATATCCACAATTGAAAAAAAAATGACTTGTCTTATTGTTATCTTTGAAACATTTTGATGTACATTTCATCCAATCGTGGTGTTTACTGGTCACAATACCGTCACATTTATTAAAAAAATGCAAAATAAAAATCACAGATAAATGATTACTGTTGAAAGAATATAATCTGATTATAAAACATATTAAATGTAAAGATAATTGTATAGCTAATGTTTTGTCTAGAGTTCGGTAATATTGTGATGAACTGAAATAGAAATGTATTGCAAAAAGCTTGCATCCAAACCTTTTCTTCAAGAGAGGAGATGTTATGTATATACAATAAAGATGAGATGTTGCTTTGTTCATTATAATAGTTTCTGTTGTTGATAACATTACATTATCAGTGCAAATATGTTATAAAAAATACGTCAAGGTGTTTGTAAGTTCTTAATTTTGACCTTGAATTTTGATATGTTCTAGATATTTCTAGATATTGTTTATGCATAGACAAGGTCACATTTCTTGGAAAGTTCTAGAGAATTTCATGAAATAGTATATAGATATAAGACGTAGCAACTTCGAGAGCTGTCAGTCTAAGAATTAGGATTTATGTAATAGCTGGAATATATAGCATTGTATTTATATATCGTTACTTAGTAAAACGAAAAGAAGCCTGGTCCTATAATTTCACGTTCCGCTATGAAGATGATGGCCTTTCACTAAATAATTATGTTGATCGCATATATCCCATTGAAAATGAAATAAAGGATATCACAGAAAGAGATAGGTCTGGTACATATCTTGACCTACACCTCGAAATCGACAATGAGGGGCGGTTAAGCACAAAACTTTACGACAAAAGTGATGATATCAATTTTACCATTGTGAACTTTCCATTTATGCGTAGCGCCATTCCAGCAGCACATGCATATGGAGTATATATCTCTCAGATGATACAATATTCGAGAGCGTGTGGCTCCTATCAGGATTTCCATGATAAAGGTTAATGCTAACACGGAAGCTACTGAAACAAGAATTCCTTTTGGTAAAGATGAAATTATCACTTCGAAAATGCTACGGTCACCACCATGACATGGTTGACCACTATGGCATATCTGTGTCACAATGACAACCGATATGTTCCATTTATTGTAAGCACTTCACGGTCTTTTACTCATTCACGACTTATTATCAGGTTTGTAACTATATTACCATGACGTGTATCACTAGTGGATCAGGATCTACAGACCCTTCTGTAAGCACCCGAGTTCACCCCGGTCTTTATATGAACTCCTGTTACTTGACCTTTAGCTTTATATATATGTTTTGTAAATCATTGTTTTTCCTTTTGTACTTTTCTTTTCGTCATTGTCATATCTGTTCTTTGAAATTCGGAATCTGATTGCACCTTTGGTCTCTTCAAACTCTTCTTAGTAAAGTAATTAAACTAGCAACCATTTCATCGGCCAATATTTGAAACTTTCAGGATTAGAGCTAACAAATATTTTAATTCAACAATAATTAATTTTCATAGAAAATATGACAGCAGTCAAAATGTTGGACATATTTATAAACAATTACTTCAAAAAGAATAAGCACCTGTAGTATTATTTCCTCTATATGGATTCTTGTAAAGTTTTGGTATTCAATATAAACGAGAAAAGTCTTAATGTTCCTTGTTAAACAGAATATTCAATGATGGGATGAATGACTTGTGATCAGCCAACTGTTCCTCTTTGTCATAGCTTCGTATTTCAGTAAGTAGGATAACCAGAGCAGTGTGCAATGGAAAGTTGCTCCATTAGAGACCAAATCAACCACTGTTTACGATTCCCAAATTTAAGTTAACGATATGATCAATTTATATGATGTTTGATGACAATTATTTTAGACAAATGTTTGCGTATTTTTGAACCCAATTCTAATACAATCAAAAAATAAATTAGAGTTCATGTACACATGTGTAAGATGACAATTATGTGAGACAAATGTGTGCGTGTGTACATATGAATAAGTGGTAACATCTTTGCACCTGTGTCTTCGATTTTACCATTATATATAGCAGCTGTACTTTCAAACACGTTAATGTTCTCAGAAAACTAAAGTGTACTCTTTGCAAGCAAACTCTATCAAATATATGTCTTACTTTCATAAGGACAAAACTAGAATATGCTTGAGATGTTTTGGTTGAACACAATTTTGAAGTAGAGATTGTCTTTCCTTTGAAACAAGGTGGGAATATTTGTCTTCTAGGCGTAAAAATCGCAAGTTGACAACATTTTACAATATGCATAATACACTCTGTCCTCAATATTTGGGTAATTGTCTACCTCATACAGAATAACATATAAGTGATCACAATCTCCGAAACGATGAAAACTATACAACACCATAAAGTAAACTCATAATGTCTACGACATTATTTATATCATCCACTATTTCGACATGGAAAAAATTGGATTTAAATATTATAAATAGCCTAAATATATCATGTTTATATGAAGGATTAAATAAAATACTATTAAATCTCCGTAATATTATGGTGAATGATCCAGGAAACTAAAAATACATCATGCTAGACTACGACATCAATGCAGCTCATTGAATTCTGATTTATTTCGTATAAACATTACAAATGACTCGCAATGACAATGCGGTTCCCCTTTTGAAGATTCAATTCAATATATAATGGAATGTTCATTACACCAAAACGAAAACTTTAAGGTGAAATGCAAAGGTCATAACTTTTCTCAGATTTCCACATTTTTAGATTGTGATTTTAGTACCTTGATAGAAAATGGTAATAATTTTGAATTTTCTGTTTAAAATCGCGGGAAATATCAATCATGTTTATTCCTCTTTAAAAATATTCTGTCGTCGTTCTTGTCATTTCTTCTTTTTTATGGGAGAAAGTTATGCATACCATATGTGTGTGCAAAACGGTTGGGATGGTGGACATTGGTCATTACTTCGAAAGTTTTACGGCCGCAACCACAACTTGATTGACTGTTATGGAATATCTGTGTCACAAATGACCACGGAAAAATTCCACTTGTCGCAAACACTTCTCGGTCCTTTCCTCGTTCATCAAAGAATACTAATTAAAAAAAAATCGCTTGTTAAAATATACTAAAATGAAAGAATAAATAACGTGGTTATAGGATATACTCCCGTGGGTTCATCACGCATATCTTTCATGGGTAAGTCTTCTTCGCAAATGTGAAATATCAAACAGTCATTGCCGTGCCATAGCGCAATTTGGTATATAACCGTGTCGATAAATTTTAAACTAAATTAAATTTTGACTCAAAATTTGTGTCTGTCCTTTCAAATGTAGACCGTAAATAGTATCAATGTATGCCACCAAAGAGGTAGGCGTTCAGATTTCAAAGCGGAGATGTACTCCTGGTTCATACAAAGGAGAGGTTGCATGGTTGCATCCCACTTTTGTACTCAGAAAACAGTATTTGTTTTGCTTTGAAATCATTATTCGCTCCCCCACTCCCAACGCACCTCTCGATTTCGAAAATGGGCTATATCGCCCCTAGCTGCAAATATATATTGCTGTCTAACACGTTGCTCGTTTGTTTTTTATGCTAAATAGACCATACAATTTGTAGGTGTATTCGTGTAAAAAAATTGGCTATTGCCTTAGCTAGCAAGGATAACACAATGGCAAAACCCCGAATTTATTTACGCAGAATAAGGCCTCCTTTTGGCACTGATGTTTATGAGCGACATATTTATTATATATATATTTTAATTTATTATCAAGTCGTCTACATATGCTATATTTTGCTTTGTTTCGTTGCGTGACATCATATTTATTTTATTTTTGCCCGAGACCTGGCCAGAGTATTCCTCCTTGTTTGTGCTAGGTTATAGATGGGTAAAAAACATATTGAATTAAACAGAACATTTCCAGATTCGTCTTTGTCATTTTTCTTTTTACCATAACTTATAATTTTCGCTTCGAATTACGTGTCGGTATCTTTTGATATTTCTAAAAAAAAATGATGTCTGAACTAAATCGGCCCCCATTATGGAAATGTATGGATCCTCCTCTGAGATACATGTACATTTTCGTACAGTGTGGTTTGTCGTCAATTATTGAATACGGAGCAACGATTTATGTTGTAGATTGTGTAAAATGCTCTGTTTAAGTGAATAAGTGTGTCATTCCTTCATGTACTTTAGGGGGCTCTACATATCCTCAATAAAAACATATCGGCCACTCACCATATAAAGTACAATTTTTGTTCTCTGAGACTTAGTTTTGTTGTCTTACAATATTTATTATGTACTCTATGGGAATCACTTTATTTTCTATTACGAATGTTGTTGTCTTATAATATGAACCAGTTAAATAGGGTAGTGGGTCCCCTAAAGTACACCAAGGCATTATAGGGATCATTTACTTTAGGGGATTCGTATTATTTTGTTATGGTTAATGGTAGTTGGTCCCTTAAAATCGTAGATATATATTAAGAAAATGATCTAACATTAATTTAATTTGTCTCTCTCGGAAAGGTGTAAAATGACACTTTATGGGGCGAACCCCTTAAAGTAAACTTTGTAAATTACGACTATGGTAAATGGAAGCTCTAAAATACACCAAGGCATTATAGGAATCATTTACCTTAGGGGATATATATATATACGACCAAGCTAAATGAAAACTATAATAGCTTAGTGTCACGGACATGAATTCCACATCTCGCTGTTCTCTATTCAACGATTACTAACAAATCATCAGTAATACATTTTATGTACAAAAAGGGAGGAAAATGTGAAGGTAATGGTTCATGTACAAATAACCAGAGATACTAGTATTTATCATTCATATTTCTAATACAATATATTTTGAAAGAAACCTATTTATAAATTCCCTGGAGAATATTCTCTAAATGTAAGTAATCAACTAGAGTACAAAACTTCGGCATGTTGTTTTCTTAAATTGTTTTTTTTATTTCAAATTAAATGTTTTTGTTTTTTTAATTTATATGTGTTTAATGTATTATTTTCTATGTTGAATTGATGCATGTGATGTTACGTTGGTCACTTTCATCATCATAATATCGAGAAGCTGTGTTATCCTCGTAGACTGATCAGAACAAAGTAACCTCGCAGTCTTGGCTTAACAAGAGGAGATAATCGTGATAAACTTCGACAATAAACCATCAATTTACATGTGTTTACAGATAAACAGCGACTCACTTGGCGTCAAAACTTTGCTTTTTCGGCATTATTTATGTATCTTTATAGAGTAAATCAATACAATCAAATACTGAAAACCTTTGCATTTCTCCTTTAATGGTAGAAAATATTGTACCTTTATCGGGGACTACTTCGGCTGGTGCAAATATGGTGCTACTGGGGGTAGACCAAGGTTTTCATAGTGTTCCACTCCATCGCACTAATTCAAAATTAGACTTTGTTTCGGGACAGGCTGTAGTTGGAATAAGATATATGCTTCCTGATGAGGATAGTCCGTTGTTATTTGGTATCGATTAGGCCAGCGAGAAGGCTATAATGGACCCAATAGTCTTCGAGGATCATTGTTGCGAAGAGAATGAATTAGAAAATACAGTGGTTTATCATGCTTGTGCTGTAACTTTAGCCATGAAAAAACCTCTGGAAGAAGAAGAGACTTTATTGGAAGATGGTACCATAGAAACAAGTGATGTTGAATTAAAAGACACATTTGTTTGGCTGATGTCAACGATCACTTTTTACATAGCGATGGCGATATGTCTCGTTATTTTACAGACAATGACACAAATCCTGTCTAAATACAGATGAGGATTAAAGATTCAACCTTGATACAGTCCAGGTCCAAAGGTCAATGAGTGATGATCCTGTTCTTAAGTAAATAATAAGCTATGTCAGTAATGGCCTTTTGACCTGGGAACGACTTATTAGTGCAGAGAAGGAAGAGCTCACTCTCAATAGAGCAGGCAGAGAAGGTTCATATTTACTATTTCATGAAAGACTAAGTATTGATGAGAAAATGGCGACCATCAGATGCCACAGTGTAAGATGAATGGAAAGTGATCTGCCAGATAATGGTACCAGAAGCATACCGGAAAGACGTTATGAGCTTGGTCCATGATTCGAAAATGACTGAACACTTGGGTGTTAAAAAAAACTCCAACATGATATTAGCCCATTTCTACCGGCCGAATATAAAACGAGACGTAGCCGAGCACTGTAGATCTTTTAGCATCTGCCAAGTAATGGGAAAACCGAATCAACATTTTTGCGTAGCTCCACTTCGACCAGTACCCGTTTCTTTCTGTAGGGTTAGTATTGACTGAGTAGGGCACCTTCCTAGGACTAAATAAGGAAACCTTTGTTTGCTAACTATAATGTGTGCATCCCCCTGAAGCCATTCCACTTAGGAATATTAAAGCTAAAACTATAATTAAGGTTCTACCTATTTTGTTTTTACTTTTGTGGGTCTTCCTAAAACAACTCAGTCAAATCAGAGATCCAATGTTTTGTCTCATTTACTTCAGAAAGTTATGCATCAATTAAATTAAGCATAAAACAGTTTCAATCTAATGCATTGTGTGGAGTGTTTTAAGTATAACCTTACAAGAGCATGTGAAATAGAACAAGCTAATTTGAAACAAAACCAAGTTAAAATGAAACAGTTGTATGATAAGGATGCCATGATAAGAAAATTTAAATCAGACGAGAAAGTTATTGTGTTATTACTTATTCGTTGTCATCCATTACATGCTGCATATTGTTGGCCATTTGTAATTGAATCCAGACTGAATAATTTAAATTATATTGTGAATACACCTACGACAAGAAAGAAAAGACAAATATGTCAGGTGACAACACAAGGCTACTCGAAAGAATATAAGTTAACAGTGGATGCTAGTGATGTATGTGTTAGTGCAGTTTTGCTCCAAGAAGGTAAAGATGACATCGATTTGCCGAATTGCTATTTGTTTCTTAAAGGTTTGACAACGATCAGAACAAATAATCTACAATTGATAAAAACAGCATTTTGATGCAATTATGATGTACATTTCATCTATTCGTGGTGTTTACTGATCACAATACCGTCATATTTATTAACAATATGCCAAAAAAATCACAGATTAACGAGATGGGGATTAATGTTGCAAGAATACATCCTGATTATAAAACATGTTAAATGTAAAGATAATTTTACAGTTAATGCTTTGTCTAGAGTTGGATAATTTTGTGATGAATTGAAATAGAGATTTATTGTAAAAGGTTTGTATCCAAGCTTTTTCTTCAAGAGAGGAGATACTATACATATTTATTACATACTTAGTTCAAATAAATGCATTTTTGCATAACCAATATGACCGGAATTAAACTGTCCATATTTTCACACCCCGGAAAAATAATCCGTTATTGGATTACTACAAGATCATTTCCATATACACCACTATTGCATGTAGACTGTGCTTCAGTCAATCAGTTACACGATCGAACTCTTTTGATTGACAACACACACAGGAGAAAGATTCTAGCGTCATTACGGCACATAAGTCATCGAAACGGCTTACTCTGGCATTAGGAATTTTCAAATTGCGTCGAATTATATGGCCCTTTTTGTGAAAAGTGCTTGAATACAAGATAATAATGTGCTACTTACCTCCTTGTAGACGTGAACAAATCCCGCCATTTCATATCCTGAAGACCAGATAACTTTACCGTTAGCATATCATTTGAATATGAGTTAGAGAGATTGGTAGCCGTGCAAAATATAAATACATTTTTATTAGAACAACTAAAAATTACACAATATTTTGATATATCTATTACTATTAATTTGTAACGTTTCTTCCCATTATGAAGATATCCGGGTTCTTAATGTTATTTTGAAACGTCTTTATACATTCCCACGATGAATGATCAGTAAAGTGTGCAAAGTCACATGTTTGGACAGACGAAATTTCTGATATAGAACGATGATTACAATTATCCACAAGATCCAGTATTTCAGTGTCCACATTTGATTGAAACTACTACGTGAATAGACCTTGTTCCAATATGATTGTATTCCCTCTTTTACAGCAGTCAAAATGTTAGCCATATTTATAAACAATTACTTTCTTCAAAAAGAATAAGCACCTGTAGTATTATTTCCTCTATATGGATTATTGTGAAGTTTTGGTATTCAATATAAACGAGAAAAGTCATCATGTTCCTTGTTAAACAGAATATTCAATGATGAGATGAATTACTTGTGATCAGCCAAATGTTCCTCTCTGCCATATCTAGTATTTTAGTAAGTAGGATTACCAGAGCATTGTGCAATGGAAAGTTGTTTCATTAGACTCCATATCACCCACTGATAACGTTGCCGGTTTTACTATGATAGCCGTGATATCCCAATTTAACTGTTATCCATAGTCAATGTATGATGTTTGATGACAATTATTTTAGACACAATCAAAATATATTCAGATTCCATGTACATATGTGCTAGAGGTAACTTTTCCCATGTGCACACATTTCTAACACAATCAAAATATATTGAGATTCCACGTACATATGTGCTTGCGGAAGCTTTACTCATGTGTCTATTATTTTACCATTAGATATGGCATAGCTGTTCTGAGGTTGTGGCAACATTAGTTATTCATGTTATCAATCAAATCGTGAATGGTTGAAGACTTACGTATGATACTTTTTTCAATATGCTACGTTGAAATACAACTACATAGAGAATCAAAGTTTCAAGTATTGATATATATTTGTATTTGACAGTTATTTGTTTTCCATTTAAATCACATCAATCAAATCAGACACGTTCAACTACATTACGAAGCTTTATCGATTGTGAATATTCCTCTTATTTGTTTTTTTTTAAATACTATAACATACAACACAAGTATTCATGTATGTATAGTGTATTTTGTTTAAGAACAATATATGCAAACTATTCAAATTCCACGACAAAATAAAATAGCTTTTATAATTAATATCAAACATGCAAGTAAAGTGTAACAGGGAAAGATTGAGGATATGCATTAATTGAACCCGCTTTCAAACACAATAGTTGCTATGTTGATTAGAATCGGTTGTGTATATGTTCTGAACAGGAAGATGAATACATTTTTTTGAAACAACTCCAAATTACGCAATATTTTGCTGTAGGTATTCCTTAAGACTGTAATAGGTAAAGATTGGGAGCATTCATTCATTGAATATGATTGGAAACACCGTATTTCTAAATAGCTACATTTATTCAAATGGGATGTTCTTCTTAACAATAATATAAATACATTGTATTGAAACAACTCAAAATTACACAATAATTTGAAATATGTATTACTATCAATTTGTTGCGTTTCTTAACATTTTGAAGATAACCGCGTTCGTAATGATATTTTGAAACGTCTTTATACATTTCCACAGTGAATGGGCAGTAAAGTGTAGAAAAGAGAGACGAAATTTCTGAAATAGAACGATAATTACAATTAGCTACTACGTGAATAGACTTTGTCCTAATATGATTGTGTTCCCTATTTGACAGCAGTCAAAATGTTAAGCATATTTATGAAAAAATACTTTCTTCAAAAAGAATAAGCACCTGTAGTATTATTTCCTCTATATGGATTCTTGTAAAGTTTTGGTATTCAATATACAGGAGAAAAGTCATCATGTTCCTTGTTAAGCATGATATTCAATGATGAGATGAGTGACTTGTGATCAGCCAAATGTTCCTCTTTGCTATAGCTAGTATTTTAGTAAGTAGAATTACCAAAGCCTTGGAAAGTTACTTCATTAGAGCCCACATCAACCACTGTTTATGATGCAGGTTTTACTATGATAGCATTGATACCCAACTATATGTTAACGGTATGATATTTGATGCCAATTATGTTAGACAAATGTGTGGTGTTTTATAATCCAATGTTATTATAATCAAAAATTGAATTAGAGTTCACGTACATATATATAAGAGGTAACACCTTTGCACCTGTGTCTACGATTTTACCATTATATATAGCAGCTGTACTTTCAAACAAGTTAATATTCTCAGAAAACTAAAGTGTACTCTTTGCAAGCATACTCTATCAATTATTTGTCTTACTTTCATAAGGACAAAATTAGAATATGCTTGCGATGTTTTGGTCGAACACAATTTGCAAGTAGAGATTATCTTTCCTATGAAACAAGGTGGGAATATTTGTCTTCTAGGCGTAAATATCGCAAGCTGACAACATTTTTCAAAATGCTTAATACACTATATCCTCAATATTTGGGTAATTGTCTACATCCTAGAGTATAAAATATCAGTTACCACAATCTCCAAAACGAAGTAAACTATGCAACACCTTAAAGTAAACTCATAATGTCTACGACATTATGTATACCATCCACTGTTTCGTCATGGATACATTTAGATTTAAATATTATAAATAGCCTAAATGTTTAAATCTAGGATTAAATAAAATACTATTAAATCTCCGGAATATTATGGTGAATGGTCCAGAAAGCTAAAAATGATTCATGCTAGACTACGACATTAATGCAGCTCATTGAATTCTGATTTATTTCACATAAACATTACAAATGACTCAAAATGGCAATGCGGTTCCTTATTTAAAGATTCAATTCATTATATAATGGAATGTCAATTACACCAAAACGAGCACTTTAAGGTGAAATGCAAAGGTCATAACTTTTTTTTCAGATTTCCATATTTTCAGATAGTGATTTTAGTACCTTGATAGAACATGGTAGTAATTTTCAATTTACTCAAGACATTTGTGCGAAATCGTCAAGTAAACTTACCTGTTTAAAACCGGGAGAAATATCATTCATGGTTATTCCCCTTTAAAAATATTCTGTCCTGACGTCGTTCGTGTCATTACTTCTTTTTTGTGGGGAAAAAGAAAATCAATATTATTTTGTGTGTCCAAAACGGTTGGGCTGATGGACATTGGTCATCACTTCGAAAGTTTTACGGTGGGCAACCGCGACTTGGTTGACCGCTATGCAATATCTGTGTCATAAATGACCGCGATGTCTTCCACTTGTCCCAAGCACTTCCCGGTCTTTCTTCGTTCATGACTTATATAAGAATACTAATTAAAAAAATTCGCTTGTTAAAATAAACTAAAATGAAAGATTAAATACCGTGGTTCTAGGATATACTCCCGTGGGTTCATCGTGCATATATATTATTGGTCTATCTTCTTTGCAAATGTGAAATATTATAGTCATTGCCGTGCCATAATTCATTTTGGTATAAACCCGTGTGAATAAATTTTAAATTAATTTTAATTCTGACTCAATATTTGTGTCTGTCCTTTCAAATGTAGACCGTAAATATTATCAAAGTATACCAAAAAAGAGGTAGGCTTTCAGATTTCAAAGCGGAGTGTTGGCACGATCGCACCCCACTTTTTTCCCCAGAAAACAGTAATTTGATGCTTCGAAATAATGATTAGCCCCTCCCAGCGCTCCTCTCGATGTCGAAAGTGGTTAATAAAAAAAATCGCCTATAGCTGCAAATATGTCTTGTTGTCTAACACGTTGTTCGTTTTTTTTATGCTAAATAGACCATAAAAAAATTGGCAATGGCCTTAGCTAGTTATTGGTGTATTCGTGTAAAAAAATTGTCAATTGCCTTAGCTAGCAAGGATAAAACAATGGCAAAACGCCGAATTTATTTACGCAGAAATTCTGAATAAGACCTCCATGGCTCAGATGTTTACGAGCGACATTTCATATATATATTTTTAATCTATTATCAAGTCTTCTACATATGATATTTTTCGCTTTGTTTCGTTGCGTGACATCATATTTATTTTATTTTTGTTCATGACCTGGCCAGACTATTCCCCTTTTTTTGTGCTAGGTTATAGACGGGTAAGAAACTTTTAAATTGAACAGAACATTTCCAGTTTCGTCCTTGTCATTTTTCTGTTTACCATGTCTTGTAAATTTCGCTTTGAACTACGCGTCGGTATCTTTTGATATTTGTGAAAAAAATGGTTTCTGGACAAAAACGGCCTCCATTACGACTCCTCCTCTGAGATACATGTCCATTGTTGTACAGTGTGGGTTGTCGTCAATTGTTGAGTACGAAGCAACGATTTACGTTGTAGATTGTGTAAAATGTTCTGCTTATGTGAATAAGTGTGTCAGACTTACATGTAATTTAAGTGGCTCTGCATATCCTCAAAAAAAAACCTGACACTCACCATATAAAGTACCATTGTTGTTCTATGAGACTTAGTTTTGTTGTTTCACAATATTTATTATGTACTCTATGGGCCTCACATTATTTTCTATTACGAATGTTGTTGCCTTATGAAATGAACCAGCTATATATGGTAGCGGGTCCCCTAAAGTACACAACGGCATTATATGAATCATTTACTTTAGGGGACTCGCATCATTCGCTATGGTTAATGCTGTTGTTTTATGATGCGAATCGTAGATGTAGGTAGTGGGTTCCCTAACGTACACTAAGGCACTATAGGGATACTTTACTTTTGGGGACTCGTATTATTTGTTTTATGGTTAATGGTAGTGGGTCCCTTAAAATCGTAGATATATATTATCAAAATGATCTAACCTTAATTGAATTTTGCTTCTCTCGGAAAGGTGTAAAATGACACTTTATGGGGCGAGCCCCTAAAAGTAAACTTTGTAAATTAAGACTAAGGTAAATACAAGCTATACTAACGTAGTGTCACGAACATGAATTCCACATTTCGATGTTCTCTATTCATCGATTACTTACTTACAAGGCATAAGTAATACATTTTATGTAAAAAAAGCATTAAAGGGAAGAAAATGTGAAGATGATAGTTCATGTACAAATAACCAGAGTTACTAGTATTTATTATTCATATTTCTTACGCACTATTATTTTAGAGAAACCTATGTATAAATTCCTTGGCGAATATTGTCTAAATGTAAGTAAGCAGCAAGAGTACAACAGTTTGGCATGTATTTTTTTTAAAACATTTTTTATTTCAAATTAAATGGTTTTTTTTTTAATTTATATGTTTTTAATGTATTATATTCTATGTTGAATCGATGCCTGTGATGTCACTTTCGTCACTGTTATCATCATACTATCGAGAAGCTATGCTATCCTCGTAGGAGCAGCAAACTGATAAGAACCAAATGACCTCGCAGTATTGGCTTACCAAGAGGAGATAATCATGTTAAGCTGCGAAAATAAACGGTAAATGTACATGTGTTTACAGATAAACTGTTAGACACTTGGCGTGAACAATTTGCTTTTCCGGCATTATTCATGTATCTTTACCGAGTAAAACAATAAAATCAAATACTCAAAACCATTGACTTTCACCTTTAATGTTAGAAAACAGCAAACCTTTATCGAGGAATACTTCGCATGGTGTAAATATGTTGCTACATGGGTTTGACCCAGGTTTTCATAGTGTTTCACTCCATCACATTAAATTAAAATCAAACTTTGTTTCCGGACAGCTTGTAGTTGGGGTAGGACCTACACTTCCTGTGGAGGATATTTCTTTGTTATTTGGTATCTATATGGCCGGTGACAAAGTTATAATGGCCCCAATAATATCCGAGGATC
This sequence comes from Bathymodiolus brooksi, assembly GCA_963680875.1. Taxonomy (NCBI): domain Eukaryota; kingdom Metazoa; phylum Mollusca; class Bivalvia; order Mytilida; family Modiolidae; genus Bathymodiolus; species Bathymodiolus brooksi. The sequence goes on along the minus strand of OY804586.1, from coordinate 85,797,551 downwards.
CTAGTTATGAAGAGAATGAATTAAAGAAATATAGTGATTTTTCCTGCATGTTCTGTAACCTTAACCATGAAAAAAACTCTGGAAGAAGAGGATACTTTAGTGCATGCTGGTACCATAGAAACAAGTGATGTTGAATCAAAAGACACATTATTTTGGCTGATGTCAACGATCACTTGTTGCATAGCGATGGCGATATGTCTCGTTATTTCATAGACAAGGAACAACAATCCCGTTTAGATACATATGAGGACTAAATATCCCATCTTGAAACAGTCCAGTACCAAAGGTCAATGAGTGATGGTCCTGTTCTGAAACCAACAATAAAATATGTCAGTAATGACCTTCTCATTAGGGAACAACTTATCAGTGCGCAGAAGGAAGAGCTCGTACTACCTTGTATTAAGTCATTCTCAGTAGAGGAAGCAGAGAATATTAATGTTTGCTATATCATGAAGGACTAAGTATTGATGAGAAAATAGCGACCGCCAGATGTGACTGTGTAAGATGAATGTAAAATGATCTGCCAGTTAGTGGTACAGGAAGAATACAGGAAAGCAGCTGTGAGCATGGCTCATGATTCGTCAATGACTGAACACTTGGGTGTTAACAAAACCTCCAACGGGATATTTGTCCATTTTTACTGACCGAATATAAGACGAGACGTAGCCAAGAACTGTTGATCTTGTAACATCTTCCGAGTTATGTGGAAGCCGAATCAAAACATTCGTGTAGCTCGACTCCGGCCCATACCCGCTTTTGAATAGTCTTCCAGTAGCGTTATTGTTGACTGTGTGAGGCCCCTTCCTAAGATTAAATATGGAAATATATATATAACCACCCGTTTTGCTATAGCCATTCCACTTAGGAATATTAAAGCTAATACTATAATTAAGGCTCTAACTATTTTGGTTTTACTTTTATGGGTCTTCCTAAAACAACTCTGTCAAGTGAGGATCCAATTTTATGTCTCATTTATTTCAGCAAGCTATGCATCAATTAAATTAAATACAAAACTGTTTAGCCTAAATGCATAACGTCTTGAGTCTCAAGGAGCTTTGGAAAGAATACACCAGACCTTAAACAAATATGATGCAAACATTCTGCTTAGACAGTCAAAAAGATATGGATGATGGGGTCTGCATGCTACTGTTTGCTGTAAGGGTAGCCTTTGAAGAATCTCTAGGTTTTAGTCATTTGAACTTGTTTTTGGACACTCCGTGGGAGGTCCCTTTTGAAAGAAAAATGGTTTTGTGAAAATACTGTTATTAGTATATTATATTATGTGGAGTATTGTAGGCATAACTTTACAAGAGCATGGGAAATAGAACAAGACAATTTGAAACAAAGCCAAGATAAAATGAAACACTGGTATGAAAACAAAGTTATTGTGGTATTGCTTATTCATTGTCATTCTTTAAATACTGTTGGCCATATGTAATTGAATCCAGACTGAATGACTTAAATTATATTTTGAATACACATACGAACAGAAAGAAGAGACAGTTATGCCAAGTGATAACACAGGGCTTCTCGAAAGAATATAAGCTAACAGTGGATACTAGTGATGTAGGTGTTGGAGTAGTTTTGTTCCAGGAAGGTAAAGATGACATAGATCTGCCGAATTGCTATGTTTTCTTAAAACATTGACAAAGATCAGAAAAAATAATCCACAATTAAAAAAAAATGACTTGCCTTATTTTTATCTTTGAAGCAATTATGATGTACATTTCATCCATTCGTGGTGTAAGATCACAATACCGTCACAGCTAATAGGAACAGGCAAAATAAAAATCACAGATTAACGAGATGGGGATTAATGTTGCAAGAATACAATCTGATTATTAAATGTAAAAATAATTTCATAGCTAATGTTTTTTTCTAGAGTTGGATAATATTGTGATGAATTGAAGTAGAGATTTATTGTAAAAAGATTGCATCCAAGCTTTTTCTTCACGAGAGGAGATGCTATGTATATATAATGAATATGAGATATTACTTTGTTCATTATAATATGTTTTGTTGTTAAGAACATTACATCATCAGTGCAAATAGTTTATCAAAATACATCAAGTTGTTTACAAGTTTTTACTATTGACTTTGAATTTTGATATGTTCTAGATATTTCTACACATTTTTGGAAAGTTCTAGATATTTTCATGAAATAGTCAATAAGAAGCAACAACTTCGACAGCTGTCAGTCTAAAATTTAGGAATTATTGTATTGCTGGAATCTATTGCATTTTATTTAGATATCTTTACTTAGTAAAATGAAAAGAAGCTAACCCGATCCTTTAATTTCATGTTCCGCTATACAGATGATGTCCTTTCAATAAGTAATTTTGTTGATCGCATCTATCCCATTGATCCTGACAAAAGGATACCACAGATCCAGATATGTCTACTTCCTATCTTGACCTACACCTCGAAATCGACAGTGAGGGGCGGTTAAGAACGAAACTTTACGACAAAAGAGATGATTTCAATATTCCCATTGTGAGCTTTCGATTTATACGTAGCACCTTACCAGCAGCAGCATATGGAGTATATATCTCTCAGATGATAGAATATTCCAGAGCTTGTGGCTCCTATCAGGTTGTCCTTGATAGAGGATGTTGCTAACACGGAAGCTATTGAAACAATGGTTCCATTTGGTAACGATGGAGTCATCACTTCGAAAATGTGACGGTCGCCACCATGACTTGGTTGACAGCTATGGAATATCTGTGTAACAATGACCACCGATATGTTCCACTTATCGAAAACACTTTTCGAGCCTTACCTCATTAACGACTTATTATCGGGGTTGTAACTAGATTAACACGACGGGTGCCACTAGTGGAGCAGGATCTACAGACCCTTCTGAAGCACCTGAGATCACCACAGTCTTTAGTGGGACTCGTGTTACTCGACCTTTAGCTTTATATATAAGTTTTGTAGATCGTTGTTATTCCTTTTGTACTTTTTTCTTTTCGCCATTGTGTGGTCTATTCTTTGATATGCGAATTTTGATTGCCCTTTTTGTATCTTCAAACTCTTATTAGTAAAGTCATTGAACTATTAACAATTTCATCGACCAATATTTGGAAACTTTCAGGATTAGAATTAAAAGATATTTTAATACAACAATAATAAATGTTCATAGAAAAGGATCGCACTAATATACCAGAAAGGACAAGCACATTTATTCTAAAGGAATTTAAGCTTGCACGTTGGCAAAGAGGTCAGTAATAATTCATTAATTTGATATGTGTAATTGTATACTAGTATGTAGTACATGTGGTTGTTATATTAAAGAATAGAAACATAATTAATTGTTGGTTGTATCGTTCTGTTACTAGAATATTCAAGTAACAACTTTTCGTACATTAGTTATTTATGTTATCGATCAAATCATGAATGGTTGATGACTTACTAAAACATGTTCATATTTTGTTCATTAAGTTACGTTGAAATACAACTACATCGAGTATCAAAATTTGTAGTATTGATGTATATTTTTTTTATTTGACAGTTATTCGCATTCCAATATAAAATCACATCAATCAAATCATATACGTTCAACAACATTACGAATCTGTATCGGTCGTCAATATTCTTCTTTTTTTTTTTTTTTTTATGACTTATAATACATGCATGTCTATAATTTATGTTGCTTAAGAACAATTTACACAAAATATTCAGATTCCAAAATAAAATAACTTGTATAATTCTAATCAAGCATACAAGTAGAGCGGAATAGGTAAAGATTGAGGGTATGCATTAATTGAACCCGCTTTGAAACACCGTATTTTTAAATACCTACACTAATTAGAATGGGTTGGGTATTTTTTCTGAACAGGAATATGAAAACATTTTATTGAAAACAAATCCAAACTCCAAATTGCGCAATATGTTGTTATGTGTATTGCTCCAGACTGTAATAGGTAAAGATTGGGAGCATTCATACATTGAACCTGATTGGAGACACGTATTTCGAAATACACTGGAAAGTCAAGAAATTCTGAACAGACCAATTGTTGTGCTAGATATTAGGAGCATTGTCTGAACATTACTGAACATTCTGAAAAGAGCCTGAACATTACTGAACATTCTGAATATTGACTGAGCATTCTGAATAGATTCTAAACAGCTTAAGTAAATATTTCATGTGATATTTCACTTATTAATTACTTTTTTTTAAATCAAATTACAAAATATATATTATTTCATTGCTCATTAATTTTGTCATTTTACCTATTTTAATTAAAGTTTAAATAAATATAGAAGGCGATATTTCACTAATTATTTGTTCTTAGATTAAATTACAACTATATTATTTCATTTCTCATTAAATTAAAAAAGTAAATACTACATGAATATACTTTGTCCCAGTATGATTGTATTTCCTCCTTTCTTGCTTAGCGCAGCCGGTTACTATTTTCGTATATGGACCGGGCAGGTACCTGCATTATCTTAGAAAAAATATAATATAGCAAATAGTTCAAGTCACTTTGGGTCATATGGCAGAAGCTTCGGTCCATATAATATTTTGTTGGTGACCGACCGGTCCATATACTGCCATATGACCCTCAGTGCCATGAACTATTTGCTATATATAAACAATTACTATCTTGAAAAAGTAGAAGTACTTGTAATATTATTTTCTCTATATGGATTCTTGTGAAGTTTTGGTATTCAATATAAACTAGAAAAGTCATCTGGTTCCCTGCTAAACAAAATATTCAATGACTTGTGTTCAGCCAAACGTTCCTCTTTCTCATAGCTAGTATTTCAGTAAGTAGGATTACCAGAGTATTACTCAAATACAGGTTATTTCATTAGAGCCCAAATCACCCACTGTTTACTATGCCCGATTTGCTATGATAGCCGTGACTCCCAAAATTAAGTTTACGTTATAATCGATTGATGATGTTTAATGACAAGCATTTTAGACAAATGTGTGTGTGTTTGTGATGAAATTATAGTTCCTGTACACACGTGTTAGAGGTAGCTCCTTTGCACATGTGTTTACGATTATACCATTAGACATGGCAGCTGTACTGATGGTCTGGTATATTTAGTGTTTTGTATTAATGATAGATATAAGCTATTACTTTTTCATTAGTATATGTTGTTGTTGTTTATAACATTACATCATCAGTGCAATTAGGTGATCAAAAATAGGTCAAGTTGTTTTCAAGTTTTTAATTTTGACCTTGGATTTTGATATATTCTATCCATTTCTAAATATTGTTTAAATATGTAAACAATGTTACATTTGTGTTAATGTTCTGTGGAATTTCATGAAATAGTATGCAAAACGCAGTAACTCCGAGAACTGTCATTCCCGGATTTAGGATGTGTATGATATCTGGAATTTATAGCATTGCACTTGGATATATTTACTTAGTGAAGTCGGGTAACTTGAACATTGAACTATTAATAATTTCAAAGGCCAATATTTGAAAACTTTCAGGATTAGAACTGAGGGATATTTTAATTCAGCTATAATTCATTTTCATAGGAAAGAATCGAACTAATATACCAGAAAGGACAATATATGTTTATATATAAAGGAATTTGAATTTGAAGAGGCAGTTTATTAATTTGATATTTGTAATTGTATAATAGTATTAAGTATTTTTTTGTTATATTAAAGAATAGAAAGTTGATTGTTGGTTGTATCTTTCTGTTACTAGAATACACTAGAAAAAAAACTTCACTTAACAGTATTTGAGGGTTCTTCCGCGAGGACGAATATTTGTAAGAGAAGATTATTAAAAATAGATGATATATAGAAATCTATATTTTATTGAATTATTTATTTATTACAACCAACAATCAAAATGATATTTTCAGCAGAATAATTTATGTCAGATTCAAAGAGGGGGGGCTTGAGGCACTAAACAATCAGAATTGTTACTCCTATGCAAATAATTGAATTTTGAGGTTAAAACTACCATGTTAAAATTTGAAATTCGTAACAGTATTGTTAATGAGGAGATTGTGATTGAAGATGATTTGGAATTGGTTAGCAATTTTGGGGTTGATACTGTAAAAATGAGAGAAATTGAAATGCAAGAAAAAATAAAATTAAAATAAATTGAAGAAAAACTCAGACTTAAAGAAAGAGAAAATGAAAACATGGATGAAAAAAGAAGAATTGAAGAAATGCAAATGCAATTGAAAATGAAGGAACTTGAACTTGATTTTGCCCGTGAAAAATAACTTTTGTTTGAAAAGTGGCTCACTTCTAACGAAGTAACTACACATTTTGATAAATTAAGGCAAAGCAATTCTTATTGATAAATTTAAACAATGCATTCATTTAGATATAAAGACATATATAGATATACATAGGGTTTCCAGCTTAGTAGAAGTCAGCAATATGGCAGATGATTATCCTCTGACGCATACATTAATGTTTATGAAAAATAAAAGAGCTGGAAGTGTCCCGGTTTTTTTTCAGAATAGATCCCTTCTTATAACCATTTTGATCAGCCAAAATCAGGTTCTTGGGAGAAAAAATAGAAATAGTTACAGACCTCCGGAAAATAAATAAAGGGGAATCACCTAAATCGTGTTCCTATTGTAAGAAAAAGGACACATTCTTTCAGAATGTTCATAAAATAAACGATTAGAGTACACCGCAAAGTTCTATATCATGCAATGCTTTAAAAGACCCTCTCATGCCCATTGTAATTGAAAAGCAAATTTAAGGTTTTCAAAATCTCAGTTTGATATTATGGAAAATTATAAGCCCTTTATAGCTAAGGGATTTGTATCACTGATAGGTGTTAAAACCAGTCTACAATCCATTAAGCTATTAAGCTATTGCGTGATACGAGAGGTTCCCAAACTGTAAAGGTGAAATGCAATGCTCATAACTTTTTTCAGATTTGCACCTTTTTAGATAGTGATTTTAATGCCTTGATAGAAAATCGTAATAATTTTCAATTTTCTCAAGAGGTTTGTCCGAAATCGTCAAGTAAACGTACCTGTTTAAAACCGCAGGAAATATCAATCATGGTTATTCCCCTTTAAAAAATGTCCTGTCGTGACGTTGTTCGTGTCATTTCCTCTTGTTCATTGGGACAAAGATAATCGTACCATATTCTTTGTTTGTGTGCCAAACGGTTTGGCGGGTGGACATTGGTCGAAAGTTTCACGGTCACAACCATGACTTGGTTGACCGCTATGGAATATCTGTGTCACAAACACTTACCGGGCCTTTCCTCGTTCATGACTTATCTACGTATACTAGATAAGCAATTTCGCTTGTAAAAATATACTAAAATGAAAATAATAAATACAGTGGTTCTAGGATATGCCCTCGTGGGTTCATCTTCCATATATATTTTGGGTCTGTCTTCTTAACAAATGTGAAATATCAAACTGTTATTGCCGCGCCATGACGCGCTTTGGTATAAAGCCGTGTGAACAAAATTCCAATCATTTTCAATTCTGACTTAAAATCTGTATCTGTTCTTTCAAATATAGACCGTAAATATTATCAATGTATACCAAAAAGAGGTAGACGTTCAGATTTCAAAGCGGAGATGTACAGTTGGTTCATACAAACGAGAGGTGGAACAACAGTCATTCTCTACTTTGAAAACATTATTGGCCATTCCCTACGCACCTCTCGATGTCGAAATTGGGATACATCGCCCCTAGCTGCAAACATATCTTGCTGTCTAACACGTGGCTCTTTTGTTTTTTATCCTAAATAGACAACCAAATGTATTGAAAAATTGGCGTAAAAACATGGCCATTGCCTTAGCTATCAAGGAAAACACAATGGCAAAACCCAGAATGTATTTACGCAGAAATTCTGAATAAGAACTCTTTGGCTCTGATGGTTACGAGCGAAATGCTTCATATATTTTCTGCATTAATTATCAAGTCGTCTATACATGCTGTATTTAGTTTTGTTTCGTTGCGTGACAGGATATTTATTTTATTTTTGCTCATGACCTGGCCAGAATATTTATTTCTCAAAAGAAAATTCCAGATCCCTCTCAGATTCAAATGGCCATCCCCTAAGAGACACATATGCGGCCACAGAGAGGGAGAGGTCCCATTTTTTGTGCTAGGTTATAGACGGGTAAACACATCTTAAATTTAACAGAACATTTCCAGTTTCGTCCTTTTCATTTTTCTTTTTACCATGTCTTGTAATATTCGCTTTGATTTACGTTTCAGTATCTTTTGATATTTTAAAACAAATAAATGGTTTCTGAAATAAAACGGCTCGTTTGAAGGAAAGGTCTGAATTCGCATCTGGGATACATGTACATTGTCGTACAGTGTGGTTTGTCGTCAATTGGTGTATGAGGTACAACGATTTATGTTGTAGATTGCGTAAAATGTGCAGTCCTTCTTGTACTTTCGGGGGCTCTACATATCCTGAAAAACAAAAACAAGACACTCACCATATGATGTATCATTTTTGTTCTATGAAACCTGGTTTTGTTGTCTCACGATATTTATTAGGTACTTTAGGGGGCTCACATTATTTATTTTAATGAATGTTGTTGTCTTATAATGTGAACCAGGTATATATGGTGGTGAATCTCTGAAGTACACCAAGGCATTATAGGAATAATTTACCTTGAGGAACTCGCATCATTTTATATGGTTAATGTTGTGTTCTTATAATATGAATCGTGGATATAGGTAGTGGGGCCCTAACGTACACTAAAGAATTATAGAGATCAATTACTTTTGGGGACTCGTATTATTTATTTTTATGGTTATTGGTAGTTGGTAAATATATATTATGAAAATGATTTAACTTTCATTGAATTTTGTTTCTCTCGGAAAAGTGTAAAATTACACTTTATAGGGCGAGCCCCTTAAGTAAATTTTGCAAATTACGACCAAGGTAAATGAAGGTTATAATAACTTAGTGTCACGGACATGAATTCCACATCTCGCTGTTCTCTATTCAACGATTACTAACAAGTCATCAATAATACATTTTATGTAAAAATGAATTAAAGGGAGGAAATGTGAAGGTAATAGTTCATGCATAAATAACCATAGTTACTAGTATTTATCATTCATATTTCTTATACACTATTTTTTGAGAGAAGCCTATTTATAAATTCACTGGCGAATATTGTCTAAATGTAAGTAAACAGCTAGAGTACAAAAGTTCGGCATTCATTTTTTTTTAAATATTTTTTATTTCAAATTAAATGTGTTTTTCTTTTTTGATTGATATGTTGTTAATGTATTATTTTCTATGTTGAATCGATGCCTGTGATGTCACTTTGGTCACTTTCATCATCCGAATATAGAGAATATATGCTATCCTCGTAGGCGCAGCAGACTGATAAGAACCAAATGACCGCACAGCCTTGGCTTACGAAGAAGAGATAATCATGTTAAGCAGCGACTATACATCATCAATTTACCTGTGGTTAGAGATAAACGGTGACGCACTTGGCGTCAACAATTTCCTTTTCCGGCATTATTCATATATATGTATCGAGTAAAACAATACCCAAACCCTTTGCCTTTCACCTTTAATGTTAGAAAACAGATTACCTTTATCGGGGAATACTTCGGCTCGTGCACATGTGTTGCTACAGGGGGTAGTCCCAGGTTTGCATAGTGTTCCTCTCCATCACATTAATTTAAAATCAGACTTTGTTTCGGGACAGGTTGTAGTTGGGGTACGACCTACACTTCCTTTTGATGATATTTCTTTGTTATTTGGTATCGATATGGCCGGTGACAAAGTTATAATGATCCCAATAATCTGCGAGGAGCCTAGTTATTAAGAGAATGAATTAAACAAATACAAGGGTTTATACAGAATGTGCTGTAACTTTAACCATGAAAAAGCCTCTGGAAGAAGAGGAAACTTTATTGCAAGATGGCATTTCACAGACAAGGAACACAAATCTGTCTAGATACAGATGAGGACTAAACATCACATCTTGGAACAATCCAGGACCAAAGATCAATGAGTGATGGTCCTGTTCTTAAGCCAAAAATAAGACATACCAGTAATGACCTTCTCACTAGGGAACAACTTATCAGTGCACCGACGGAATAGTTCGTACTACCTTGTTCTAAGTCATTCTCAGTAGAGGAAGCAGAGAATGTTAATGTTTGCTATTTCATGAAAGACTAAGTATTGATGAGAAAATGGCGACCGCCAGATGTGACAATGTAAGATGAATGTAAAGTGATCTGCCAAATAGTGGTACAGGAAGAATATAGAAAAGCAGTTGTGAGCCTGGCCCATGATTCGTCAATGACTGAACACTTGGTGTTAACGAAACCTCCAACGGGATATTGGCCCATTTTTACTGGCCGAATATAAGACGAGACGTTGCCAAGAACTGTTGATCTTGTAACATCTGCCGAGTTATGTGGAAACCGAATCAAAGAATCAAAACTTTCGTGTAGCTCCACTCCGGCCTGTACTCGCTTTTGAATACTCTTTCAGTTGGGTCATTGTTGACTGTGTGAGGCTACTTCCTAAGGCTAAATAAGGAAATATATATGTACTAACTATAATGTGCGCCTCCACCAGTTCTTTTATAGCCATTCCACTTAGGACTATTAAAGCTAATACTATAATTAAGGCTCTATCTATTTTGGTTTTACTTTGGTGGGTCTTCCTAAAACAACTCAGTCAAATGAGGATCAAATTGTGTGTCTCGTTTATTTCAGGAAGTTATGCATCAATTAAATTAACTATACAATAGTTTAAATCTAATGCATAACGCCCCGAGTCTCAAGGAGCTTTGGAAAGAGCACACCAAACATTAAAAAAATATGATGAAAACATTTTTTTTAGACAGTCAAAAAGATTGGGATGATGGGATCTGCTGGCTACTGTTTGTTGTAAGAGAAGCCTTTCAAGGATCTCTAAGTTTATTATTATTGATGCTATTAGTATATTATATTATGTGGAGTATTTTAGGCATAAGTTTACAAGAGCATGTGAAATAGAACGCCAAGATAAAATGAAGCAGTGGTATGATAAGGATGCCATGATAAGATAATTTAAGCCAGGCGAGAAAGTTTTTGTTTTATTGTTTATTCATTGTCTTCCATTACAAGCTAAATATTGTTGGCCATATGTAATTGAATCCAGACTAAGTGATTTAATTTATATTGTGAATACACCTACGAGAAGAAAGAAAAGCCAAATATGTCAGGTGACAACACACGTCTTTTTGAAAGAATATAAGTTAACATTGGATGTTAGTGATGTAGGTGTTGGTGCAGTTTTGCTCCAAGAAGGTGAATATGTCATTTATCTGCCGAATTGCTATTTTTTCTTAAAACTTTGACAAAGATCAGAAAAAATAATCCACAATTGATAAAAAAAGACTTGCATTATTGTTATCCTTGAAGTATTTTAATGTACAATTCATCCATTCGTGGTTTTTACTGATCACAATACCGTCACATTTATTAACAAAATGCAAAATAAATATCACAGATTAACGAGATTTTGGATGAATGTTGCAAGAATACAATCTAATTATAAAACATATTAAATGTAAAGATAATTGTATAGCTAATGTATTTTTTTCTAGAGTTGGATATTATTGTGATGAATTAAAATAGAGATTTATGGTAAAACGTTTGTATCCAAACTTTTTCTTCAAGAGAGGAGATGCTATGTATATATACTGAATATGAGAAATTACTTTGTTCATTAGCATATGTTTTGTTGTTGAGAACACTACATGATCAGTGCAAATAGTTTTTTCAAAAATACCTCAAGTTGTTTACAAGTTTTGAATTTTTACTGAATTTTGATCTGTTCTAGATATTTCTGCGCATTTTTTGGAAAGTTCTAGATAATTTCATGAAATAGTAAATAAGAGGTAGCAACTTCGAGAGCTGTCAGTCTAAAATTTAGGATTTATATAATAGCTGGAATCTACAGCATTTTATTTACATATTTTTAACTTAGTAAAGCAAAAAGAAGCTATCCTGATCCTTTAATTTCATGTTCCGCTATAAAGATGATGTCATTTCACTCAATCATTTTGTTGATCGCATCTATCCCATTGAACCTGAAATAAAGGATCCAATTCATATCTTGACCTACACCTCGAAATCGACAGTGAGGGGCGGTTAGGAACGATACTTTACGACAAAAGAGATGATTTCAATATTCCCATTGTGAAGTTTCCATTTATATGTAGCAACATTCCAGCAGCACTGGCATATGGAGTATATATCTGTCAGATGATACGATATTCCAGAGCTTGTGGCTCCTATCAGGATGTCCTTGATAGAGGATGCTGCTAACAAGGAAACTACTGAAACAAGAGTTCATTATGGTAAAGTTGAAGTCATCACTTCGAAAATGTTTCGGTTGCCACCGTGACGTGGTTGACCGTTATGAAATATCTGTGTCACAATGACCACCGATATGTTGCATTTGTCGGAAGCACTTCCTGGTCCTTTCAGTATTCAAGAGTTATAATCGTGTTTGTAACTAGATTAACACGACGGGTGCCATCAGAGGAGCTGGATCTGCAGGCCCTTCTGGAGCACCTGAATTCACCCCATCCTTTAGTGGGATTCGTGTTACTCGAACTTTAGCTTCATATGTATGTTTTGTAGATCGTTGTTTTTCCTTTTGTACATTTTTCTTTTGGCCATTATGTTGTCTGTTCTTCGATATACGGATTCTGATTGCCCCTTTGGTATTTTTAATCTCTTCTTAGTAAAGTCACGTGACTTGAACATTGAACTATTAACAATTGCATCTGCCAATATTTGGAAACTTTCAGGATTAGAACTAAAAGATATGTTAATTCAACAAGAATTAATTTTCATAGAAAACGAACGGACTAATATATTGGAAAGGACAATAACATTTATTCTAAAGGAATTTAAATTTGGACATTGACAAAGAGACCAGTAATAATTTATTAATTTGATATTTGTAATTATATAATAGTATTAAGTTAATTTTGCTTTTATATCAAAGAATAGAAACCTAATTGATTGTTGGTTGTATCTTTCTGTTACTAGAATATTTGAGAATTTTTTTTTCGTACAATTAGTTATTCATGTTATCAATCAAATCATGAATGGTTGATGATTTACCAAAAATGTATTATACTTTATTCAATATGCTACTTTGAAATACAACTACACAGATTATCAAATTTTGTAGTATTGATGTATATTTTTTATTTGACAGATATTTGTATTCCAATAAAATCACATCAAACAACATTACGAAACTTTATCGGTTGTCAATGTTCTCTTTTGTTGTTGTTGACATTCTATGATTTACAATACATGTATATGCATACTTTATGTTGTTTAAGAACAATTTGCGCAAAATATTTAAATTCCACGAAAAAATCAAATGATTTTTATAATCATAATCAAACATACATGTAAAGTGTAACAGGTAAAGATTGAGGGTATGCATTAATTGAACCCGCTTTGAAATATTTTTTTTTTAAATAGCTACGCTAATTATACAGGGTTGTGTATTTTTTCTGAACAGGAATGTGAATACATTTTATTGAAACAAATGATGCAAAAATCGTTGTCCAATTGTGTATGCTAGTGCAACCGATTCTAACACATTCTATGTATATCCATTAGTTATGTTGTTTAAAACAAATTACGCAAAATATTCAATTTCCAAAACAATATTAAAGAACTGTTATCATTCTAATCAAACATACTAATACAGTGCGACAGATAAAGTATGAGGGAATTAATTAATTGAACCCGCTTTCAAACACTGTATTTGTAAATAGCTACATGAATTATCATGCGTTGTATATATTTTCTGAACAGGAATATGAATACATTTTAATGACAGAAATGAAACAAAAAACGTTATCCAAATGTGTGTGTTAGTGCACCCGATTCTAACACAAACAAAATCTAATCAGATTCCATGTACATATGTGTTTGAGGTAATGCTGCACACATGACTACCATTAGACATAGCAGCTTTTCTGATGGTGTGGTGTATTTAGTTATTCATGCTATCAATCAAATCATGAATGGTTGAAGACTTACTAAAACCGTAGTATACTTTATTCAATATGCTACGTTGATATTCAACTACATAGAGTATCAAAGTTTCAAGTATTGATGTATATTTTTTATTTCACAGATATTTGTATTCCAATATAAAATCACATCAATGAAATCAGACACGTTCAACAACATTACGAAACTTGATCAGTTGTCAATATTCTTATTATTTTATTGACATTCTATGACTTACAATACATGTATATCTATAGTTTATGTTGCTTAAGAACAATTTACGCAAAATATTCAAATTCCAGGACAAACTAAAATAACTTTTATAATTATAATCAAACATACATGTAAAGTGTAACAGGTAAAGATTGAGGGTATACATTAATTGAACCCACTTTCAAACACTGCATTTTTAAAGTGCTACACTAATTAGAATGAGTTGTGTATTTTTTTCTGAACAGGATTATGAATACATTTTATTGAAATAACTCCAAATTACACAATACTTTGCAATGTGTATTGATCAAGACTGTAATAGGGAAATATTGGGAGCATTCATTCATTGAACATGATATGAAACACCGTATTTCTAAATAGCTACATTAATTCAAATGGGATGTTCTTCTTAGTAATAATATAAATACATTGTATTGAAACAACTAAAAATTACACAATATTTTGATAAATGTATTACTATTATTTTGTAATGGTTCTTACCATTTTGAAGATAACCGCGTTGTTAGTGATATTTTTAAACGTCTTTATGCATTCCACCGGAAAATGGTGAGTAAAGTGTAGAAACGACACATGTCTGGACAAACGAAATTTCTGAAATAGAACGATAATTACAATTATCCAGAAGATCCAGTATTTCAGTATCCACATTTGATTGAAACTAGTACGTGAATAGACCTTGTCCTAATATGATTGTATTCCCTCTTTGACAGCAGTCAAAATGTTATCCATATTTATAAAAAAATTGCTTTCTTCAAATAGAATAAGCACCTGTAGTAATATTTTCTCTATGGATTCTTGTGAAGATGTGGTATTCAATTTAAACGAGAAAAGTCATCATGTAACATGTTCCTTATTAAACAGAATATTCAATGATGAGATGGAACGACTTGTGGTCAGCCAAATGTTCCTCTTTGTCATAGCTAGTATAACCAGTGGGATAACCAGAGCACTGTACAATGAAAAGTTGCTTCATTAGAGCCCAAATCACCCACTGCTAACGTTACCGGTTTTACTTTGATAGCCGTGATACCCAAATGTATCCATAGTCAATTTATGATGCTTGATGACAATTATTTTTGACAAATGTGTTTTTGTGTGTGTATGTGTGTGGTTGTGTGTGTGTGTGTGTGTGTGTGTGTGTGTTAGTGCACCCATTTCTAACAAAATCTATTCAGATTCCATGTACATATGTGTTTGATGAAGCTTTCCTCATGCGTCTTCGGAGGTTGTGATAACATTAGTTATTCATGTTATCAATCAAACCATGAATGGTTGAAGAATTACTAAAAGCGTAGTATACTGTATTCAATATGTTACGTTGAAATACAACTACATAGAGTATCAAAGTTTGTAGTATTGATGTATATTTTTTATTAGACAGTTATTTGCATTCCAATATTAAATCACTTCAATCAAATCAAACAGGTTCAACAACATTATGAAACTTAATCGATTGTCAATATTATTATCAGTTGTTCTACATTCTATGACTTACAATGCATGTATATATACAATTGATGTTGCTTAAGAACAATTTACCCAACATATTCAAATTCTACGACAAAATAAAATTACTTTTAGTATTCTAATCAAGCATACACGTAAAGTGTAACAGGTAAAGATTGTTATTAGCATTGATATATATATATATATATGTTATAAGTAATGTCTTAGAATAACACAAAGGACATAAATATATCCAGTGGGACAGATATATTGTATGGTTGTCACTTGCTTAGATGTTTGTATAATATACTTTATTCATTGTGACTGTATAATGAATTCGTCATTAACCTATACAATATATTAAAAATATTGCTGAGTTAGATTGCTGTCAGATTATAATATCAAGTATATATGTACCATCCACACACGTTTAGACACATGTCTTATGTCTTTCTCTAGATATTCCTTGCGAGACAAGGTAACACTTCTACTATTGAAGCTCCATTTTCATGGAGCGGATGTGGTCGAGTGGTCCAGGGCGCTGAAATAAGGCTAAGCGATTGGTGCTGCAGTTGATCAGTGGTGTGAGTTCAAATCCCGTCGAGGGAAGAAAACCAATTTGAAAGCTCAAAAATAAAATTCTAACACTGTTTGGTTTAATTTTCAGACGTATATCATAATCTCTGTATCGGTATCGCTGCACAATCTTCTAGATTTCTATAGTTTATTTTGCTTGTGCTGCATCGTCATGTCTCGACGATCCGTTGCTCATTAAGTTCTCTGGTTGGTAGATTCTCATAGACTTTATATATATATACATATATAATAATAGAAGTCTAGAAGATTGTGCGACGATACCGATACAGAGATTAAAAAAATATATATTGACAACATTTTCGATCAACAAATGACCTTCTTCAATGTCTTTCGACATTAGACTGAGCTGGTGAAGAGTAGATGGTATAATTACAACTCACTCAATAGTCAGGTGACAAAGTGTAACGCATTAAAGTAAATAACGATAATCTTTAACTTTCTCAAATGCGTCACATTTAAATCGTTAATTAAAGGTGGTGAGCACAAATCCTGAACTTTGTGACAGTAGTAAAATATTCGTTGACTATAAACACTGTGAAAGAAAATATACATAGAAAACTATTGTTTTCTATTAATACCGTGCGGTTGTGAAACACGAAGTTCTTTAATCCAAAACCTTTCCCGATTCTCACGTTGAAAATCACTCCTCAGACAGTTCTGTTCAATGACGAGGATTTGCATTCTGTTAAAATCCTCGAGACTGTGGTCATACAGTCTGAAGTGCTGGCTCACATGAATAAATGACTTTTTTGTAAGGTCACTCCTGTGTCCATTCAGGCGTTTGTGGAAGGGCTGCTTAGACTCGCCAAAGTATTGGAGGCCACAAACTAAACACACACTAATGTAAATAATATTTGCACTCTTGCAATTAACACTACAAAATAGGTTGTACTGTTTTCCGGTGACTTTACTGGTATACGATGACGAGTGTTGCATATGTCTACAACATTTACAGGGTTTTCATACTGTTTGATTGTTTGAAAGCAACCATTGGAGGTGCAGGAAAGATGTTGTACTGTTTGAAATTTGTTTCGACGGATGCCCAATGCTCACGAATGGTGTTGAAGCTCTTTCGTAGACAGTGATGGTATGTGAGGACACACTGAGTTCTTTTACATTTCTGTTTTTCTTTGTACTGAAATAAACTGCCCCTGGAATTGCTATGAGCTTTGTTTAAACTTTTCTTCATACTACTTTGTTTATATCCCCTTCTTTTCAAATGATTTTTAAGTTGACCCAATCGTTTTTTCAAAGATTTGTGGTCGGAGCAAATTCGCTTGATTCTAAGAGCTTGACTGTATGATATGTTCCTAGTCACATGAGGAGGATGACAGCTGCTAGACAAAAGGTATTGATTGGTGTCGGTAGGTTTGGGGTATAAATCTGTGGATTGTTCACCTTCCGATAAAGAACTAGAGGTGTCGAGGAGGGAAATGGTAGTGTTATATATTTCATGAGTGAATTTGATAGAGGGATGTAGGTTATTGGTACGTGAAAGAAAGCTCTGTAATTCTTCATCACTCTGAGACCACTTCATATTCACATCTTGTATAAATATGTACCAAGAAAGCGGTCTTTCAATAGACGATTCGAGAAGTTCTTTTTAAAATGTTCCCATAAATGTATTAGCATACGATGGAGCCATTGTGGTGCCCATTGCTGTGCCATTTATTTGTAAGTAATGGGCTTCATTAAAAGTTTTGTTATTCAATATAAACGAGAAAAGACATCATGTTCCTTGTTAAACAGAATATTCATAGTTTGTACTTCAGTAAGTAGGATAACTAAAGCATTGTGCAATGGAAAGTTGCTTTATTAGAGACCAAATCAACCACTGTTGACGATGCCGGTTTCACTATGATAGCCATGATACCCAAATTTAAGCTAACGGAATGTTAAATTTATATGATGTGTGATGACAATTATTTTAGACAAATGTGTGCGTGTTTGTGAACCCAATTCTAATACAATCAAAAATTAAATTAGAGTTCATGTATATATGTTTAAGTGGTAACTCCTTTGCACCTGTGTGTACGATTTTACCATTAGATATAGCAGCTGTACTTTCAAGCCAATTAATGTTCTCAGAAAACTAAAGTGTACTCTTTGCAAGAAAACTCTATCAAATATATGTCTTACTTTCATAAGGCCAAATTAGAATATGCTTGCGAGGTTTTGGATGTGTGCTTTGAATGAGAAATAGCAAAAGTGGAAAAAGTTCAAATAAAATCAGCTAGAATATTCCATGACGAACACAATTTGCAAGTAGAGATTCTTTTTACTATGAAAGAAGATGGGAATATTTGTCTTCTAAGCGTAAATATCGTAAGCTGACAACATTTTACAAAATACATAATAAACTATGTCCTCAATATTTGGGTAATTGTCTACCTCCTACAGTATAAAATATCAGTGATCACAATCTCCAAAACGATGAAAACTATACAACACCATAAGGAAACTATTAATGTCTACTGTTTCGTCATGGAAAAATGTAGATTTAAATATTATAAATAGCCTAAATATATCATGTTTACATCTAGGATTAAAATAAAATACTAATAAATCTCCGGAATTTTATGGTGAAGGTTCCTGAAAACTAAGCATACTTCATACTAGACTACCACATCAATGCTCATTGAATTCTGATTTATTTCGTATACACATTACAAATGACTCAAAATGGCAATGTGGTTCCCATTTTGAAGATTCAATTCATTATATAATGGAATGTCCATTACACAAAAACGAAAACTTTAAGGTGAAATGCAAAGGTCATAACGTTTTTTCAGATTTACACATTTTTAGATAGTGATTTTAGTACCTTGATAGAATATCACAATAATTTTAAATTTTCTCAAGACTTTTGTGCGAAATCTCTAGGTAAACTTACCTCTTTAAAACCACGGTAAATATCAATCATGGCTATTTCTCTTTAAAAATATTCTGTCGTGACGTCGTTCGTGTCATTTTTTTTCTTTTTTATGGGGACAAAGATAATCATACCATATATTTCTTTGTGTGCAAAACGGTTGGGCTGGTGGACATTGGTCACCACTTCGAAAGGTTTACGGTCGCAACCAAGACTTGGTTGACGGCTATGGAATATCTGTGTCACAAATGACTACGGATAAGTTCCACAAGTCGTAAGGACTTCCCGGTTCTTTCCTAGTTCATGACTTATCTAAGTCTACTGATTATAAAAAAAATCGCTTGCTAGAATATACTAAAATGAAAGAATAAATACCGTGGTTCTAGAATGTACTCCCGTGTGTTCATCGTGCACATATATTATTGTTCTGTCTTCTTAACAAATATGAAATATCAAATAGTTATTGCCGTGCCATGACGCGTTTTGGCATAAAACCGTGTCAAAAAAATTCAAATCAATTTAAATTCTAACTTAAAATTCAAATCAATTTAAATTCTAACTTAAAACTTAAAAAAGAGGTAGGCGTTCAGATTTCAAAGCGGAGATGTAATCTTGGTTCATACACAGGAGAGGTGGCACGATTGCATCCTTTTTTTCTGTCAGAAAACAGTAATTGTTTGTTTTGAAAACATTATTAGCCCCACCCAACTCACCTCTCGATGTCGAGATTAGTTGCAGAAATATCTTGCTGTCGATTGTTTTGTTATTCTAAATAGACCACCAAACTTATAGGTATATTCGTGTAAATACTTTGGCAATTGCCTTAGCTAGCAAGGATAACACAATGGTAAAACCCCGAATTTATTTACGCAGAAATTCTGAATAAGACCATTTTGGCTCTAATGTTTACGAGGACATTTTTTATACATTTCTTTCATTTATTATCCAGTCGTCTACATATGCTGTATTTCCTCTTGTTTCGGTGCGTGACAAGATATTTATTTTATTTTTGGTCATGATCGGGTAAAAACATATTAAATTAAACCGAACATTTCCAGTTTAGTCCTTGTCATTTTTTACTTTTTATCATGTCTTGTAATTTTCGCTTTGAATTACGTCTCGGTATCTTTTGATATTTCTTATAAAAAAATGGTTTCTGAAATAAAATGGCCCCCATTATCACCGTGTCCCTCGTCACATTTGGGGAGATGGCTTTGTGAAGGTGAGGGACACGGATCTGAAGCGGCGGTTTCAGGTAAGCTGGAGATGAAATCATACATGTTAGCATTATTACAATTATTTAAAATATATGACTTATTTAGCGGAACACCAGGTTCATTTCGGGAGATGTTGATCCCATGTTACCGACGTTATTCGTCCGGTATATAGGTGAACAATTCTGCAATGTATGACGAGGGTGGTAAACATTGAAAATTATTACAAGTTTCCGTCAGATTTTAGATAATTTAAAGCTCGATGCACATACTTTCAATGACATATGTTATCTAAAAAGTCATCTGCGTTAAATGCAATCATTATTTCAAATCACCAAGGCAATACAAGAAGCATACGATTGAGTTGTCTCTCGCGTTAAATTGTGGCTTATGGGGTACACTATTTGTGACGCCAGGGGATAGGGCTCACATTTTAAAAACAAGGATAATTATGTATAATCCTTTTCATCAACAACAAAACATCCCACATTTGTAATGTAAAATCACTTCATAGTACATACTTCAGTGTTAAAGAACATTGTGTACTGTAATCGTAATTTTACACTTAGATTTTATTTTGACTGAAATATGTTTTTCTGTATGTAGTAGGAGAGTTACCGAAACAAAATATATTTTCCTGAGGTGCTTAGAACAGACAAGTGTTTTAATATCCGAGGTCGACGATCAATGGCAATGTGATACTTTGTTGTTCCAGTAACCATGAACACCATTTTGATCCATGAAACATTCATATGGTGACTTAACATTATGTCGACGATGTGTTGTTACCGGGGGTGGACCCAGGTTTTCATAGTGTTCCACTCCATCACATTAAATTAAAATAAAACTTTGTTTCGGGACAGGTTGTAGTTGGGGTAGGACCTACACTTCCTGTTGATGATATTGCTTTGTTATTTGGTATCGATATGGCCGGTGACAAAGTTTTAATGGCCCCAATAACCTCGTAGGACCCTAGTTATGAAGATAATGAATTAAAGATATACAGGGATTTTTCCTGCATGTGCTGTAACTTTAGCCATAAAAAAGCCTCTGGAAGAAGAGGATACTTTATTGCAAGCTGGTACCATAGAAACAAGTGATTTTGAATCAAAAGACGCATTATTTTGGCTGATGTCAACGATCACTTGTTGCATAGCGATGGCGACATGTCTCGTTATTTCATAGACAAGGAACACAAATCCCGATTAGATACAGATGAGGACTAACTATCCCATCTCGAAACAGTCCAGTACCAAAGGTCAACGAGTGATGGTCCTGTTCTTAAGCCAACAATAAGATAGGTCAGTAATGATCTTCTCACTAGGTAACAACTTATCAGTGGGCAGAAGGAAGAGCTCGTACTACCTTGTATTTAGTCATTCTCAGTAGAGGAAGCAGAGAATGTTAATGTTTGCTATTTCTTGAAAGACTAAGTATTGTTGAGAAAATGGCGACCGCCAGATGTGACTATGTAAGATGAATGTAAAGTGATCTGCCAGATAGTGGTACAGGAAGAATACAGGAAAGCAGTTGTGAGCCTGGCACATGGTTCCTCAATGACTGAACACTTGGGTGTTAGCAAAACCTCCAATGGGATATTGGCCCATTTTTACGTAGCCGAGAACTGTTGATCTTGTAGCATCTGCCGAGTTATGTGGAAACCGAATCAAAACATTCGTGTAGCTCGACTCAGGCCCACACCCGCTTTTGAATAGTCTTCCAGTAGGGTTATTGTTGACTGTGTGAGGCCACTTCCTAAGACTAAATAAGGAAATATATATATAACCACCCGTTTTTCTATAGACATTCCACTTAGGAATATTAAGGCTAATACTATAATTAAGGCTCTAACTATTTTGGTTTTACTTTTGTGGGTCTTCCCAAAATAACTCAGTCAAATGAGGATCCAATTTTATGTCTCATTTATTTCAGCAAGTTATGCATCAATTAAATTAAATACAAAACTGTGTAACTTTAATGCATAACGCGCTGAGGCTCAAAGAGCTTTGGAAAGAATACACCAGACCTTAAATATGATGCAAGCAGTTTGCTTAGACAGTCAAAAAGATAAGGATGATGGGATATGCATGCTACTGTTTGCTATAAGGGAATAATTTCAAGAATCTCTAGGTTTTAGTCCTTTTGAACTGGTTTTTGGACACTCCGTGGGAAGTCCCTTTTGAAAGAAAAATGGCTTTGTGAAAATACTGTTATTTGTATATTATATCATGTGGAGTAGTTTAGGCATAGGTTTACAAGAGCATGTGAAATAGAACATGACAATTTGAAACAAAGCTAAGATAAAATGAAACATCCTGTATTTAAATACTGTTATAGTAACAGCCGTAACCTTTGAACCGTAATGAGAGCGGGAGGTTTGGCGCCTTAAAATCTGATTCAACCCACCATTTCTTTAGAAATGCCTTTACCACGTCAGGGTCATTACGGTTTTAACAGTTTTCCGGTTGTTGACTGATTTTGTGTGTTTATATAATTATGAGTTTTGACTTTCCTTTTGTAAGATTGTTCGGAGTTCGGTAGTTTGTTATTACCCTTATTTATGATAAGGATGCCATGATAAGATAATTTAAACTAGGCGAGAAAGTTATTGTGTTATTGCTTATTCATTGTCATCCATTACAAGCTAAATATTTTTGGCCATACGTAATTGAATCCAGACTGAATGATTTAAATTATATTGTGAATACACCTACGAGAAGAAAGAAAAGCCAAATATGTCATGTGACAACACCTGCCTTTTCGAAAGAATAGAAGTTAACATTGGATGGTAGTGTTGTAGGTGTTGGTGCAGTTTTGCTCCAAGAAGGTAAAGATGACATATATCTGCCGAATTGCTATTTTTCTTTAAACTTTGACAAAGATCAGAAAAAATAATCCAGAATTAAAAAAAAAATACTTGCCTTATTGTTATCTTTGATGCATTTTGATGTACATTTCATCCATTCGTGATGTTTACTGATCACAATACCGTCACATTTAATAACAAAATGCAAAATAAAAATCACAGATTAACGAGATGGGGTTTAATGTTGCAAGAATACAATCTGATTATCAAAAATATTAAATGTAAAGTTAATTTCATAGCTAATGTTTTTTCTAGAGTTGGATAATATTGTGTTGAATTAAAATAGAGATTTATGGTAAAAAGTTTGCATCCAAACTTTTTCTTCAAGAGAGATGTTATGTATATATAATGAAGATGATAAATTACTTTGTTTATTAGAATATGTTTTGTTGTTGAGAACATTACATCATCAGTGCAAATAATTTATCAAAAATAGGTCAAGTTGTTTACAAGTTTTTAATTTTGACTTAATTTTGATATGTTCTAGATATTTCTACGCATTTTCTGGAAAGTTCTAGATAATTTCATGAAATAGTAAATAAGAGGCAGCAACTTCGAGACCAGTCAGTGTAAAATTTAGAATTTATATAACAACATTTTATTTAGATATCTTTACTTAGTAAATCAAAAAGAAGCTAGCCCGATCCTTTACCTTCATGTTCCGTTATAAAGATGATGTCCTTTCACTCAATCATTTTGTTGATCGCATCTATCCCATTGAACCTGAAATAAAGGATGCTACAGATACTGATAGGTCTACTTCATATCTTCACCTACTCCCCGAAATCGACATTGAGGGGCCGTTAAGAATGAAACTTTACGACAAAAGAGATGATTTCAATATTCCCATTGTGAACTTTCTATTTATATGTAGCAACATTCCAGCAGCACTGGCATATGGAGTATATATCTCTCAGATGATACGATATTCCCGAGTTTGTGGCTCCTATAAGGATGTCCTTGATAGAGGATGCTGCTAACAAGGAAGCTACTGAAACAATAGTTCCTTTTTGGTAAAGTTGAAGTCATCACTTCAACAATGTTACGGTTGCCACCATGAATTGGTTGACATTTATGGAATATATGTGTCACAGTGACCACCGATATGCTGCATTTGTCGTAAACACCTCCTGGTCCTTTCTGCATTCACGACTTATTATCGGGTTTGTAACTACATTAACAGGACGGGTACCACTATTGGAGCTGGATCGGCAGGCCCTTCTGGAGCACATGGATTCACCCCAGTCTTTAGTGGGATTCGTGTTACTCGAACTTTAGCTTTATATGTATGTTTTGTCGATGGTTTGTTTTTCCTTTTGTACATTTTTCTTTTGGCCATTGTGTTGTCTGTTCTTCGATATAGGGATACTGATTGCCCTTTGGTATCTTTAATCTCTTCTTAGTAAAGTCACGTGACTTGAACATTGAACTATTAACAATTTCATTGGCCAATATGTGGAAACTTTCAGGATTAGAACTAAAAGATATTTTAATTCAACAAGAATTAATTTTCATAGAAAAGGATCGAACTAATATACTGGAAAGGACAATAACATTTATTCTAAAGGAATTTAAATTTGGACATTGACAAAAAGACCAGTAATAATTTATTAATTTGCTATTTGTAATTGTATAATAGTATTAAGTAATTTTTGCTGTTATATCAAAGAATAGAAAGTTAACTGATTGTTGGTTGTATCTTTCTGTTACTAGAATATTCTAGAAAAACGATTTCGTAGCATTAGTTATTCATGTTATCAATCAAATCATGAATGGTTGATGAATTACTAAAAATGTATTATACTTTATTCAATATGTTACGTTGAAATACAACTACACAGATTATCAAAGTTTGCAGTATTGATGTATATTTTTTATTTGACGGTTATTTGTATTCCAATAAAATCGCATCAAGCAACATTACTAAACGTTGTGAATGTTCTCTTTTGTTGTTGTTGACATTCTATGTTGTTTAAGAACAATTTACGCAAAATATTTAAATTCCACGACAAAATCAAATAACTTTTATAATTCTAATCAAGCATACAAGTACAGTATAACAGATAAAGGGTGAGGGTATGCATTAATTGAACCCGCACAGAGTATCAAAGTGTCAAGTATTGATGTATATTTTTTATTTGACAGTTATTTGTATTCCAATATCAAATCACATCAATCAAATCAGACACGTTCAACATCATTACGAAACTTGATCAGTTGTCAATATTCTTATAATTGTTTTGACATTCTATGACTTACAATACATGTATATCTATAATGTATGTTGTTTAAGAACAATTTACGCAAAATATTTAAATTCCACGACAAAATAAAATAACATTTATAATTATAATCAAACACACAAGTAAAGTGTAACATGTAAAGATTAAGGGTATGCATTAATTGAACCCACATTCAAACACCGTATTTTTAAATAGCTACACTAATTAGAATGTGTTATGTATTTTTTTCTGAACAGGAATATGAATACATATTATTGAAACTACTCCAAATTACCCAATATTTGCCAATGTGTATTTCTCAGGACTGTAATATGTAAAGATTGGGAGCATTCATTCATTGACCCTGATTTGAAACACCGTATTTCTAAAAAGCTACATTAATTCAAATGGGATGTTTTTCTTAACAATAACAAAAATGCATTTTATTGAAAAACTAAATATTACACAATATTTTGATATATGTATTACTATTAATTTCTAACGTTTCTTACCATTTTGAAGATAATCGCGTTGCTAGTGATATTTTGAGACGTCTTTATACATTCCCACAGGAAATGGGCAGTAAAGTGTAGAAAAGACACATGTTTGGACAGACGAAATTTCTGAAATAGAACGATAATTACAATTATCCAGAAGATCCAGTATTTCAGTATCCACATTTGATTGAAACTACTACGTGTTACAATATGATTGTATTCCCTCTTTGATAGGAGTCAAAATGTTAGACATATTTATAAACAATTACTTTCTTCAAAAAGAATAAGCACCTGTAGTTTTATTTCCTCTATATGAATTCTTGTGAAGTTTTGGTATTCAATATAAACGAGAAAAGTCATCATGTAACAAGTTCCTTGTTAAAAACAGAATATTCAATGATGAGATGAATGACGTGTGATCAGCCAAATGTTCCTCTTTGTCATAATTAGTATTTCAGTAAATGGGATAACCAAAGCATTGTACAATGCAAATTTGCTTCATTAGAGCCCAAATCACCCACTGCTAACGTTACCGGTTTTGCTACGATAGCCGTGATACCTAAATTTAACTTTTATCCATAGTCAATTGATGATGCTTGATAACGATTATTTTAGATAGATGTGTGTGTGTGTGTTAGTGCACCCATGTCTAACAAAATATAATCAGATTCCGTGTACATATGTATTTCATGTAGTCTTGCGCAAGTGTCTACTATTTTACAAGTTTATATGGCAGAGCTGTTCGGAGGTTGTGGCAACATTAGTTATTCATGAAATCAATCAAACCATGAATGGTTGAACACTTACTAAAAGCGTATTATACTTTATTCAATATGTTACGTTGAAATACAACTACATAGACTATCAGAGTTTGTAGTATTGATATATATTTTTTATTTGACAGTTACTTGTATTCCAATATAAAATCACTTCAATCAAATCAGACACGTTCAAAAGCATTACGAAGCTGTATCGGTTGTCAATATTCTTATCATGTGTTCTACATTCTATGACTTGCAATGCATGTATATATATACACTTTATGTTGCTTAAGAACAATTTACGGGGCAACATATTCAAGCATACAAGTAAAGTGTAACAGGTAAAGATTGTTATTAGTATTGAGGTATATTTTTTTTTATTTGACAGTTATTTGTATTCCAATAAAATCAGAGCAATCAAATAAGACATGTTCAACAACATTACAATGCGTTATCCGTTTTGAATATTCCTCCTATTTGCTTTTTTTTTACATTCTATGACTTACAATACATGAATATGCATAATGTTTGTTCCTTAAGAACAATTTACACAAAATATTCAAATTCCACAACAAAATTAATGAACATGTTAATGCCAGTCAAACATACACGTACCATGTAACAGATAAAGACTGATATTAGCCATTGCTTGAAGCCAATTGTGTTAAGCAGCCAAATATATTACATATGGTTTCCTCTGAACAAGAATAAATACATTATACTGGGACAAATTCAACATACAAGTTCAGTATATAATGTAGATATGTGAGGGTATTCATTATTTGAAACAGCTTTGAAGCCCATGTTTGTAAATAGCTACAATGATTAGAATGTGTTGTGTATATTGTCTTGATAATAATATAAATACATTATATTGAAACAACTCAAAATAACTACAGATTTAATGAAGTATAAACTAAAGACATCTGTTGACTATTTATAGGCAATTACAGAATAATAACATATCTGAGATAGAGGACAACGCTTTCAACAATCTGCCATGGTTACACTATCTGTGAGTATCATTTAGTATGCTTTTTACAGAACCATAACCACATCTTGTCAATATATGTTATAATTAATGTCTTAGAATAACATAAAGGATATACATATATCCAGTGGGACAGATATATTATATGGTTGTCACTTGCTTAGGTGTTTGTATAGCATACTTTATTTCTTGTGACTGCATAATGAATTCGTCATTATCCTATACAATATATTAAAAAAAATGCTGTGTTAGATTGCTGTCAAATTATAATATTAAGTATATATGTACCATCCACACACGTTCAAACACATGTCTTATGTCTATCTCTAGATTTTACTTGCGAGACAAGGTAACACTTCTTCTATTGAAGCTCCATTTTTATGGATCAGATGTGGTCGAGTAGTCCAGGGCGCTGGACATAAGGCTAAGCGATTGGTGCTACAGTGTATCAATGGCGTAGGTTCAAATCCCGTCGAGGGAAGAAACACAATTTGAAAGCTCAAACATATAGTTCTAACACTGTTTGGTTTAATCTTCAGACGTATATATACATATATATATAATCTATGGGAATCTATCAACCAGAGAACTTAATGAGTAAAGGATCGTCGACACATGACGATGCAGCGCAAACAAAATGAATTATAAAAGCATAGAAGATTGTGCAACAATACCGATCAAGATGTTAACAACATATATTGACAAAATGTTCGATCAACATTAGACTGAGTTTGCAAAGATTAGATGGCATAATTACAACTCACTAAATAGTCAGGTGACAAAGTGTGACGCATTAAAGTAAATAACGATAATCTTTAACTTTCTCAAATGCGTCACACTTAAATCGTTAATTAAAGGTGGTGAGCACAAATCCTGAACTTTGTGACAGTAGTAAAATATTCGTTGACTATAAATACTGTGAAAGAAAATATACATACAAAATATTGTTTTCTGTTAATACCGTGCGGTTGTGAAACACGGAGTTCATTAATCCACAACCTTTCCCGATTCTCACGTTAAAAATCACTCCTCAGACAGTTCTGTTCAATGACGAGGATTTTCATTCTGTTAAAATCCTCGAGACTGTGGTCATACAGT
Organism: Bathymodiolus brooksi; assembly: GCA_963680875.1. Taxonomy (NCBI): domain Eukaryota; kingdom Metazoa; phylum Mollusca; class Bivalvia; order Mytilida; family Modiolidae; genus Bathymodiolus; species Bathymodiolus brooksi. The sequence goes on along the minus strand of OY804586.1, from coordinate 85,768,764 downwards.
CTGAAGTTCCGGCTCACAGGAAGAAATGACTTTTTTGTAAGGTCACTCCTGTGTTCATTCAGGCGTTTGTGGAAGGGCCGCTTAGACTCGCCAACGTATTGGAGGCCACACACTAAACACTCACTAATGTAAATAATATTTGCACTCTTGCAATTAACACTACAAAATATGTTGTACTGTTTTCCGGTGACTTTACTGGTATACGATGACGAGTGTTGCATATGTCTACAACATTTACAGCGTTTGTGTCCACAGGAGTGACTGTTGCCTATAGTTGTGCTAGGCTTGAAATTTGTACTGTTTGAAATTTGTTTCGACGGATGCCCAATGCTCACGAATGGTGTTGAAGCTGTTTCGTAGACAGTGATGGCATGTGAGGACACACTGGGTTCTTTTACATTTCTGTTTTTCTTTGTACTGAAATAAACTGCCCCTGGAATTGCTATGAGCTTTGTTTAAACTTTTCTTCATACTACTTTGTTTATATCCCCTTCTTTTCAAATGATTTTTAAGTTGACCCAATCGTTTTTTCAAAGATTTGTGGTCGGAGCAAATTCGCCTGATTCTAAGAGCTTGACTGTATGATATGCTCTTAGTCACATGAGGAGGATGACAGCTGCTAGACAAAAGGTATTGATTGGTGTCGGTAGGTTTGGGGTATAAATCTGTGGATTGTTCACCTTCCGATAAAGAACTAGAGGTGTCGAGGAGGGAAATGGTAGTGTTATATATTTCATGAGTGAACTTGATAGAGGGATGTAGGTTATTGGTACGTGAAAGAAAGCTCTGTAATTCTTCATCACTCTGAGTCCACTTCATATTCACATCTTGTATAAATATGTACCAAGAAAGCGGTCTTTCAATAGACGATTCGAGCAGTTCTTTTTAAAATGTTCCCATAAATGTATTATCATAAGATGGACCCATGTTGGTGCCCATAGCTGTGCCATTTATTTGTAAGTAATTGGCCCCATTAAAAGTTTTGTTATTCAATATAAACGAGAAAAGACATCATGTTCCTTGTTAAACAGAATATTTACTTCAGTAAGTAGGATAACTAAAGCATTGTGCAATGGGAAGTTGCTTTATTAGAGACCAAATCAACCATTGTTGACGATGCCGGTTTTACTATGATAGCATTGATACCCAAATTTAAGCTAACGGTATGATAAATTTATATGATGTGTGATGACAATTATTTTAGACAAATGTGTGCGTGTTTGTGAACCCAATTCTAATACAATCAAAAATTAAATTAGAGTTCATGTATATATGTTTAAGTGGTAACTCCTTTGCACCTGTGTGTACGATTTTACCATTAAATATAGCAGCTGTACTTTCAAACAAATTAATGTTCTCAGAAAACTAAAGTGTACTCTTTGCAAGAAAACTCTATCAAATATATGTCTTACTTTCCTAAGGCCAAATTAGAATATGCTTTCGAGGTTTTGGATGTGTGCTTTGAATGAGAAATAGTAAAACTGGAAAAAGTTCAAATACAATCACCTAGAATATTCCATGACGAACACAATTTGCAAGTAGAGATTCTTTTTACTATGAAAGAAGATGGGACTATTTGTCTTCTAAGCGTAAACATCGTAAGCTGACAACATTTTACAAAATGCATAATAAACTATGTCCTCAATATTTGGGTAATTGTCTACCTCCTACAGTATAAAATATCAGTGATCACAATCTCCAAAACGATGAAAACTGTGCAACACCATAAAGTAAACTATTAGTGTCTACTGTTTCGTCATGGAAAAATGTAGATTTAAATATTATAAATAGCCTAACTATATCATGTTTACATCTAGGATTAAAATAAAATACTAATAAATCTCCGGAATTTTATGGTGGAGGTTCCTGAAAACTAAGCATACTTCATACTAGACTACCACATCAATGCAGCTCATTGAATTCTGATTTATATCGTATACACATTACACATGACTCAAAATGGCTATGTGGTTCCCATTTTGAAAATTCTATTCATTATATAATGGAATGTCCATTACACCAAAACGAAAACTTTAAGGTGAAATGCAAAGGTCATAACATTTTTTGAGATTTACACATTTTTAGATAGTGATTTTAGTACCTTGATAGAATATCGCAATCATCTTAAATTTTCTCAAGATTTTGTGCGAAATCTCTAGGTAAACTTACCTGTTTAAAACCACGGGAAATATCAATCATGGTTATTCCTCTTTAAAAATATCCTGTCGTGACGTCGTTCGTGTCATTTTTGTTTTTTTTATGGGGACATATATTATTGTTCTGTCTTCTTAACAAATATGAAATATCAAAGAGTTATTGCCGTGCCATGACGCGTTTTGGCATAAAACGTCAAAACAAATCAAATCAATTTCAATTCTAACTTAAAATTTGTGTCTGTCCTTTCAAATACAGACCGTAAATATTATCAATGCATACCAAAACAAGAGGTAGGCGTTCAAATTTCAAAGCAGAGATGTAATCTTGGTTCATACAAAGGAGAGGTGGCACGATTGCATCCTTTTTTTCTGTCAGAAAACAGTAATTGTTTGTTTTGAAAACATTATTAGCCCCACTCAACTCACCTCTCGATGTCGAGATTGGTTGCAGAAATATCTTGCTGTCGATTGTTTTGTTTTTCTAAATAGACCACCAAATTTAAAGGTATATTCGTGTAAATACTTTGGCAATTGCCTTATCTAGCAAGGATAACACAATGGTAAAACCCCGAATTTATTTACGCAGAATTTCTGAATAACACCATATTGGCTCTAATGTTTACGAGGACATTTGTTTATACATTTCTTTCATTTATTATCCAGTCGTCTACATATGCTGTATTTCCTCTTGTGTCGGTGCGTGACAAGATATTTATTTTATTTTTACTCATGACCTGGCCAGAATATTTATTTCTAAAATAAGATCCATATCCCTCTCATCAACAAATGACTTTTCCCTAAGAGACACACAGGTGGTCCCAGAGTGGGCCATGTCCCTTTATTCTGCTAGGCTATATACGGGTAAACACATATTAAATTTAACAGAACATTTCCAGTTTAGTCCTTGTCATATTTTACTTTTTACCATGTCTTGTAAATTTAGCTTTGAATTACGTCTCGGTATCTTTTGATATTTCTTAGAAAAAAATAGTTTCCGAAATAAAATGGCCCCCATTACCACCGTGTCCCCCATCACATTTGAGAACATGGCTTTGTGAAGGTGGGGGACACGAATCTGAAGTGGCGGTTTCAGGTAAGCTGGAGATGAAATCATAAATGATAGCATTATTACAATTATTTAAAATATATGACTTATTTAGCGGAACACCAGGTTCATTTCGGGAGATGTTGATCCCATTTTACCCACGTTATTCGTCCGGTATATAGTTGAACAGTTCTGCAATGTATGACGAGGGTGGTAAACATTGAAAATTATTACAAGTTTCCGTCAGATTTTAGCTAATTTAAGGCTCGATGCACATACTTTCAATGACATATGTTATCTAAAAAGTCGTCCGCGTTAAATGCACATTTTAAAAACAAGGATATTATGTATAATCCTTTTCATCAAGAATAAAACATCCCACAGTTGTAATGTATTATCACTTCAGAGTACATACTTTAGTGTAATCTTAATTTTACACTTAGATTGTATTTAGATTGAAATATTTTATTCTGTATGTAGTAGGACAGTTACTGAAACAGAATATATTTTCCTGAGGTACTTAGAACAGACAAGTGTTTTAATATCCGAGGTCGACGATCAATGGCAATGGGATACTTTGTTGTTCCAGTAACCATGAACAGCATTTTGATCCATGAAACATTCAAATGGCGACTTGACATTATGTCGATGATGTTTACTGTACCGCTTGATTAATATCGTCTGACTTGTGCTAGTCCGTGGACCCGTGACTGACAATGAACAACAATCCATGGATACATGAAATAGACAGCTATGTTGCCACTGCCTCATTTTGATTGGTCTCGTTAACACGGTCATACTAAAAAGCGACCGGGACACTTGTTGTTGTAGATACAGAATTCATTTAAATTCATTTATCTTGTTTAAGAATGAATGAATGCTCTTTTATCACAGAAAAATAATCGATTGACAGAATGACCCATCATTATTAGGCATATTTCATACAAGACTTTATAATATATTAATTTAACAACTATAAATGATAACACATTTTAATATTATTAGGTTTACGCTGAATCATGTAATAAATTTTGAATTTCAGAATAGTTTCAATTGATTTATACATTTTTTTAATTCAATTTGTCTAAACTATGCTCAGTTTGCATATTGCGCGCTGTGCAAAACAGTTTGTATCAGATCTGCATATTTCTTCTGTGTCAAACTCGCATAATAATTAGTCTGTCGGTCTGTTTTTTTAGCCGATTTAATTTGTTCCTCAATCCAATATATTTATACATGACATCCCAATTAATTTGTTCAGTCAAAGTCTAAAATATCACGATTGTTTGGCGCTTGGTTTTTATAATGTTTCTAAACTATCTTAAATATTGCCGTTACATACTTCACAGTTACCGTGATTGTCTACCCGCTAAAAATGATTAAGGCCAACGTTGGTTTAAATTGGCCCAGTATTCTCAGATAAGAAGATCTTTGTATAAATGTTCAAGGACGACAGACGGACGACGTCCTCCAAGCGACAGCAAAAGCTCACCTGACTCTTTGGGTCAGATGAGCTAAAAACGTACATTCTTCAACACATCCATATGATAAATAAGGTCAAAATAAGATTAAATATAAATGTCACGTGCCTTCGTGCCCTTAATTGTGGTTTTTATTACACCGGGGATGCTTTGCCTTTCAAGAAAAACGGTAATATACACAATTATCCTTGTTTTTAAAATGTGAGCTTTATCCCCTGGCGTCACAAATATTGTACCCCCATACGCCACAATTTAACGCGAGAAACAATTCGATCGTATGCTTCTTATATTGCGTTGATGGTTTGAAATAATGATTACATTTAACCGGACGACATTTTATATAACATATGTTATTGTAAGTATGTAATTCGAGCAATACATTAGCTAAAATCTGACGGAGACTTGTGATAATTTTCATTTTTGACCATCCTCGTCATACATTGCAGAACAACTGTTCACCTATATACCGAACGAATAACGTGGGTAAAATGGAATCAACACCTCCCGAAATGAACCTGGTGTTCCGCTGGATAAGTCATATATTTTAAATAATTGTAATAATGCTATCATTTATGATTTCACACCAGCTTACCTGAAACCGCCTCTTCAGATCCGTGTCCCCCACCTTCACAAATCTATGTTCCCAATGTGACGGGAGACACGGTGATTATGGAAAGGTCTGGATCTGCCTCTGAGATACATGTACATTGTCGTACATTATGGTCTGTCGTCAATTGTTGAATACGGTACAACGATCTATGTTGTAAATTGTGTAACATTTCTGTTTTAGTGAATCAGTGTATCAGGCCTTCATGTACGTTAGGGGGCTCTACATATCATCAGAAAAAGAAAACAAACAATCCCCGGGCACTCACCATATAAAGTACCAGTTTTCTTCTATGAGACTTAGTTGTGTTGTCTCATAATATTTATTAGGTAGTCTAGAAGACTCACATTATTTCCTATTACGAATGTTGTTGTCTTATGATATGAACCAGATATACATGGTGGTGGGTCCCCTAAGGTATACCAATGCATTATAGGAATTCTATATTTCAGGGGATTCGCATCATTATCTATGGTTAATGTTGTTGTCTTATAGTATGAATCATAGATATAGGTAGTGGGTTCCATAACGTACACTAAGGTATCATAGGGATCATTTACTTTTGGGGACTCGTATTATGTTTTTTTATGGTTAATGGTAGTGCGTCACTTACAATCGTAGATATATATTATGAAAATGAAATAACTTTTATTGAATTTTGTTTGTCTCGGAAAGGTGTAAAATAACACTTGATGGGGCGAGCCCCTTAAAGTAAACTTTGTAAATTACGACTAAAGTAAATGAAGGTTATAATAACTTAGTGTAACGGACATGAATTCCACATCTCGCTGTTCTATATTCAACGATTACTAACACGTCGTAAGTAATACATTTTATGTAAAAATGCATTAAAGGCAGGAACATGTGAAGTCAATAGTTAATGTACACATAACCAGAGTTACTAGTATTTATCATTCATATTTCTTATCCAATATTTTTTGAGAGAAGACTATTTATAAATCCTTGGCGAATATTGTCTAAATGTAAGTAAACAGTTAGACATGTTTTTTTTTAAATATTTCTTATTTCAAATTAAATGTTTGTTTTTATTTTCTTTATTTATATGTTAATGAATTAGTTCAAATGTTGAATCGATGCCGGTGATGTCACTTTGGTCACTTTCTTCATCAGGATATCGAGAAGCTATGTTATTTTCGTAGGCACAGCAGACTGATAAGAACCGAAACACCTCACAGTCTTGGCTTGCCAAGAGGAGATAATCATGTTAAGCTTCGACAATAAACCATACATTTGTCTGTTTACAGATAAACGGTAACATACTTGGCGTCAAAAATTTTTTCGGCATTATTTATGTATCTTTGTCTGGTAAAGCAATACAATCAAATACTCAAAATCATTGCATTTCACCTTTAATGTTAGACAATATTTCCCTTTAACGGTGATAACTTCGGCTGGTGCAAATGTGTTGTTACAGGGGGTACACCCAGGTTTTCATAGTGTTCCACTCCATCATCACATTAATTTAAAATCAAACGTTGTTTCGGGACAAGTTGTAGTTGGGGTAAGACCTACACTTTCTGTTCAGTATATTTCTTTGTTATTTGGTATCGATTTGGCCAGTTCCAAGGCTATAATGGACCCAGTAGTCTACGAGGTGGCTATGTATGAAGAGAATGAATTAGAAAATGCAGGGGTTTTTCCTGCATGTGCTGTAACTTTAGCCACGAAAAGGCCTCTGGCAGAAGAGGAAACTTTATTACAAGGTGGTATCATAGAAACAAGTGATGTTGAATTAAAAGACACATTTGTTTTCCTGAGGTCAACGATCAATTTTTACATAGCGATGGCGATATGTCTCGTTATTTTATAGACAAGGAACACAAATCCTGTCTAGATACAGATGAGGACTGAAAATCCCATCTTGATACACTCTAGGACCAAAGGTCAATGAGTGATGGTTCTGTTCTTAAGCAAACAATAAGATATGTCGATAATGATCTTCTGACTATGGAACGACTTATTAGTGCGCAGAAGGAAGAAGTCACACTACCTTGTTCAAAATTATTCCCAGTAGAGAAGGCAGAGAAGGTTCATGTTTACTATTTCATGAAACACGAAGTATTGATGAGAAAATGGCGACCACCAGATGTGTCTGCGTAAGATGAATGGAAAGTGGTCTGCCAGATAGTTGTACTGGAAGAATAGCGGAAAGCAGTTATGAGCCTGGCCCATGATTCGTCATTGTCTGAACACTCGGATGTTTGAAAAACCTTCAACAGGATAATGGCCTATTTCTACTGCACGAATATAAGACGAGACGTAGCTGAGGAATGTAGCTCTTGTAGCACCTGTGAAGTCAAGGGAAACCGAAACAAAACATTCATGCAGCTACACTCTAACCCGTACCTGCTTTTGAAGATTCTTTCAGTAGGGTTATTCTTGCCTGTGTGGGGCCACTTCCTAAGACTAAATACGGAAATCTATAATTACTAACTACAATGTGTGCTTCCACTCGTTTTCCTGAAGCCATTCCACTTAGTAATATTAAAGCTACGACTATAACTAAGGCTTTAACTATGTTGGTTTTACTTTTGTGGGTCTTCCTAAAACAATTCAGTCAAAGCAGGGATCCAATTGTATTTCTCATTTATTTCAGCAAGTTATGCATGAATTAAATATAAAACAGTTTAAATCTAATGCATATCACCCTGAGTCTCAAGTAACTCTGGAAAGATTTCACTAGACATTAAAATATATAATGAAAACATTGTGTTTCGACAGTCATGAAGATTGGAATAATGGGGTCCGCATACTACTGTTTGCTATAAGGGAAACCTTTCAAGAATCTCTAGGTTTTAGTCCTTTTGAAATGTATTTTTGACACTCTATGGGGGGTCCCTTAAAGATTTTGAAAGACAAATTTGTGAAAATACTGTTATTAGTATTTTAGATTATGTGGAGTGTTTTAGGCATAGCTTACAAGAGCATGTGAATAGACCAAGACAATTTGAAACAAAGCCAAGATAAAATGAAACAGTGGTATGATAAGGATGCCATGATAAGACAATTCAAACCAGGCGAGAAAGTTATTGTATTATTGCTTATTCCTTGTCATCCATTACAAGCTAACTATTTTTGGCCATATGTAATTGAATCCAGACTAAATGATCTAAATTATATTGTGAAGAAAGAAAAGACAAATATGTCAGGTGACATCATAAGGCTTCTCGAAAAAATATACGTTAACTGTGGATACTAGTGATGTAGGTGTTGGTGATGTTTTGCTCCAAGAACGTAAAGATGACATAGATCTGCCGAATTGCTATTTTTCTTAAACGTTTGACAAAGATCAAGAAACATTATCCACAATTGAAAAAAATTACTTGCCTTATTGTTATCTTTCAAGCATTTTGATGTACATTTTATCCATTCGTGGTGTTTACTGATCACAATACCGTCACATTTATTAAAACATGCAAAATAAAAACCACAGATAAACGATATGGGGATTAATGTTGCAAGAATACAATCTGATTATGAAACATATTAAAAGTAAAGATAATTGTTTAGCTGATGTTTTGTCTAGAGTTCGATAATATTGTGATGAATTGAAATACAAATTTGTTTTAAAAAGTTTGTATCCAAACCTTTTCTTCAAGAGAGGAGATGCTATGCATAAATAATGAATATGATATATTACTTTGGTCATTAGAATAATTGTTGTTGCTTATAGCATTACATCACCAGTGCAAATATGTTATCAAACATACGTCAAGTTGTTCACAAGTTTTTAATTTTGACCTTTCATTTTGATATGCTCTTGATATTTCTAGATATTGTTTATGTATAAACAAGGTTACATTTGTTGGAATGTTCTAGAGAATTTCATGAAATAGTATATAAATATAAGACGCATCAACTGCGAGTCCATAGCATTGTATTTAGATATCTTTACTTAGGAAAACGAAAGGAAGACATGCCCTTTATTTTCACGTTCCGCTATAAAGATGATGTCCTTTCACTAGATAATTATGTTGATCGCATCTATCCCATTGAGCCTGACATAAAGGATACCACAGATACAGATAGGTCTGCTTCATATCTTGACCTACACCTCGACATCGACAGTGAGGGACGGTTAAGGACGAAACTTTACGACAAAAGAGATGTGAACTTTCCATTTATACATAGTACCATTCCAGCAGCGCATTCAATTGGAATATACATCTCTCAGATGATAGGATATTCCAGAGCTTTTGGCTCCTATCATGATGTCCTTGCTCCCAGCACGGAATCTACTGAAACAAGGGTTCCTTTTGGTAAAGGTGAAGTCATCACGTCGAAAATGTTACGGTCGCCACCATGACTCGGTTAACCGTTATGTAATATCTGTGTCAAAATGACCACTTATTTGTTCCACTTATCGTAAGCACTTCCCGGTCCCTTACTCATTCGCGAGTTATTATCTGGTTTGTATCTATATTAACACGACGGGTGCCACTAGTGGAACAGGATCTACAAACCCTTCTGGAGCACCCTAGTTCACCCCGGTCTTTAGTGGGACTCGTATTACTCAACCTTTGGCTGTATATGTATGTTTTGTAGATCGTTGTTTTTCCTTTTGTACTTTTACTTTTCGCCATTGTGTTTTCTGTTCTTTGATATGCGAATTTCGATTGACCTTTTAGTATTTTCCACCTCTTCTTAGTAAAGTTATTTAACTATTAACAATTTCATCGGTCAATATTTGGAAGCTTTCAGGATTAGAACTACAATATATTTTAATTCAACAAAATACATTTTCATAGAAAAGGATCGCACAAATATTCCGGAAATGACAAGATAATTTATTTAAAGGAATCTAAATTTGAACATTGACAAAGAGGCCAGTAATAATTTGTTAATTTGATTTGTGTAATTGTATAATAGCATGAAGTTAATTTTCTTGTTATATCAAAAAATGGAAACTTAATTGATTGTTGGTTGTATCTTACTGTTACTAGAATATTCTATAGAAAGTTTTCACAACATTAGTTATTCAGATTATCAATCAAATAATGAATAGAGTATCAAGGTTTGTAGCATTGATGTATATTTTTCATTTGACAGTCATTTGCATTTCAATATAAAATCACATCAATCAAATCAGACACGTTCATCAACATTACGAAACTTGATCGGTTGTCAATATTCTTATTAATCTTTTGACATTATATGACTTACAATTCCTATATATCTATAATTTATTTTGCTTAATAGCAATTTACGCAAAATATTCAAATTCCACGACAAAATAAAATAACTTTTATAATTCAAATCAAGCATACAAGTAAAGTGTAAAGATTGAGAGTATGCATTAATTGAACCCACTTTCAAAGACCGTATTTTCATATAGCTACACTATGTAAAATGGGTTGTGTATTTTTTCTCATTAGGAATATGAATACATTTTATTGAAGAAAAAAACATTGACAAAGAGGCCAGTAATAATTTATTAATTTGCTTTGTGTAAATGTATAATAGTATGAAGTAAATGGTGTTGTTATATTAAAGAATAGAAACTTAATTGATTGTTGGTTGTATCTTTCTGTTACTAGAATATTATAGAAAAAGCTTTTTCTAACATTAGTTATTCATGTTATCAATCAAACATGAATCGTTGATGACTTAGTATCAAACGATTATATTTTATTCAATATGTTACGTTGAAATACAACTACACAGAGTATCAAAGTTTGTAGTATTGATGTATATTTATTATTTGACAGTTATTTGCATTCCAATACAATCGCATCAATCAAATCAGGCACGTTCAACAACTTGACGAACCTCAAATGGTTGTAACTATTCTTCTGTTTACTCTATGTTGTAACTAACAATGTACATGTATACTTTTTCTATTTTAAGCTTAAGTACAGTTTAGGCAAACTATTCAAAGTCCACAACACTATTAAAGAACTTTGATCATGCTAATCAAACATGCAAGTACGGTACTAGTGTGACAAGTAGAGTTTGAGAGAATTTATTAATTGAACCCGCTTTCATACACCGTATTTTTAAATAGTTACATGAATTAGAATGCGTTGTGTATTTCTTCTGAACAGTAATATGAATACATTTAATGAAGCAACTCCAAATTACGCAATATTTTGCTATGTGTATTGATCAAGACTGTAATATCTAAAGATTGGGAGCATTTATTCATTGAACCTGATTTGAAAAACGTATTTCTAAATAGCTACACTAATTCAAATGGGAGGTTCCTCTTAACAACAATATAAATACATTGTATTGGAAAACTCAAAAGTACACTATATTTTGATATATGTATTGCTTAAGACAACAGAAAGCTACAGACTTAATGAAGTATAAACATGAGATATTTGTTGACTATTTATAGAAACCTAGGCCATAATGCCATATCAGTGATATAGAACAACACCTTCAATAATCTATCAAAATTAAGATTCCTATGAGTATCATTAAGTATAATTTATAGAAAAGTATGTTCCTTATATGACAATATATGGCTAAGGAAATGCTTTTTTAAATAAAACAAGTTGTTGACAAATGTGTACTCCGAACTCTACATTATATGTCATCGATACGGAACTCCAACTTAGTGGTAAGAAGAGTTTGAAGATACCAAATGGTCAATACGAATCAATTTTTGGTGTTGCGTATTTTGTCATTTTTCGTGCTTTACAAAATAAAATAAGTTAATTCATGACCGATTACTATAAATTTGTAACGTTTCTTACCATTTTAAAGATAACCGCGTTATTAATGATATGCTTAAACGTCTTTATACATTCCCACGATGAAGGGTTTGTAAAGTGTAGAAAAGTCACATGTTTGGACAAAGCGAAATTTCTGAAATAGAACGATAATTAAAATTATCCAGAAGATCCAGTGTTTCAGTATTCACATTCGATTTTAACTATAAACTACTACGTGAATAGACTTTTTCCAGTATCATTACATTCCGTCTTTGACAGCAACCAAACTGTTGTCTTGAAAAAGAATAAGTACCTGTAGTAGTATTTCCTCTATTTAGATTATTGTGAAATTTTGCTTTTCAATATAAACAAGGAATGTCATCATGTTCCTTGCTAAACAGAATATTCAATGATGAGATGAATGACTTGTGATCAGCCAAATTTTCCTCTCTGCCATATCTAGTATTTAAATAAGCAGGATAACCAGAGCATTGTGCAATGAAAAGTTGTTTCATTAGAGCCCAAATCACCCACCTCTAACGCTGCCGGTTTTACTATGATAGCCGTGATACCCCAATTTAACTTTTATCCATAGTCAATTGATGATGTTTGATGACAATTATTTTAGACAAATGTGCACACATTTCTAACACAATCAATATATATTCAGATTCCATATACATATGTACTTGAGATAACTTTTCCCATGTGTCTACTATTTTACCATTATATATGGCAGAGCAGTTCTGAGGTTGTGGTAACATTAGTTATTTATGTTATCAATCAAATCATTAATGGTTGTAGACTTACTGACAGTGTATTATACTTTATTCAATATGCTACGTTGAAATATATACCAACTACACAGAGCATCAAAGTTTGTAGTATTGATGTATATGTGTTACTTGACAGTTATTTGCATTCCAATACAATCACATCAATCAAATCATGCACGTTCAACAACTTGACGAACCTCCAATTGTTATAACTATTCTTCTGTTTACTCTATGTTGTAACATACAATGTACATGTACACTCTTTCCTTTTTAAGCTTAAGTACAGTTTAGGCAAACTATTTAAAGTCCACAACACTATTAAAGAACTTTTATCATGCTAATCAAACATGGAAGTACGGTACTAGTGTGACAAGTAGAGTTTGAGATAATTTATTAATTGAACCCGCTTTCAAACACCATATTTTTAAATAGCTACATGAATTAGAATGCGTTGTGTATTTCTTCTGAACAGTAATATGAATACATTTAATGAAGCAACTCCAAATTACGCAATATTTTGCTATGTGTATTGATCAAGACTGTAATATCTAACGATTGGGAGCATTTATTCATTGAACCTGATTTGAAACACCGTATTTCTTAATAGCTACAATAATTCAAATGGGAGGTTCTTCTTAGCAACAATATAAATACATTTTATTGGAAAACTCAAAAGTACACTATATTTTGATATATGTATTGCTTAAGACAAGAGAAAGCTACAGACTTAATGAAGTATAAACATGAGATATTTGTTGACTATTTATAGAAACTTAGGCCATAATGCCATATCAGTGATATAGAACAACATCTTCAATAATCTATCAAACTTAAGATTCCTATGAGTATCATTAAGTATAATTTATAGAAAAGTATGTTCCTTATATGACAATATATGTCTAAGGAAATGCTTTTTTAAATAAAACAAGTTGTTGACAAATGTGCACTCCGAACTCTACATATATGTCATCGATACGAACTCCAACTTAGTGGCAATCAAACTGTTGTCTTGAAAAAGAATAAGCACCTGTAGTATTATTTCCTCTATTTAGATTATTGTGAAATTTTGCTATTCAATATAAACAAGAAATGTCATCATGTTACTTGCTAAAGAGAATATTCAATGATGAGATGAATGACTTGTGATCAGCCATATTTTCTTCTCTGCCATAACTAGTATTCAAATAAATAGGATAACCAGAGCATTGTGCAATGGAAAGTTATTTCATTAGAGCCCAAATCACCCACCTCTAACGTTGCAGGTTTTACTATGATATCCGTGATACCACCATTTAACTTTTATCCATAGTCAATTGATGATGTTTGATGACAATTATTTTAGACAAATGTGCACACATTTCTAACACAATCAATATTTATTCAGATTCCATGTACATATGTACTTGAGATAATTTTTCCCATGTGTCTACTATTTTACCATTATATATGGCAGAGCTGTTCTGAGGTTGTGGTAACATTAATTATTTATGTTATCAATCAAATCATGAATGGTTGAAGACTTACTGACGGCGTATTACACTTTATTCAATATGCTACGTTGAAATATATACCAACTACATAGAGTATCAAAGTTTCAAGTAGTGATGTATATTTTTTATTTGACAGTTATTTGTATTCCAATGCAATCACATCAATCAAATCAGATACGTTCAACTACATTACGAAGCTTTATCGATTGTGAATATTCCTCTTATTTGTTTTTGTTTAATACTATGACATACAATACATGTATTCATGTATGCATAGTGTATGTTGTTTAAGAACAAAATATGCAAACAATTCAAATACCACGACAAGATAAAATTACTTTTATAATTATAATCAAACATACAAGTAAAGTGTAACAGGTAAAGATTGAGGGTATGCATTAATTGAACCCGCTTTCAAACACAATAGTTGCTATGTTGATTAGAATGGGTTGTGCATATTTTCTGAACAGGAATTTGAATACATTTTGTTTAAGCAACTCCAAATTACGCAATATTTTGCTATGCGTATTCCATAAGACTGTAATAGGTAAAGATTGGGAGCATTCATGCATTGAACATGATTGGAAACACCGTATTTCTAAATAGCTACATTTATTCAAATGGGATGTTCTTCTTAACAATAATATAAATACATTTTATTGAAACAACTCAATATTATACAACGATTTGATATATGTACTAATATCAATTTTCTGCATTCTTACCATTTTGAAGATAACTGCGTTCTTAATGATATTTTGAAACGTCTTTATACATTCCCACGGTGAATGGGCAGTAAAGTGTAGAAAAGAGACACGAAATTTCTGAAATAGAATGATAATTACAATTATCCAGAAGATCCAGTATTTCAGTATTCACATGTGATTGAAACTACTACGTGGATAGACTTTGTCCCAATATGATTGTGTTCCCTCTTTGACAGCAGTCAAAATGTTAGACATATTTATGAAAAAAATACTTTCTTCAAAAAGAATAAGCATCTGTAGTATTATTTCCTCTATATGGATTATTGTAACGTTTTGGTATTCAATATCAACGAGAAAAGCCATCATGTTCCTTGCTAAGCATACTAATCAATGATGAGATGAATGACTTGTGATCAGCCAAATGTTCCTCTTTGCTATATCTAGTATTTCAGTAAGTAGGATTACCAAAGCATTATGCAATGGAAAGTTGCTTCATTAGAGCCCAAATCAGCCACTGTTTATGATGCCGGTTTTACTATGATAGCCATGATACCCAACTATATGTTAACGGTATGATCAATTTATGTGATGTGTGATGCCAATTATGTTAGACAAATGTGTGCGTGTTTTTTAATCCAATTGTATTACAATCAAAAATTTAATTAGAGTTCACGTACATATATATAAGAGGTAACACCTTTGCACCTGTGTTTACGATTTTACCATTATATATAGCAGCTGTACTTTCAAACAGGTTAATATTCTCAGAAAACTAAAGTGTACTCCTTCTAAGCATACTCTATCAAATATATGTCTTACTTTCATAAGGACACAATTAGAATATGCTTGCGAGGTTTTGGTTGAACACAATTTGCAAGTAGAGATTATCTTTCCTATGAAACAAGGTGGGAATATTTGTCTTCTAGGCGTAAATATCGCAAGCTGACAACATTTTACAAAATGCTTAATACACTATATCCTCAACCTCTGTTTCTTCATGCATAAATTTAGATTTAAATATTATAAATAGCCTAAATATATCATGTTTAAATCTAGGATTAAATAAAAATACTATTAAACCTTACAAATGACTCAAAATGGCAATGTGTTCCCCTTTTAAAGATTCAATTCTTTATATAATGGAGTGTCCATTACACCAAAACGAAAACTTTAGGGTGAAATGCAAAGGTCATAACTTTTATTCAGATTTCCACATTTTCAGATAGTGATTTTAGTACCTTCATAGAACATGGTAATCATTTTCAATTTTCTCAATACTTTTGTGCGAAATCGTCAGGTAAATTTACCTGTTTAAAACCGCGAGAAATATCATTCATGGTTATTCCCCTTTAAAAATCTTCTGTCCTGACGTCGTTCGTGTCATTTCTTCTTATTTATGGGGAAAAAGATAATCATACTATATTATTTTTTGTGTCCAAAACGATTGGGCTGATGGACATTGGTCATCACTTTGAAAGTTTTACGGTGGGCAACCGCGACTTGGTTGACCGCTATGGAATATCTGTGTCATAAATGACCGCGGATGTCTTCCTCTTGTCCCAAGCACTTCCCGGTCCTTTCCTCGTTCATGACTTATATAAGAATACTAATTAAAAAAATTCGCTTGTTAAAATATACTAAAATGAAAGAATAAATAATGTGGTTCTAGGATATACTCCCGTTGGTTCATCGTGCATATATATTACTGGTCTGTCGTCTTTGCAAATGTGAAATATTATAGTCATTGCCGTGCCATAATTCATTTTGGTATAAACCCGTGTGAATAAATTTTAAATCAATTTCAATTCTGACTCAATATTTGTGTCTGTCCTTTCAAATGTAGACCGTAACTATTACCAAAAAAGAGGTAGGCTTTAAGATTTCAAAGCGGAGTGTTGGCACGATCGCATCCCACTTTTTTCCTCAGAAAACAGTAATTTGATGCTTTGAAATCATTATTAGCCCCTCCCAACGCACATCTCAATGTCGAAATTGGGTTATATCGCCCCAGCTGCAAATATGTCTTGTTGTCTGACACGTTGTTCGTTTTTTTTATGCTAAATAGACCATACAAAAATTGGCAATGGCCTTAGCTAGCAAAAGTCCGAATTTATTTACGCAGAAATTCTGAATAAGACCTTCATGGCTCTGATGTTTACGAGGGACATTTCATATATATATTTATAATTTATTATCAAATCTTCTACATATGCTATTTTTCGCTTTGTTTCGTTGCGTGACATCATATTTATTTTATTTATGCTCATGACCTGGCCAGACTATTCCCCTTTTTTTTGCGTTAGGTGGTAAACGGGTACAAACATATTAAATTTAACAGAACATTTCCAGTTTCGTCCCTGTCATTTTTCCTTTTACCATGTTTTGTAATTTTCGCTTTGAACTACGCGTCGGTATCTTTTGATATTTGTGAAAAAAATGGTGTCTGAACGAAAACGGCCTCCATTACGGATCCTCCTCTGAGATACATGTACATTATTGTACAGTGTGGGTTATCGTCAATTGTTGAATACGGAGCAATGATTTACGTTGAAGATTGTGTAACATATTCTGCTTAAGTGAATAAGTATGTCAGACTTTCATGTATTTTAGGCGGCTCTGCATATCCTCAAAAAAACCCTGACACTCACCATATAAGGTACCTTTTTTGTTTTATGAGACTTAGTTTTGTTGTCTCACAATATGTACACAAAGGCATTATATGAATCATTTACTTTAGGGGACTCGCATCATTCTCTATGGTTAATGTTGTTGCTTTATGATACGAATCGTAGATGTAGGTAGTGGGTTCCCTAACGTACATTATAGGGATAATTTACTTTTGGGGACTCGTATTATTTTGTTATGGTTAATGGTAGTGGGTCCCTTAAAATCGTAGATATATATTATCAAAATGATCTAACATTAATTGAATTTTGCTTCTCTCGGAAAGGTGTAAAATGACACTTTATGGGGCGAGCCCCTAAAAGTAAACTTTGTAAATTACGACTAATGTAAATGAAAGCTATAATAACTTAGTGTCACGGACATGAATTCCACATCTCGTTGTTCTCTATTCATCGATTACTTACAAGACATAATTAATACATTTTATGTAAAAAAAAGTATTAAAGGGAAGACAATGTGAAGATAATAGTTCATGTACAAATAACCAGAGTTACTAGTATTTATTATTCATATTTCTTACACACTATTTTTTGAGAGAAACCTATGTATAAATTCCCTGGTGAATATTGTCTAAATGTAAGTAAACAGCAATAGTACAAAAGTTCGGCATGTATTTATTTTAAAACAATTTTTATTTCAAATTATTTTTTTTTGTTTTAATTTATATGTTTTTAATGTATTATGTTATATGTTGAATCGATGCCAGTGATGTCGCTTTCGTCACTGTTATCATCATACTATCGAGAAGCTATGTTATCCTCGTAGGCGCAGCAACCTGATAAGAACCAAATGACCTCACAGTATTGGCTTACCAAGAGGAGATATTCATGTTAAGCTGCGAAAATAAACCGTAAATTTACCTGTGTTTACAGATAAACGGTGACACACTTGGCGTGAACAATTTGCTTTTCCGGCATTAATCATGTATCTTTATAGCCCGGTGACCACCTACGCAAAAGTCGCATATTAACAGAGTTTAATTTCACTTCATACTATACGCTAAAAAATGGGCATATTTGTAGGAAAATGATTTTACTTTGATTTTAGACTGGTCGTCAAAAAGTCGTATGGTGCAGTTTTCTTAAATTATGTTTTTGGTTAGCAAAATTTATTTAAATTTGGGCCTCGAGTGGCTAACAGTTTTGCTCCGGTATTTAAAAACTGCATAGAAATATATTTCTTTCGCATTGGATTCTAAGTTTACATATAATGTTTTATTCATTAAGCGAAAAAACTAACACAATAAACCTATTATTGAAAAATAATAACAATAACAAATATTTTAAATGGGGTCATTTTGTAGTTTCACCAGATTTTAATTCTGTACAATAATGCGTCAGTTGATAAATAGTTAAGTAACTAGTAGAAATTAAAAATATAATCATTACCCTATTTAGTGACACACTTTTTTTTTATCAAAGTTTCTTTAATGGGATTTTATATACCACCCAAAATATAGACTAACAAATCTTTACCTTACTTATTTTTTCGGAAAGTTGTGTCCGGTCCATGTAGATCTTAAAACTTTGTTCACCATATTGATCTTGAACTTCGAGTGCACCTTATGTTCGATTAATTTACGTTAACTATGGATTTATTTCTTTTTTATTTGTTGATGTGTCTTTGCTCTTTTGACATTTAAATGTTGTTTGTTCGAATTTGAGGTTGTGGTGATAGTTATTTTTCATTTTTGTTCATTCTAAGAGGCATATTTAGTTATTGAGTTGTAAGTTATTTCAATCGCCATATTCTTAGACTTGGTGGTTTTCACAGTTTGTCTTGTTTCTTATCTTCGATAGGAAAACTTTGGGCCGATGGCGCTCTTCGTGATCTTTTGGTTGATTATGGCGTGTATGCTGGAAATACAGCTGAGCTTATGTTGGTTGGCAAATAATTTAACAGGAATGTCAGGGTGTTCACACTTATTTGAAGCCCTACAAGTTCTGTTTATCGCAGTATTCATACACTGATGTAGGACTAGCTGCAATAATGTAGCTCCTGTGACAAACTTGTGTCTCCTTGCGAGTAAGCGGGCATTTAGGGTTTTATTATTAGAACTAGTGTAGGACCTTTGACTACATCGATCAAATACCATCAGCGTTCTGGAATGCGCTGTTTGAATTTCATAGAAGTATCTGTGATCAGACGATTGAAACATCAGTACTACTAACTAAAGTTGAAGAATTGTTTAAAGACCATGTACAGCCTCTAATCGGTAAGTTTAGAAAATGGGTATGCGATGGATCACCTACATTGAAATACTGGGATATGCTTCTGGTGGCGGTTCAAATTATGTTGCCAAATGTACGAGCAGAACGGGAGGGTGATTGATCGGCACATCTGATGTCTTCATCCAAAATGTTGCCATATTTCTTCATTACTAACCGTACAAATTACTCTAGATGGATGCCTGTATATATACTTGATATGCTCGATCTTCCAACCGAGATAAAATCAGCTTTTGAAAAAGGCGAGCTATCCATTAGACAAACACCCGGCAGTTTCAATGGTATTTAGAGCGATATGGGCACTGAAAAAAAACATCATGAAAGATTCGAAGGGCTCAGGTGGTATCGTAGAAATAACGAATCCGAAATATGCCCTTGTTAGATGGACACTCACTAGACATTTCCTAGCATCATTTAGTAGTGCAATGAACGACAGGGCAGGTATTACAAGCACCAGCAATACCTCACATGAAGAAATGAGGCAAACAGCTTTGAAGCGAGATGAGGAACCAGTCCAAGCAAAAGTAAACCATTTGATCGAAACCATGACTGACCCCTTTGATATAGAGGCCCACCCTCCTTGTCTCATGAATATTTCTACAGGCATGCATGCTACCAGAGAAGTACAGGATTATTTGCTGTCTGCTGTCAACGAAGGTGAAAAAAAGTTCAGAAACTTTGTTAAGAGTGCTCCCTCTGTAGGACAGTTTGTGAATTTTAATAGCCCTATCTCAAAGTCAAAATTGAAAACATTTGAACACATGAATGCCAAAACATCCCTGAAATGCAAATATGCTGAAATCATAACGGTCATATCAATCCAGAAATTGTTTTCATACGTGTATTCATATATCCTTGCAGAAGACGTTTAATGTGTTAACAACATAATTGTGTACACCTTTTTGACGAGCTGTTTCATTGTTCTGCACAGATCTAGTTTCGCTTAAGTCTTGTGTAGAACAGCTCCAATTTCCACATGGAAAAGGCAGTTCCAATCACTCAGAATGCCTTATGTGTTGCTGATTTATATTATGTTGATACATTTTGTTGCATACAAGTAGTTGTGTTTTTGCTTTTAACCCACATATAAGTATGTTTTGTATGAGTTAATGTTGCCAATTGGTTATGTACCAGCACAAATCTATGTGAACAAAACTTATATTCTTCATTATAATTTGGCTATTATTTATATATATTTTGTAGAATACATATTTTTCTATATTTTCATTACGCTTGGGTATGTTTTAATGGCTTTACTATCGACAGTTTGGAAAATTACCAGGTTTTTAAGCGAAAACCCTCCCCTTTTTGTGAAAACCCATATATTTGCACAAAACGATTATCTTGTGATGACATCCGACGTTTTAGATAGAAAATTGAATAAGGAAAACCAAATATTCAATTTTTCGTCTTTCTTTAATGAAAAAGGGATTCTAATTGAAATTTGGTACTCAATGAATTTTTGTGAGAAAAATGTTTTTTGACCTTTGACCTTGATTTCTGAGAAACTGCACCATATTTTCTTTTGACGACCAAATTATTTTGAAAGTATGAACAGTGCCGAGTCGAATGATATATGACACAGCCGTATAGTATTCATGACGATTAAATTTTGGAAATGATGTCTCTAGTCACCGGGCTATTACCGAGCAAAACAATACAATCAAATACTCAAAACCTTTGACTTTCACCTTTAATGCTAGAAAACAGCATACCTTTATCGAGGAATACTTCGCATGGTGTAAATGTATTGTTACAGGGGGTTGACCCAGGTTTGCATAGTGTTCCACTCCATCACATTAAATTAAAATCAAACTTTGTTTCCGGACAGCTTGTAGTTGGGGTAGGACATACACTTCCTGTGGAGGATATTTCTTTGTTATTTGATATCGATATGACCAGTGACAAAGTTATAATGGCCCCAATAATCACCGAGGACCCTAGTTATGAAGAGAATGAATTAAAGAAATATAGGGATTTTTCCTGCATGTTCTGTAACCTTAGCCATTAAAAAGACTGGAAGAAGAGGATACATTATTGCAAGCAGGTACCATAGAAACAAGTGATGTTGAATCAAAAGACACATTATTTTGGCTGATGTCAACGATTACTTGTTGCATAGCGATGGTGATATGTCTCGTTATTTCATAGACAAGGAACAAAAATCCAGTTTAGATACAGATGAGGACTAAATATCCCATCTTGAAACAGTCCAGTACCAAAGGTCAACGAGTGATGATCCTGTTCTGAAGCCAACGATAAGATTTATCAGTATTGACCTTCTCGTTAGGGAACAACTTATCAGTGCGCAGAAGGAAGAGCTCGTACTACCTTGTATTAAGTCATTCTCAGTAGAGGAAGCAGAGAATGTTAATGTTTGCTATTTCATGAAAGACTAAGTATTGATGAGAAAATGGCGACCGCTAGATGTGACTGTGTAAGATAAATGTAAAATGATCTGCCAGTTGGTGGTACAGGAAGAATACAGGAAAGCAGTTGTGAGCCTGGCTCATGATTCGTCAATGACTGTACACTTGGGTGTTAACAAAACCTCCAACGGGTTATTGGCCCATTTCTACTAGCCGAATATAGGACGAGACGTAGCCAAGAACTGTTGATCTTGTAACATCTTCCGAGTTATGTGGAAGCCAAATCAAAACATTCGTGTAGTTCGACTCCGGCCCATACCCGCTTTTGAATAGTCTTCCAGTAGGGTTACTGTTGACTGTGTGAGGCCACTTCCTAAGACTAAATAAGGAAATATATATATAACCACCCGTTTTTCTATAGCCATTCCACTTAGGAATATTAAGGCTAATACTATAATTAAGGCTCTAACTATTTTGGCTTTACTTTTGTGGGTCTTCCTAAAACAACTCAGTCAAATGAGGATCCAATTTTATGTCTCATTTATTTCAGCAAGCTATGCATCAATTAAATTAAATATAAAACTGTTTAACCTAAATGCATAACGCCCTGAGTCTCAAGGAGCTTTGGAAAGAATACACCAGACCTGAAACAAATATGATGCAAACATTCTGCTTAGACAGTCAAAAAGATATGGATGATGGGATCTGTATGCTACTGTTTGTTGTAAGGGAATCCTTTCAAGAATCTCTAGGTTTTAGTCCTTTGAACTTGTTTTTGGACACTCCGTGGGAGATCCCTTTTGAAAGAAAAATGTCTTTGTGAAAATACTGTTATTAGTATATTTTATTATGTGGAGTATTTTAGGCATAAGTTTACAAGAGCACGTGAACAAGACAATTTGAAACAAAGCCAAGATAAGATGAAACACTGGTATGAAATCAAAGTTATTATTGTGGTATTGCTTATTCCTTGTCATTCATTACAAGCTAAATATTGTTGGCCATATTTAATTGAATCCAGACTGAATGACTTAAATTATATTTTGAATACACGAACAGAAAGAAAAGACAAATACGTCAAATGATAACACAAGGGTTCTCGAAAGAATGTAAGTTAACAGTGGATGCTTTTGATATAGGTGTTGGGGCAGTTTTGTTCCAAGAAGGTAAAGATGACATAGATCTGCCGAATTGCTATGTTTTCTTTTAACATTGACAAAGATCAGAAAAAATAATCCACAATTGAAAAAAAATAACTTGCCATATTTTTATCTTTGAACCAATTATGATATACATTTCATCCATTCGTGGTGTAAGATCACAATGCCGTCACATTTATTAGGAATATGCAAAATAAAAATCACAGATTAACGAGATGGGAATTCATGTTGCAAGAATACAATCTTATTATAAAACATAATAAATGTAAAGATAATTTCAGAGCTAATGTTTTTGCTAGAGTTGGATGATATTGTGATGAATTGAAGTAGAGATTGTAAAAAGATTGCATCCAAGATTTTACTTCAAGAGAGGAGATGCTATGTATATATAATGAATATAAGATATTACTTTGTTCATTATAATATTTGTTGTTGTTAAGAACATTACATCATCAGTGCAAATAGTTTATCAAAAATACATCAAGTTGTTTTCAAGTTTTTACTTTTGACTTTGAATTGTGATATGTTCTAGATATTTCTACACATTTTTTGGAAAGTTCTAGATATTTGCATGAAATAGTCAATAAGACGCAGCAACTTCGACAGCTGTCAGTCTAAAATTTAGGAATTATATTATTGCTGGAATCTATTGCATTTTATTTAGATATCTTTACTTAGTAATATGAAAAGAAGCTAACCGATCCTTTAATTTCATGTTCCGCTAAACAGATGATGTCCTTTCATTTACTAATTTTGTTGATTGCATATATCCCATTGAGCCTGAAAAGACGATACCACAGATCCAGATATGTCTATTTCCTATCTTGACCTACACCTCGAAATCGACAGTGAGGGGCGGTTAAGAAGGAAACTTCACGACAAAAGAGATGATTTCAATATTCCCATTGTGAACTTTCGATTAAAACGTAGCACCTTTCCAGCAGCAGCATATGGATTATATATTTCGCAGATGATACGATATTCCAGAGCTTGTGGCTCCTATCAGGTTGTCCTTGATAGAGGATGCTGCTAACACGGAGGCAATTGAAACAATGGTTCCATTTGGTAACGATGGAGTCATCACATCGAAAATGTAACGGTCGCCACCATGACTTAGTTGACAGCTATGGAATATCTGTGTAACAATGACCACCGATATGTTCCACTTATCGAAAGCACTTCTCGAGCCTTACCTCATTAACAACTTATTATTGGTTTGTAACTAGATTAACACGACGGGTGCCACTAGTGGAGCATGATCTACAGTCCCTTCTGAAGCACCTGGGATCACCACAGTCTTTAGTGGGACTCGTGTTACTCGACCTTTAGCTTTATATATAAGTTTTGTAGATCGTTGCTTTTCCTTTTGTACTTTTTCTTTTCGCCATTGTGTTGTCTATTCTTTGATATGCGGATTCTGATTGCCACTTTTGTATCTTCAAACTCGTATTAGTAAAGTTATTGAACTATTAACAATTCCATCGGCCAATATTTGGAAACTTTCAGGATTAGAATTAAAAGATATTTTAATACAACAATAATAAATGTTCATAGAAAAGGATCGCACTAATATACCAGAAAGGACTAGCCCATTTGTTCTAAAGGAATTTAAGTTTGAACGTTGACAAAGAGGTCAGTAATAATTCATTAATTTGATATGTGTAATTGTATAATAGTATGTAGTACATGTGGTTGTTATATTAAAGAATCGAAACCTAATTGATTGTTTGTTGTTTCGTTCTGTTACTAGACTATTCAAGAAACAACTTTTCGTACATTAGTTACTTATGTTATCGATCAAATCATGAATGGTTGATGAACTATTAAAAAAAATATTATACTTTGTTCATTATGTTACGTTGAAATACAACTACATCGAGTATCAAAGTTTGTGGTATTGATGTATATTTTTTTATTTGACAGTTATTCGCATTCCAATATAAAATCACATCAATCAAATCAGACACGTTCAACAACATTACGAATCTTTATCGGTCGTCAATATTCTTTAGTTTTGACATTCTATGACTTATAATATATGCATGTCTATAATTTATGTTGCTTAAGAACATTTTACACAAAATATTTAGATTCCAAAATAAAATAACTTTTATAATTTTAATCAAACATACAAGTAGAGTGTAATAGGTAAAGATTGAGGGTATGCATTAATTGAACCCGCTTTGAAACACCGTATTCTTAAATACATACACTAATTAGAATGGGTTGTGTATTTGTTCTGAACAGAAATATGAATACATTTTATTGAAAACAAACTCCAAACTCCAAATTGCGCAATATGTTGTTATGTATATTGCTCCAGACTGTAATAGGTAAAGATTGGGAGCATTCATTCATTGAACCTGATTGGAAACACCGTATTTCGAAATGCACTGCAAAGTCAAGAAATTCTGAACAGACCAGTTGTTGTGCTAGATATTCTGAGCAGAGTCTGAACATTACTGAACATTCTGAAAAAAGTCTGAACATTACTGAACATTCTGAATATTGACTGAGCATTCTGAACAGATTCTTAACAGCTTAAGTAAATATTTCATGTGATATTTCACTTATTAATTACTTTTTTTTAAATCAAATTACAACAGATATATTATTTCATTGCTCATTAATTTTGTCATTTTCTCTATTTTAATTAAAGTTTAAATAAATATAGAAGGCGATATTTCACTAATTATTTTTTATTAGATTAAATTACAACTATATGATTTCATTTCTCATTAAATTAAAAAAGTAAATACTACATGAATATACTTTGTCCCAGTATGATTGTATTTCTTCCTTTCTTACTTAGCGCAGCCGGTCACTATTTTCGTATATGGACCGGCCAGGTACCTGCATTATCTTAGAAAAAATATAATATAGCAAATAGTTCAAGTCACTTTGGGTAATATGGCAGAAACTTCGGTCCATATACTATTGTGTTGGTGACCAACCGGTCAATGTACTGCCATATGACCCGCAATGCCATGAATTATTTGCTATTTACTATCTTGAAAAAGTAGACGTACTTGTAATATTATTTTCTCTATATGGATTCTTGTGAAGTTTGGGTATTCAATATAAGCTAGAAAAGTCATATGGTTCCCTGCTAAACAAAATATTCAATGACTTGTGATCAGCCAAAAGTTCCTCTTTCTCATAGCTAGTATTTTAGTAAGTAGGATTACCAGAGTATTACTCAAATACAGGTTATTTCATTAGAGCCCAAATCACCCACTGTTTACTATACCCGATTTCCTATGATAGCCGTGACTCCCAAAATTAAGCTTACGTTATAATCAATTGATGATGTTTGATGACAAACATTTTAGACAAATGTGTGTGTGTTTGTGATGAAATTATAGTTCCTGTACATACGTGTTAGAGGTAGCTCCTTTGCACACGTGTTTACGATTATTCCATTATACATGGCAGCTGTAGTGATGGTCTGGTATATTTAGTGTTTTGTATTAATGATAGATATAAGCTATTACTTTTTTCATTAGTATATTTTGTTGTTGTTTATAATATTACATCATCAGTGCAAATAGGTGATCAAAAATAGGTCAAGTTGTATTCACGTTTTTAAATTTGACCTTGAATTTTGATATATTCTAGCCATTTCTACATATTGTTTATATATGTAAACAATGTTACATTTGTGTTAATGTTCTATGGAATTTCATGAAATAGTATGCAAAGCGCAGTAACTCCGAGAGCTGTCAGTCCCGGATTTGAGATTTGTATGATATCTGGAATCTATAGCATTGCACTTGGATTTATTTACTTAGTGAATTCGGGTAACTTGAACATTGAATTATTAATAATTTCAACGGCCAATATTTGAAAACTTTTAGAACTGAGGGATATTTTAATTCAGCTATAATTAATTTTCATAGGAAAGAATCGAAATAATATACCAGAAAGGACAAGATAATTTAATCTAAAGGAATTTGTTTTTGAAGAGGCAGTTTATTAATTTGATATTTGTAATTGTATAATAGTATTAAGTATTTTTTTGTTATATTAAAGAATAGAAACTTGATTGTTGGTTGTATCCTTCTGTTACTAGAATACACTAGAAAAAAAAAACTTCACTTAACAGTAATTGAGGGTTCTTCCGCGAGGACGAATATTTGTAAGAGAAGTTTATTAAAAATAGATGATATATAGAAATCTATATATTATTGAATTATATATTTATTACAACCAACAATCAAAATGCTATTTTCAACAGAAGAGTTTATGTCAGATTCAAAGAGGGGGCGCTTGAGGCACTAAACAATCAGAATTATTACTCCTATGCAAATAATTGAATTTTGAGGTTAAAACTACCATGTTAAAATTTGAAATCCGTAACTGTATTGTTGATGAGGAGATTGTGGGTGAAGATGACTTGAAATTGGTTAGTAATTTTGGGGTTGATACTGAAAAAATGAGAGAAACTGAAATGCAAGAAAAAATTAAATTATAATAAATTGAAGAAAAACTCAGACTTAAAGAAAGAGAAAAGGAAAACATGGATGAAAAAAGAAGAATTGAAGAAATGCAAATGCAATTGAAAATGAAGGAACTTGAACTTGATTTTGCCCGTGAAAAATAACTTTTGTTTGAAAAGTGGCTCACTTCTAACGAAGTAACTACACATTTTGATAAATTAAGGCAAAGCAATTCTTATTGAAGAATTTAAACAATGCATTCATTCAGATATTAAGAAATATATAGATATACATATCGTTTCCAGCTTAGTAGAAGCCAGCAATATGGCAAATGATTATCCACTGACGCATACATTAATGTTCATGAAAATTAAAAGAGCTGGAAGTGTTCTGAATTTTAATTTTTTTCAGAATAGACCCCCTTCTTATAACCATTTTGATCAACCAAAATCAGGTTCCTGGGAGAAAAAATAGAAATAGTTACAGACCTCCCGAACTAATTAAAGGGGAATCACCTAAATCTTGTTCCTATTGTAAGAAAAAGGACACATTCTTTCAGAATGTTCTTAAAAGAAACGATTAGAGTACACCACAAGGTTGAAAAAGCAAATTTAAGGTTTTCAAAATCTCAGTTTGATATTATGGAGAATTATAAGCCCTTTATAACTAATGGATTTGTATCACTGATAGGTGCTAAAACCAGTCTACAATCCATTAAGCTATTAAGCTATTGCGTGATACGAGAGCTTCCCAAACTGTAAAGGTGAAATGCAAAGCTCATAACTTTTTTTCCAATTTGCACCTTTTTAGATAGTGATTTTAATGCCTTGATAGAAAATCGTAATAATTTTCAATTTTCTCAAGAGGTTTGTCCGAAATCATCAGGTAAACGTACCTGTTTAAAACCGCAGGAAATATCAATCATGGTTATTCCCTTTTATAAAAATATCCGGTCGTGACGTTGTTCGTGTCATTTCCTCTTTTTCATGGGGACAAAGATAATCGTACCATATTCTTTGTTTGTGTGCAAAACGGCTGGGCGGGTGGACATTGGTCGAAAGTTTTACGGTCGCAACCACGACTTGGTTGACCGTTATGGAATGTCTGTGTCACAAACACTTACCGGGCCTTTCCTCGTTCATGACTTATCTAAGTATACTAGATAAGCAATTTCGCTTATAAAAATATACTAAAATGAAAAAAAATAAATACAGTGGTTCTAGGATATGCCCTCGTGGGTTCATCTTCCATATATATTTCGGGTCTGTCTTCTTAACAAATGTGAAATATCAAACTGTTATTGCCACGCCATAACGCGCTTTGGTATAAAACAGTGTGAGCAAAATTCCAATCATTTTCAATTCTGACTTAAAATCTGTATCTGTTCTTTCAAATGTAGACCGTAAATATTATCAATGTATACCAAAAAGAGGTAGACGTTCAGATTTCAAAGCGGAGATGTACAGTTGGTTCATACAAAGGAGAGGTGGAACAATTGCATCCCCTTTTTTATGTCAGAAAACAGTCATTCTCTACTTTGAAAACATGTTTGACCCCTCCCAACGCACCTCTCGATGTCGAAATTGGGCTACATCGCCCCTAGCTGCAAACATATCTTGCTGTCTAACACGTGGCTCGTTTGTTTTTATATCTTAATTAGACAACCAAATGTATTGGAAAATTCGTGTAAAAACATGGCAATTGCCTTAGCTAGCAAGGAAAACACAATGGCCAAACCCCGAATGTATTTACGCAGAAATTTTGAATAAGACCTCTTTGGCTCTGATGGTTACGAGCGAAATGCTTTATATATTTTCTTCATTTATTATCAAGTCGTCTATATATGCTGTATTTTGTTTTGTTTCGTTGCGCGACAGGATATTTATTTTATTTTTACTCATGACCTGACCAGAATATTTATTTCTCAAAAACAAATTCCAGACCCCTTTCATAATCAAATGGCCATCCCCTTAGAGACACATATGCGGCCCCAGAGAGGGAGAGGTCCCATTTTTTGTGCTAGGTTATAGACAGGTAACAACATATTAAATTTAACAGAACATTTCCAGTTTCGTCCTTGTCATTTTTCTTTTTACCATGTCTTGTAATATTCGCTTTGAATTACGTCTCGGTATCTTTTGATATTTTAAAACAAATAAATGGTTTCTGCAATAAAACGCCCGCTTGATGGAAAGGTCTGAATCCGCATCTGGGATACATGTACATTGTCGTACAGTGTGGTTTGTCGTCAATTGTTGCATGAGGTACAACGATTTCTATTGTAGATTGCGTAACATGTGCAGGCCTTCTTGTACTTTCGGGGGCTCTACATATTCTGAAAAACAAAAACCAGACACTCACCATATGATGTATCATTTTTGTTCTATGAAGCTTGGTTTTGTTGTCTCATGATATTTATTAGGTTCTTTAGGGGACTCACATTATTTATTTTAATGAATGTTGTTGTCTTATAAAGTGAACCAGGTATATATGGTGGTGAATCTCTGAAGTACACCAAGTCATTATAGGAATCATTTACCTTGAGGAACTCGCATCATTTGGTTTTTTATGATATGAATCGTGGATATAGGTAGTGGGGCCCCTAACGTACACTAAAAATTATAGAGATCAATTACTTTATTTTTATGGATAATGGTAGTTGGTAAATATATATTATGAAAATGATATAACTTTCATTGAATTTTGTTTCTCTCGGAAAGGTGTAAAATTACACTCTTTAGGGCGAGCCCCTTAAGTAAATTTGCAAATTACGACCAAGGTAAATGAAAGCTATAATAACTTAGTGTCACTGACATGAATTCCACATCTCGCCGTTCTCTATGCAACGATTACTAACAAGACATTAATAATTCATTTTATGTAAAAATGAATTAAAGGGAGGAAATGTGAAGGTAATAGTTCATGTACACATAACCAGATTTACTATTATTTCTCTTTCATATTTTTATACAGTATTTTTTGAGAGAAGCCGACTGATAAGAACCGAATGACTTCACAGTCTTGGCTTACCAAGAGGAGATAATCATGTTAAGTTGCGACAATAAACCAGCAATTTACCTGTGGTTACAGATAAACGGTGACGCACTTGGCGTCAACAAGTTGCTTTTCCGGCATTATTCATGTATCTGTATCGAGTAAAGCAATACTAAAACCCTTTGCCTTTAACCTTTAATGTTATAAACCAGCTTACCTTTATCGGGGAATGCTTCGGCTGGTGCAAATGTGTTGCTACAGGGGGTAGACCCATGTTTGCATAGTGTTGCACTCCATCACATTAATTTAAAATCAGACTTTATTTCGGGACATGTTGTAGTTGGGGTACGACCTACACTTCCTTTTAAGGATATTTCTTTGTTATTTGGTATCGATATGGCCGGTGACAACGCTATAATGGTCCCAATAATCTCCGAGGAGCCCAGTTATTAACAGAATGAATTAAACAAATACAGGGGGCTATGCATAATGTGCTGTAACTTTAGCCATGAAAAAGCCTCTGGAAGAAGAGAAAATTGTATTGCAAGATGGTACCATAGAAACAAGTGTTGTTGAATCAAAAGACACATTGTGTTGGCTAATGTCAACGATCACTTGTTGCATAGCGATGGCGATATGTCTCATTATGTCATAGACAAGGAACACAAATATGTCTAGATACAGATGAGGACTAAGCATCCCATCTTGGAACAATCCAGGACCAAAGGTCAATGAGTGATGGTCTTGTTCTTAAGCCAACAATAAGATATGTCAGTAATGACCTTCTCACTGGGAAACAATTTATCAGTGCGCAGAAGGAATAGCTCGTACTACCTAGTTCTAAGTCATTCTCAGTAGAGGAAGCAGGGAATGTTAATGTTTGCTATTTCATGAAAGACTAAGTATTGATGAGATAATGGCGACCGCCAGATGCGACTGTGTAAGATGAATGTAAAGTGATCTGCCAGATAGTGGTACAGGAAGAATACAGAAAAGCAGTTGTGAGCCTGGCCCATGATTCGTCAATGACTGAACACTTGGGTGTTAGCGAAACCTCCAACGGGATATTGGCCCATTTTAACTGGCCGAATATAAGACGAGACGTAGACAAGAACTGTTGATCTTGTACCATCTGCCGAGTTATGTGGAAACCGAATCAAAACTTTCGTGTAGCTTTTGAATAGTTTTTCAGTAGGGTCGTTGTTGACTGTGTGAGGCTACTTCCTAAGACTAAATAAAGAAATATATATTTACTAACAATAATGTGCGCCTCCACCCGTTTTTCTATAGCCATTCCACTTAGGAATATTAAAGCTAATACTATAATTAAGGCTCTAACCATTTTGGTTTTACTTTGCTGTGTCTTCCTAAAACAACTCAGTCAAATGAGGATCAAATTGTGTGTCTCATTTATTTCAGCAAGTTATGCATCAATTAAATTAAATACAAAATAATTTAAATCTAATGCATAACGCCCTGAGTCTCAAGGAGCTTTGGAAAGAGTACACCAGACCTTAACAAAATTTGACGATAACATTTTGTTTAGACAGTCAAAAAGATTGGGATGATGGGATCTGCATGCTTCTGTTTGTTGTAAGGGAAGCCTTTCAAGAATCTCTAAGTTTATTATTATTGCTGTTATTAGTATATTATATTATGTGGAGTATTTTAGGCATAAGTTTACAAGGGCATGTGACATAGAGCGCCAAGATAAAATGATATGATAAGGACGTCATGATAAGAGAATTTAAACTAGTCGAGAAAGGTTTTGTTTTATTGTTTTATTGTTTATTGCTTCCATTACAAGCTAAATATTGTTGGCCATATGTAATTGAATCCAGACTGAATGATTTAATTTATATTGTGAATACACCTACGAGAAGAAAGAAAAGCTAAATATGTCAGGTGACAACACACGTCTTTTCGAAAGAATATATGTTAACATTGGATGTTAGTGATGTTAGTGATGTAGGTGTTGGTGCAGTTTTGCTCCAATAAGGTAAATATTGCCGAATTGCTATTTTGTCTTAAAACTTTGACAAAGATGAGAAAAAAATAATCCACAATTGAAAAAAGAATGACTTGCCTTATTGTTAACTTTGAAGTATTTTGATGTACATTTCATCCATTCGTGATGATTACCGATCACAATACCGTCACATTTATTAAACAAATGCAAAATAAAAATCACAGATTAACGAGATGGGGATTAATGTTGCAAGAATACAATCTGAGTATAGAACATATTAAATGTAAAGATAATTTCATAACTAATGTTTTTTTCTAAAGTTGGATAATATTGTGATGAATTAAAATAGAAATTTATGATAAACAGTTTGTATCAAAACTTTTTCTTCAACAGAGGAGATTCTATGTATATATAATGAATATGAGAAATTACTTTGTTCATTAGAATATGTTTTGTTCTTGAGAACACTACATGATCAGTGCAAATAGTTTATCAAAAATACCTCAAGTTGTTTACAAGTTTTGAATTTTGACTGAATTTTGAAATGTTCTAGATATTTCTACGCATTCTTTTTGGAAAGATCTAGATAATTTGATGAAATAGTAAATAAGAGGCAGCAACTTCGAGAGCTGTCAGTCTAAAATTTAGGATTTATATAATAGCTGGAATCTACGGCATTTTATTTAGATATCTTTACTTAGTAATGCAAAAAGAGGCTAGTCCGATCCTTTAATTTGATGTTCCGCTATAAAGATGATATCCTTTCACTAAATAATTTTGTTGATCGTATCTATCCCATTGAGCCTGAAATAAAGGATGCCACAGATACAGATAGGACTATTGCGTATATTGACCTACACCTCGACATCGACAGTGCGGGTCGGTTAGGAACGAAACTTTACGATAAAAGAGATGATTTTAATATTCCCATTGTGAAGTTTCCATTTATATGTAGCAACATTCCGCAGCACTGGCATATGCAGTATATATCTCTCAGATGATACGATATTCCAGAGCTTGTGGCTCCTATCAGAATGTCCTTGATAGAGGATGCTGCTAACAAGAAAGCTACAGCAACAAGAGTTCCTTTTGGTAAAGTTGAAGTCATCACTTCGAAAATATTACGGTTGCCACCATGTCGTGGTTGACCGTTATGAAATATCTGTGTCACAACGACCACCGATATGTTCCATTTGTCGAAGCACTTCTTGGTCCTTTCCGTATTCACGCTTTATTATCGTGTTTTTAATAGATTAACACGACGGGTGCCACTAGTGGAGCTGGATCAGCATGCCCTTCTGGAGCACCTGATTTCACCCCAGTCTTTAGTGGGATTCGTGTTACTCGAACGTTAGCTTCATATGTATGTTTTGTCGAACGTTGTTTTTCCTTTTGTACATTTTTCTTTTGGCCATTGTGTTGTCTGTTCTTCGATATACGCATTCTGATTGCCCCTTTGGTATCTTTAATCTCTTCTTAGTAAAGTGACGTGACTTGAACTTTGAACTATTGACAATTTCATCGGCCAATATTTTGAAACTTTCAGGATTAGAACTAAAAGTTTGTTAATGCAACAAGAATTAATTTTCATAGAAAAGGATCGGACTAATATACCGGAAAGGACAATAACATTTATTCTGAAGGAATTTAAATTTGGACATTGACAAAGAGACCAGTAATAATTTATTAATTTGATATTTGTAATTGTATAATACTATTAAGTAAATGTTGCTGTTATATCAAAGAATAAAAACCTAATTGGTTGTTGGTTGTATCTTTCTGTTACTAGAATATTCCAGAAAAAAACTTTTCGTAGCATTAGTTATTCATGTTATCAATCAAATCATGAATGGTTGATGATTTACTAAAAATGTAGTATACTTTATTCAATATGTTACGTTGAAATACAACTACACAGATTATCAAAGTTTGTAGTATTTATGTATATCTTTTTATTTGACAGTTATTTGTATTCCAATAAAATCACATCAATCAAATCAGACACGTTTAACAACATTACGAAACTTTATCGGTTGTCAATGTTCTCTGTTGTTGTTGTTGACATTCTATGATTTACATG
Organism: Bathymodiolus brooksi; assembly: GCA_963680875.1. NCBI lineage: Eukaryota > Metazoa > Mollusca > Bivalvia > Mytilida > Modiolidae > Bathymodiolus > Bathymodiolus brooksi. The sequence goes on along the minus strand of OY804586.1, from coordinate 85,733,898 downwards.
TATATGTATAAGTTATGTTGTTTAAGAACAATTTACGCAAACTATTTAAATTCCACGACAAAATCAAATAACTTTTATAATTCTAATCAAACATACAAGAACAGTATAACAGGTAAAGGGTGACTGTATACATTGATTGAACCCGCTTTGAAACATTTTTTTTTTAAATAGCTACGCTAATTATACTAGGTTGTGCATTTTTTCTGAACAGGAATATGAATACATTTAATTGAAACAAATAAACAAAAAACGTTATCCAAATGTGTGTGTTAGTGCACCCGATTCTAATACATTCTATGTATATCTATTATTTATGTTGTTTAAAAATAATACCGCAAAATATTCAATTTCCAAAACAATATTAAATAACTTGTATCATTCTAATCAAACATACAAGTACAATGCGACAGATAAAGTTTGAGAGAATTTATTAATTGAACCCGCTTGCAAACACTGTATTTGTAAATAGCTACATAAATTTGCATGCGTTGTGTATATTTTCTGAACAGGAATATGAATAAATGTTATTGAAAGAAATGAAACAAAAAACATTATCCAAATGTGTGTGTTAATGCACCCGATTCTAACACAAACAAAATCTAATCAGATTCCATGTACATATGTGTTTGAGATAATGTTGCACATATGTCTACTATTTTACCATTAGACATGGGCTGATGGTGTGGTGTATTTAGTTATTCATATAATCAATCAAATCATGAATGGTTGAAGACTTACTAAAAGCGTATTGTACTTTATTCAATAAGTTACGTTGAAATGCAACTGCATAGAGTATCAAAGTTTCAAGTATTGATATAAATTTTTTATTTGACAGTTATTTGTATTCTAATATCAAATCACATCAATCAAATCAGACACGTTCAACAGCATTACAAAACTTGATCAGTTGCCAATATTATCATATTTTTTTTGACATTCTATGACTTACAATACACGTATATCTATAATGTAAGGTGCTTAAGAACAATTTACGCAAAATATTCAATTTTCAAAACAATATTAAAGAACATTTATAATTATAATCAAATATACAAGTAAAGTGTAACAGGTAAAGATTGAGGGTATGCATTAAATGAACCCACTTTCAAACTCAGTATTTTGAAAAGCTGCACTAATTAGAATGGGTTGTGTATTTTTTTCTGAGTAGGAATATGAATACATATTATTGAAACAATTCCAAATTACGCAATATTTTCCGATGTGTATAGCCCAAGACTGTAATAGGTAAAGATTGGGAGCATTCATTCATTGAACCTGATTTGAAACACAGTATTTCTAAATAGCTACATTAATTCAAATGGAATGTTCTTCTTAACAATAATAAAAATGCATTTTATTGAAACAACTAAATATTACACAATATTTTGATATATGTATTACTATTAATTTGTAACGTTTCTTACCATTTTGAAGATAACCGCATTGTTAGTGATATTTTGAAACGTCTTTATACATTTCCACGGATAATGTTCAGTAAAGTGTAGAAAAGACACATGCTTGGACAGACTAAATATCTGAAATAGAACGATAATTACAATTATCCAGAAGATCCAGTATTTCAGTGTCCACTTTTGATTGAAACTACTAGGTGAATATACCTTGTTCCAATAAGATTGTATTCCCTCTTTGACAGCAGTCAAAATGTTAGCCATATTTATAAACAATTACTTTCTTCAAAAAGAATAAGCACCTGCAGTATTATTTCCTCTATATGGATTATTGTGAAGTTTTGGTATTCAATATAAGCGAGAAAAGTCAGCATGTAACATGCTCCTTGATAAGCATAATATTCAATGATGAAATGAATGACGTGTGATCAGCCAAATGTTCATCTTTGTCATAACTAGTATTTCAGTAAGTGGGATAACCAGAGCATTGTAAAATGCAAATTTCCTTCATGTGTGCCCAAGTCACCCACTGCTAACTTTACCGGTTTTACTATGATAGTCGTGACACCCAAATTTAACTTTTATCCATAATCAATTGATGATGCTTGATGACAATTATTGTAGATACATGTGATTGAATCCAATTATATTACAATCAAAAATTAAATTAGAGTTCATGTACATATGTATAAGAGGTAACACCTTTGCACCTGTGTCTACGATTTTACCATTATATATAGCAGCTGTACTTTCAAACAAGTTAATGTTATCAGAAAACTAAAGTGTACTCTTTGCAAGAAAACTCTATCAAATATATGTCTTACTTGCATAAGGACACAATTAGAATATGCTTGCGAGGTTTTGGTTGAACACAATTTACAAGTAGAGATTCTCTTTCCTATAAAACAAGGTGGGCATATTTATCTTCTAGGCGTAAATATCGCAAGCTGACAACATTATACAAAATGCTTAATTCACTATGTCCTCAAATTTTGGGTAATTGTCTACCTCTTACAGTATAAAATATCAATGATCACTATCTCCGAAACGATGAAAACGATGCAACACCATGGGCTGGTTGACATTGGTCACCCCTTCGAAAGTTTTACGGTCGCAACAAGACTTGGATGATGTTATGGAATATCTATGTCATTAATGACCACGGATATATTTCATTGGTCGCAAGCACTTCCCGGTCCTTTCCTCGTTCGTGACTTTTCTAAGAATACTAATTAAAAAACAATCGCTTGCTAAAATATACTAAAATAAATGAATTAATACCGTGGTTCTAGGATATACTCCCGTGGAATCATCGTGCATATATATTATGAGTCTGTCTCTTAGTAAATGTGAAATATCAAACAGTCATTGGCATGCCATAACTCATTTTGGTATAAAATTGTGTGAATAAATTATAAATCTTTTTTTAATTCTGACTCAAAATTTGTGTCTGTCCTATCAAATGTAGACCGTAAATATTATCAATGTATACCAAAAAAGAGGTAGACGTTCAGATTTCAAAGCGGAGATGTACTCCTGGTTCATACAAAGGAGAGTTGGCACGATCGCATCCCACTATTTTCCTTAGAAAACAGTATGTGTTTGCTTTGCAATCATTATTAGCCCCACACAACGCACCACTCGATGTCGAAATTGGGTTATATTTCCCATAGCTGCATATATATATTGCTGTCTAACACGTTGCTCCTTTGTTTATTATGCTAAATAGACCATACAAAGTTATTGGTATATTCGTGTAAAAAAATTGGGGATTGCCTTAGCTAGCAAGGAAAACAAAATGTCAAAACCCCGAATTTATTTACGCAGAAATTCTGAGTAAGACCTCCTTGGCTCTGATGTTTACGAGCGACATTTTATATATATATTTTTAATTTATTATCAAGTCGTCTACATATGCTATTTTTCGCTTTGTTTCGTTGAATGACATCATATTTATTTTATTTTTGCTCATGAATATTCAGAATATTCCCCTTTTTTGTGTTAAGTTAAAGACGGGTAAAACATATTAAATTTAACAGAACATTTCCAGTTTCGTCCTTGTCATTTTTCTTTCTACCATGTCTTTTAATTTTCGCTTTGAATTACGTGTCGGTATCTTTTGATATTTCTATGCAAAAATGGTGTCTGAACTAAAACGGCCCCCATTATGGAAAGGTCTGGATCCTCCTCTGAGATACATGTACATTGTCGTACAGTGTTGTTTGTCGTCAATTGTTGAATATGGAGCAACGAACTATGTTGTAGATTGTGTAACATTTTCTGCTTAGTGAATAAGTGTTGCAGGTCTTCATGTTCTTTAGGGGGCTCTACATATTCGCAAAAAAAACCCGGACACTCACAATATAAAGTACCATTTTTGTTCTATAAGACTTAGTTTTCTTACCACACAATATTTATTATGTACTCTAGGGGACTCACATTATTTTCTATTACGAATGTTGTTGCCTTATGATATGAACCAGTTATATATGGTAGCGGGTCCCCTAAAGTACACCAAGGCATTATAGGAATCATTTACTTTAGGGGACTTGCATCATTCTCTATGGTTAATGTTGTTGTCTTATGATGCGAATCGTATATATAGCTAGTGGGTTCCCTAACGTACACTAAGGTATTATAGGGATCATTTACTTTTGGGAAATCGTATTATTTTTTAATGGTTAATGGTAGTGGGTCCCTTAAAGTCGTAGATATATATTATGAAAATGATCTAACCTAAATTGAATTTTGTTTCTCTCGGAAAGGTGTAAAATGACACTTTATAGGGCGAGCCCTTTAAAGTAAACTTTGTAAATTACGACTAAGGTAAATGAAAGCTCTACTAACTTAGTGTCACAGACTATGCATTCAACATCTCTCTGTTCTGTATTCAACGATTACTTACAAGTCACCAGTAATACATTTTATGTAAAAAATACATTAAAGGGAAGAAAATGGGAAGAAACTAGTTCATGTACAAATAACCAGAGTTACTAGTATTTATCATTCATATTTCTAATACAATATGTTTTTGAGAGAAGCTTATTTATATATTCCCTTTTGGGTATTTTCTAAATCTTGGTATGTAGGTTTTTTTTTAATATTTGTTTATGTCAAATTAAATGTTTTTTTTGTTTTTTTCTTAATTTATATGTTTTTAATGTATTATGGTCTATGTTGAATCGATGCCTGTGATGTCACTTTCGTTACTTTTATCATCAGAATATCGAGAAGCTATGCTATCCTCGCAGGCGCAACTAACTGATAGGAGCCGAATGACCCCGCAGTCTTGGCTTACCATGAGGAGATAATCATGCTTAGCTGCGACAATAAACCATAAATTTACCTGTGGTTACAGATAAACGGTGACACACTTGACGTCAACAATTTGTTTTTTTGGCATTATTTCTGTATCTTTGTCGAGTAAAACAAAACAATCAAATACTCAAAACCTTTGTCTTTCACCTTTGATGTTAGAAAACAGCTTACCTTTATCGGGGAATACTTCGGATGGTGCAAATGTGTTGCTACATGGGGTAGACCCAGGTTTTCATAATGTTCCACTCCATAACATTAATTTAAAATCACACTTTGTTTCTCGATAGGTTGTAGTTGGGATGCGACATACACTTCCTGTTGAGGATATTTCTTTGTTATTTGGTATCGATATGGCCGGTCACAAATTTAGTATGGCCCCAATAATCTCCGAGGAGCCTAGTTATGAAGAGAATGAATTTAAGAAATACAGGGATTTGTTATTGCATGTGCAGTAACTTTATCCATGGAAAAGGAGAAGATTATATTGCAAGATGGTACCATAGAAACAAGTGATGTTGAATCAAAAGACACATTTTTCGGCTGATGTCAACGATCACTTGTTGCATAGCGATGGCGATATGTCTCGTTATTTCATAGACAAGGAACAGAAATCCTGCTTAGATACAGATGAGGACTAAACATCCCATCTTGAAAGAGTCCAGGACCAAAGGTCAATGAGTGATGGTCCTGTTCTTTTGCCAACGATAAGATATGTCAGTATTGACCTTCTCACTAGGGAACAACTGATCATTTCGCACAAGGAAGAGCTCGTACTACCTTGCTCTAAGTCATTCTCAGTAGTGGAAGCAGAGAATGTTAATGTTTGCTCTTTCATGAAAGACTAAGCATTGGTGAGAAAATGGCGACCACCATATGCGACTGTGTAAGATGAATGTAAAGTTATCTGCCAGATAGTGGTACAGGAGGAATACAGGAAAGCAGTTGTGAGCCTGGTTCATGATTCGCCAATGACTGAACACTTGGGTGTTAGCAATACCTCCCACGAGATATTGGCCCATATTTACAGGCGAATACAAGACAAGACGTAGCCGAGAACTGTTGATATTGTAGCATCTGCCGAGTTATGTGGAAACCGAATCAAAACATTCGTGTAGCTCCACTCCGGCCCGTATCCGCTTTTGCATAGTCTTTCAGTATGGTTATTGTTGACTGTGTGGGGCCACTTCCTAAGACTGAATAAGGAAATGTATATTTATTAGCTATAATGTATTAATCCACCCGTTTTTCTACAGCCATTCCACTTAGGAATATTAAAGTTAATAATATAATCAATGCTCTAACTAATTTGTTTTTGCATTTGTGGGTCTTCCTAAAACAATTCACTCAAATGAGGATCCAATTTTATGTCTCATTTATTTCAGCAATTTATGCATCAATTAAATTAAATACAAAACAGTTTAAATCTAATGAATCTCAAGGAGATTTGGAAAGAGTTCACCAGACCTTAAAAAAAATATCATGAAAACATTTTGATTAGACAGTCAAACAAATTGGGATAATGGGGTCCGCATGCTACTGTTTGCTGTAAGGCAAGCCTTTCATTAATCTCTAGGTTTTAGTCCTTTTGAACTTGATTTAGACACAATGTGGGAGGTCACTTTTGAAACAAAAAAAGACTTTGTGCAAATACTGTTATTAGTATATTATATTATTTGGAGTATTTTAGGCATAAGCTTACAAGAGCATGTGAAATATAACAGGACAATTTGAAACAAAACCAAGCTAAAATGAAACCGTGGTATGATAAGGATGCCATCATAAGAGAACTTAAATCAGGCGAGAAAGTTATTGTGTTATTGCTTATTCATTGTCATCCATTACAAGCTAAATACGTTTGGCCATATGCAATTGAATCCAGACTGAATGATTTAAATTATATTGCGAATACACCTAGGAGAAGAAAGAAAAGGCAAACTTGGCAGGTGACAACCCACAGCTTTTCGAAAGAATATAAATTAACAGTGGATGCTAGTGATGTAGGTGTTGGTGTCAAATGCAATTTGTTTTTAAAACTTTGACAAAGATCAGTAAAAATAATCCACAATTGAAAAAAAATGACTTGCCTTATTGAAGCAATTATGATGTACATTTCATCCATTCGTGATGTTTACTGATCACAATACCGTCATATTTCTTGGCAAAATTCAAAAAAAAAATCACAGATTAACGAGATGAGGATTAATGTTGCAAGAATAGCTAATGTTTTGTCTAGAGTTGGATAATATTGTGATGAATTGAAATAGAGATTAATTGTTAAAAGTTTGTTTCCAAGCCTTTTCTTCAAGAGAGGAGATGCTATGTATATATAATGAATATGAGATAGTACTTTGTTCATTAGAATATGTATTGTTGCTAAGAACATTACATCATCAGTGCAAATAGTTTATCAAAAATACGTCAAGTTGTTTACAAGTTTTTACTTTTGACTTTGAATATTGATATGTTCAAGATATTTCTACACATTTTTTGGAAAGTTCTAGATAATTTTATCAAATAGTAAATAGGTCGCAGCAACTTCGACAGCTGTCAGTTTAACATTTATGATTTATATAATTGCTGGGATCTATAGCATTGTATTTAGATATATTTACTTAGTAAAACGAACAGAAACTAGCCTGAACCTTTAATTTCATGTTCGGCTATAAAGATGATGTCCTTTCATTAAATAAGTTTATCCCATTGAGCCTGAAATAAACGATACCACAGATACAGATAGGTCTACTTCATAGCTTGACTTACACCTCGAAATCGACAATGAGGGGCGGTTAAGAATGAAACTTTACGACAAAAGAGACGATTTCAATAGTCCCATTGTGAACTTTCCATTTATGCGTAGCACCTTTCCAGCAGCACCTGCATATGGAGTATATATCTCTCAGATAATACGACATTCCAGAGCGTGTGGCTCCTATCAGGATTTCCCTGATAGAGGATGCTGCTAAGACGGAAGCTACTGAAACAAGGGTTCCATTTGGTAAAGGTGGAGTCATCACTTCGAAAATGCTACGGTCACCACCATGACTTGGTTGATTTCTATGGAATATCTGTGTCACAATGACCACCGATATGTTCCACTTATCGATAGCACTTCTCCGGCATTTCCTCATTCACGCCTTATTATCGGGTTTGTAACTAGATTAGCACGACGGGTGCCACTAGTGGATCAGGATCTACAGACCATTCTGGAGCACCTGAGTTCACCCCGGTCTTTAGTGGGACTCGTGTTACTTGACCTTTACCTTTATATATATGTTTTGTAGATCGTTGTTTTTCCTTTTGCATATGTCTACAATATTTGCAGTGTTTGTCTACATATCAGTGATTCTTGCTGTGCTAGGCTTAGAAGTCGCTACCCGCACCAACATGCTTCTCAGACTGTTTGGTTGTTTGAAGGCAACCATGGGAGGTTCAGGAAGGATTTTGTACAGTTTGGATGTTTTTTGAACGGATGTCCAATGCTCACGAATGGTGTTGAAGCTTTTTCTCAGACAGGGATGGTATGTGAGGACGCAAGGGGTTCTTTTGCATTTCTGTTTTTCTTTGTACTGAAGTAAGCTGCTCCTGGAGATATTATGAGCTTTGCTAAGACTTTTCTTGATAATACATTGTTTATAGCCCCTTTTTTTTAAATGATTTTTAAGTTGACCCAATCGTTTTTTTCAAAGATTTGTCGGTGGAACAAATTCGCCTGATTCTAAAAGCTTGACTAGTATTCTCTTAATCATATGAGGAGGATGACAGCTGCTAGGCAACAATGTATTGATTGGTGTCGGTAGGTTTGGAGTATACATCTGTGGATTGTTCACCTTCCGTTAAAGAGCTAGAAGTGTCGAGGAAGGAAATGGTAGTGTTAGATATTTCATGAGTGAACTTGATAGAGGGATGCAGGCTATTGGCAGGAGAAAGAAACTTCATTTCCACATCATCTATCAATATGTACCAAGAAACAATGGACCATTCGGGCAGCTGGTTTTCAAATTTTCCCATAAATGTATTAGCATAAGATGGGAGCCATTTTGGTGTCCATAGCTGTGCCGTTTATTTGTACGTAATGGTCTCCATTAAAAGAAAAGTTGTTCTTTATAAGATATATCCCTCGAGGGAAGAACACAAATTTGACAGCTCAAAAATCTATTTCTAACACTGATTTCATTTTCAGAGGTATATGTAATATTTAGTATTAACCTAGTATCACAAGTAACTTTGAGATCCAGTGGGACATATATATTGTATGGCTGTCACCTGCTTAGATGTTTGTATAATATACTTTATTTCCTGTGGCTGTATAATGAATTCTTCATTATCCTATACAATATATTAAACATTGCTGAGTTAGATTGCTGTCAAATTATAATATTAAGTATAATGTAGACCGTAAATAATATCAATGCACACCAACAAAGAGGTAGGCGTTCAGATTTTAAAGCGGAGATGTATTCTTGGTTCATACAAAGGAGAGGTGGCACGATTGCATACCCCTTTGTATATTTTTCCTTTGAAAACATTATTAGCCCCTCCCAACGCACCTCTCGATGGTCGAGATTGGCTTACATCGCCCATAGCTGCAGACATATCTTGCTGTCTAACAGGTTGCCCGATTGTTTTTTTATTGTAAATAGACCCCAACATGTATATGTATATTCGTGTAAATAATTTGGCAATTGCCTTAGCTAGCAAGGATAACACAATGGTAAAACCCCTAATTTATTTACGCAGAAATTCTGAATAAGACCTCCTTGGCTCTGATGTTTACGAGCGACATTTTGTAGATATATTTGTCATTTATTATCAAGTGGTCTATATTTGCTGTATTTCCTTTTGTTTCGGTGCGTGACAGGATATTTATTTCATTTTTGCTCATGACCTGGCCAGAATATGTATTTCTAAGAAACATTCCAGATCCCTCTCAGATGCAAATGATCATCCCCTAAGAGACATACAGGCGCTCCCAGAGGGGGGACATGCCCCCGTTTTTCTGCTAGGTTATAGACGGGTAAAACATATTAAAATTAACAGAACATTTCCAGCTTAATCTTTGTCATTTTTTTCTTTTTACCATGTCTTGTAATTTTCGCTTTGAATTATGTCTCGGTATCTTTTGATAATTCTTAAAAAAAATGGTTTCTGAAATAAAACGGCCCCCAATATGGAAAGGTCTGGACCCACCTCTGAGATACATGTACAATGTCGTACATTATGGTCTGTCGTCAATTGTTGAATACGGTACAACGATCTATGTTGTAAATTGTGTAACATTTCTGTGTATCAGGCCTTCATGTACTTTAGGGGTCTCTACATATCCTCAGAAAGAGAAAAAAAAAACAAAACCGGGGACTCACCATATAAAGTACCATTTTTGACCTATGACACCTAGTTGTGTTGTCTCACAATATGCATTAGGTAGTCTAGGGGACTCACATTATTTCTTATTACGAATGTTGTTGTCTTATGATATGAACCAGGTATATTTTGGTAGTGGGTTCCCAAATGTATACCAATGCGTTATAGGAATAATTTATTTCAGGGGATTCGCATCATTCTCTATGGTTAATGTTGTTGTCTTATGATATGAAACGTAGATATAGGTAGTGGGTTCCCTAATGTACACAAAGGCATCATAGGGATCAATTACTTTTGGGGACTCGTATTATTTTGTTATGGTTAATGGTAGTGGGTCACAATCGTAGATATATATCATGAAAATGATTTAACTTTTATTGAATTTTGTTTCTCCCGGAAAGGTGTAAAATGACACTTTATGGGACGAGCCCCTTAAAGTAAATTTGTAAATTAAGACTAATGTAAATGAATGTTATAATAACTTAGTGTCACGGACATGAATTCCACATGTCGCTGTTATATATTCACCGATTACTAACAAGTCGAAAGTAATACATTATATGTAAATATGCATTAAAGGGATGTAAATGTGAAAGTAATAGTTAATGTACAAATAATCAGAGTTACTAGTATTTATCATTCATATTTCTTATACAATATTGTTTGAGAGAAGCCTACTTATATATTCCCTGGCGAATATTTTCAAAATGTAAATAAACAGTTAGAGTACAGAAGTTCGTGTTTAGTTTTTAAATATGTTTTATTTCAAATTAAATGTTGTTTTTTTATATGTTTTTAGTGTATTATATTTTATGTTGAATCAATGCCTGTGATGTCACTTTGGTCACTTTCATCATCAGATTATCGAGAAGCTATGCTATCCTCGTAGGCGCAGAAAATAATACACTAAAAACATATAAAAAAAAACAACTTTCAGAACCGAAAGACTTCACAGTCTCGGCTTACCAAGAGGAGATAATCATGCTAAACTTCGACAATAAGCCATACATTTACCTGTGTTTACAGATAAACGGTAACACACTTGGCGTCAAAATTGGCCTTTTCGGCATTATTTATGTATCTTTATCGAGTAAAGCAAGACAATCAAATACTCAAAACCATTGCATATCACCTTTAATGTTAGAAAATATTTTCCATTTATCTGGCAATACTTCGGATGCTGCAAATGTGTTGTTACAAGAGGCACACCCATATTTTCATAGTGTTCCACTTTAATTTAAAATCAGACTTTGCTTATGGACAGGTTGTAGTTGACCTATTCCTCCTGTTTAGGATATGTCTTCGTTATTTGGTATCGATGTGGCCGGTGACAAGAGGATACTTTATTACAAGGTGGTATCATCGAAGCAAGTGATGTTGAATTAAAAGACACATTTTGTTACTGACGTCAACGATCACTTTTTACATAGCGTGGCGAAATGTCTCGCTGTTTCATAGACGAGGAACACAACTCTTGTCTAGATACAGATGAGGACTGCACATTCCATCTTGATACAGTCCAGGACCAAAGGTCAATGAGGGATGGTCCTGTTCTTAAGCAAGCAATAAGATATATCGGTATTGAAATTCTGTCTAGGGAATGACTTAGTAGTGCGCAGAAGGAAGAGCTCGCACTACCTTATTCTAAATTATTCTCAGTAGAGGCTGCAGAGAAGGTTCGTGTTTGCTATTTGATGAAAGACGAAGTATTGATAAGAAAATGGTGACCACCAGATGTGTCTGCGTAAGATGAATGGCAAGTGATCTGCCAGATAGTGATACCTGAAGAATAGCGGAAAGCAGTTATGAACCTGGCCCATGATTCGTGATTGACTGAACACTTGGGTGTTAGAAAAACATCCAACAGGAAATTGGCCCATTTCTACTGCACGAATATAAGAGCAGAAGTAGACAAGGACTGTAGCTCTTGTAGAACATGCCAAATCAAGGGAAACCGAATCAAAACATCCAAGCAGCTACATTCTAACCCGTACCTGCTTTTGAAGATTCTTTCAGTAGGGTTATTGTTGACTGGGCCGGGCCACTTTCGAAGACTGAATACGGAAATATATAATTACTAACTATAATGTATGCCTCCACCCGTTTTCCTGAAGCGATCCCACTAAGGAATATTAAAGCTAAAACTATTATTAAGGCTTTAACTATTTTGTTTTTACTTTTGTGGGTCTTCCTAAAACAATTCTGTCAAATCAGGGATCCAATTTAATTTCTCATTTATTTCAGCAAGTTATGCATGAATTAGAAATATAAACAGCTTAAGTCTAATGCATATCACCCTGAGTCTCAAGGAGCTCTGGAAAGATTTCACCAAACATTAAAAAAATATGATGAAAACATTTTGTTTTGACAGTCGTAAAGATTGGCATGATACTGCTTGCTGTAAGGGAAGCCTTTCAAGAATCTCTATGTTTTATTCCTTTTGAACTGGTTTTTGGACACTATGGGAGGTCACTGAAAGATTTTGAAATACAAATTTGTGAACATACTGTTATTAGTATTTTAGATTATGTGGAGTGTTTTAATTATAAGCTTGCAAGAGCATGTGACATAGAACATGACAATTTGAAGCAAAGCCAAGCTAAAATGAAACAGTGGTATGATAAGGATGCCATTGTAAGAGAACTTAAACCAGGCGAGAAAGTTATTGTGTTATTACTTATTCATTGTCATCCATTACAGGCTAAATTTGTTTGGCCATATGTAATTGAATCCAGACTGAATGATTTAAATTATATTGCGAATACACCTACGAGAAGAAAGAAAAAATCAAATATGTCAAGTGACAACACAAGGCTTCTCTAAAAAATATAAGTTAACAGTGGATGCTAGTGATGCAGGTATTGGTGCAGTTTTGCTCCAAGAACGTAAAGATGACTTAGATCTGACGAATTGCTATTTTTCTTAAACGTTTTACAAAGATAACAAAAAATTTTCCACAATTAAAAAAAATGACTTGCCTTATCGTTATCTTTGAAGCATTTTGATGTACATTTCATCCAATCGTGGTGTTTACTGATCACAATACCGTCACATATAATAAATGCAAAATAAAAATCACAGATAAACTATTTCTGTTGCAAGAATACAATCTGATTATAAAACATATTAAATGTAAAGATAATTTTATAGCTAATGTTTTGTCTAGAGTTCGATAATATTGTGATGAACTGAAATAGAAATTTATTGCAAAAAGTTTGTACCCAAACCTTTTCTTCACGAGAGGAGACGCTATGTATAGATAATAAATATGAGATATTACTTTGTTCATTAGAATAGTTTTTGTTTTGTTAACATTACATCATCAGTGCAAATATGTTATCAAAAATAGGTCAAGGCGTTTGCAAGTTCTTAATTTTGATCTTGAATTTTGATATGTTCTAGATATTTCTAGATATTGTTTATGTATAGACAAGGTCACATTTTTGGAAAGTTCCAGAGAATTTCATGAAATAATATATAGATATAAGACGCAGCAACTTCGAGAGGTGTCAGTCTAAGACTTAGGATTGATGTAATAGCTGGAATATATAGCATTGTATTTATATATCGTTACTTAGTAAAACGAAAAGAAGACCGGTACTATAATGTCACGTTCCGCTATGAAGATGATGTCCTTTCACTAAATAATTATGTTGATCGCATATATCCCATTGAAAATGAAATAAAGGATACAACAGAAAGAGATAGGTCTGGTTCATATCTTGACTTACACCTCGAAATCGACAATGAGGGGCGGTTAAGCACACAACTTTACGACAAAAGAGATGATAACAATTTTCCCATTGTGAACTTTCCATTTATGCGTAGTACCATTCCAGCAGCACATGCACATGGAGTAGATATCTCTCAAACGATACGATATTCGAGAGCGTGTGGCTCCTATCAGGATTTCCGTGATAGAGGATACTGCTAACACGGAAGCTCCTGAAACAAGAGTTCCTTTTGGTAAAGGTGAAATTATCACTTCGAAAATGTTACGGTCACCACCATGACTTGGTTGACCAATATGGCATATCTGTGTCTCAATGGCAACCGATATGCCCCACTTATCGTAAGCACTTCACGGTCGTTTACTCATTCACGACTTATTATCGGGTTTGTAACTATATTAACACGACGGGTGCCACTAATGGATTAGGATCTACAGACCCTTCTGTAGCAAATGGGTTCACCCCGGTCTTTATATGGACTCGATCTTTAGCTTTATATATGTGTTTTGTAGATCATTGTTTTTCCTTTGTACTTTTTCTTTTCCTCATTATGATGTCTGTTCTTTGATATATGGATTCTGATTGCACCTTTGGTCTCTTCAAACCCTTCTTAGTGAAGTCATTGAACTAGTAACAATTTCATCGTCCAATATTTGAAACTTGCATTAATAGAGCTAACACATATTTTAATTCAACAATAATTAATTTTCATAGAAAAGGATCGCACTAATATAGCGAAAAGGACAAGATCATTTATTCTAAAGGAAATTAAATTTGAACATTGACAACGAGGCCAGTAATGATTTATTAATTTGATTTGTGTAATTGTATAATGGTATGAAGAAAATTGTGTTGTTATATTAAAGAATAAAAACTTAATTGATTGTTGGTTGTATATTTCTGATACTAGAATTTTCTTGAATTTTTTTTTCGTAATATTAGTTATTAATGTTATCGATCAAATCATGAATGGTTGATGCATAACTAAAAATGTATTATACTTTATTCAATATGTTACGTTGAATTACAACTACATAGAGTAACAAAGTTTGTAGTATTCATGTATATATTTTATTTGACAGTTATTTGCTCCAATATAAAATCACATCAATCAAATCAGACACGTTCAACAGCATTACGAAACTTTATCGGTTGTCCATATTCTTATTAATGTTTTGACATTCTATGACATAGAATACATGTATATCTATAATTTATGTTGTTTAAGAACAATTTACGCAAAATTGTCAAATACCACGACAGAATAAAATAACTTTTATAATTATAATCAAACATGCAAGTAAAGTGTAACATGTACAGATTGAGTGTATGCATTAATTGAACCCACTTTCATACACCGTATTTTTAAATAGCTACACTAATTAGAATGGGTGGTGTATTTTTTCTGAACCGGAATATGAATACATGTTATTGAAAAAACTCTCCAAATTACGCAATATTTTGCTGTGTATTGCTCAAGACTGTAATAGGTAACGATTGGGAGCATTCATTCATTGAACCTGATTTGAAACACCGTTTTTTCTAAATAGCTACATTAATTCAAATAGGATGTTCTTCTTAACAATAATATACCTATATGTTATTCAAGAAACTCCAAATTACACAATATTTTGATATACGTATTTCTTAAGACAGAGGAGAAAGCTACAGAATAAATAAAGTATAAAAATGAGACATTTGTTGCTATTTATAGGAACTTAAGCGGTAATGCCATATCAGTGATAGCGGACAACACCTTCAAAAATCTACCAAACTTAGTATATCTGTGAGTATCACTTAATATTATTTATAGAAAAGTATGTTCCTTATATGAAAATATATGTCGTAGGTAATGCCTTTTCTCTATATAAAACAAGTTGTTGACAAATATGAACTCTACAGACATGTCATCGATGCCGAACTCCAACTTAGTGGTAAGAAGAGTTTAACGATACCAAAGGAGCTATCAGAATCAATCTTCTGTGTAGCGTATTTTGTCATTTTTCGTGCTTGACAAAATAACATTTCATGACCTATTACTAAAGCTTTGTAACGGTTCTTACCATTTTGAAGGTAACGCGTTATTAATGATATTTTTAAACGTCTTTATCTGTTCCCACGATGAATAATTTGTAAAGTGTAGAAAGGTCACATGTTTGGACAGACTAAATTTCTGAAATAGAACGATAATTTAAATTATCTAGATGATCCAGTAGTTCAGTATCCACATTCGATTGAAACAACTATGTGAATAGACTTTATCCCAGTATGATTGTATTCCGTCTTTGAAGCAGTCAAAATGTTTTCTTGAAGAAAAATAAGCACATGTAGTATTATTTCCTCTGAATAGATTATTGTGAAGTTTTGTTATTCAATATCAACAATAAAAGTCATCATGTTCCTTGTTAAGCGCATATGCAATGATGAGATGAATGACTTCTGATTTGCCCAATGCTTCTCTCTGCCATAACTAGTGTTTTAGTATGTATGATTACCAGAATAGTGTTCAATGGAAAGTTGCTTCATTAGAGCCCAAATTACCCACTGCTAACGTTGTCAGTTTTTCTATGATAGCCGTGATACCAACATTTAATTTTTATCCAGAATCAATTGATGATGTCTGATGACAATTATCGTAGACAAATGTGCACACATTTTTAACACAATCAAAATCTATTCAGATTCCATGCATATATGTGTTTGAGGTAACTTTTCCAATGTGTCTACTATTTTACCTTTATATATGACAGACCTGTTCTCGGGTTGTGGCAGCATTAGTTATTCATGTTATCAATCAAATCATGAATGGTTTAAGACTTACTGAAAGCGTATTATACGTTTTATAACATGCTACGTTGAAATACAACTACATAGAGTATCAAAGTTTCAAGTAGTGATGTATCTTTTTTTATTTGACAGTTATTTGCATTCCAATTAAACCACATCAATCAAATCAGACACGTTCAACAACATTACGAAGCTTTATCGGTAGTGAATATTCCTATTATTTGTTGTTTATTTTTTTTGACTTACTACACATGTATATATATAATTTATGTTGCTTTAGAACAATTTATACAAACTATTCAAATTCCACGACAAAACAAAATAACTTTTATAATTCTAATCAAACATACAGGTAAAGTGCAACATGTAAAGAGTGCGTGGATTTTTTAATTGAACCCGCTTTCAAACACCATATTTGCTATTTTAATTAGAATGGGATGTGTATATGTTCTGAACAGGAATATGAATACATTTAATTGAAACAATTCCAAATTACGCAATATTTTGCTATGTGTATTCCTTAAGACTGTAATTGGTAAAGATTGGGAGTATTCATTCATTGAACATGATGTGAAACACCGTATTTATAAATAGCTACATTTATTGAAATGGGATGTTCTTCTTAACAATAATATGCATATATTTTATTGAAAGAACTCAAAATTACACAATATTTTGATATATGTATTGCTATCAATTTGTAACGTGTCTTACCATTTTGAAGATAACCGCGTTCTTAATGATATTTTGAAACGTCTTTATACATTCCCACGGTGAATGGTCAGTAAAGTGTAGAGAAAGACAGAAGAAATTTCTGAAATAGAATGATAATTACAATTATCCAGAAGATCCAGTATTTTAGCATCTACATTTGATTGAAACTACTACGTGCATAGACTTTGTCCCAATATGACAGCAGTCAAAATGTTAGACATATTTATAAACAATTTCTTTCTTCAAAAAGAATAACCACCTGTAGTATTATTTCCTCTATATGGATTCTTGTAAAGTTTTGGTATTCAATATAAACGAGAAAAGTCATCATGTTCCTTGTTAAACAGAATATTCAATGATGAGATGCATGACTTGTGTTCAGCCAACTGTTCCTCTTTGTCATAGCTAGTATTTCAGTAAGTAGGATAACCAGAGCATTATGCAATGTAAAGTTGCTCCATTAGAGACCAAATCAACCACTGTTTACGATGCCGGTTTTATTATGATAGCCATGATACCCAAATTTAAGCTAACGGTATGATCAATTTATATGATGTTTGATGACAATTATTTTAGACAAATGTGTGCGTGTTTGTGAACCCAATTATGATGCAATCAAAAATTAAATTAGAGTTCATGTACATATGTTTAAGTGGTAACTTCTTTGCACCTGTGTGTACGATTTTACCATTAGATATATCAGCTGTACTTTCAAACAAATTAATGTTCTCAGAAAACTAAAGTGTACTCTTTGCATGAAAGCTCTATCAAATATATGTCTTACTTTCATAAGGCCAAATTAGAATATGCTTGCGAGGTTTTGGATGTGTGCTTTGAATGAGAAATAGCAAAACTGGAAAAGTTCAAATAAAATCAGCTAGAATATTCCATGACGAACACAATTTGCAAGTAGAGATTCTCTTTACTATGAAAGAAGATGGGAATATTTGTCTTCTAAGCGTAAATATCGCAAGCTGACAACATTTTACAAAATGCATAATACACTATGTCCTCAATATTTGTGTAATTGTCTACCTCCTACAGTATAAAATATCAATGATCACAATCTCCGAAACGGTGAAAACTATACAACACCATAAAGTAAACTATTAATGTCTACGACATTTGTTATACCATCCACTGTTTCGTCATGGACAAATGTAGATTTAAATATTATAAATAGCCTAAATATATCATGTTTACATCTAGGATTAAAATAAAATACTAATAAATCTCTGGAATTTTATGGTGAAGGTTCCTGAAAACTAAGCATGCTTCATACTAGACTACCACATCAATGCAGCTCATTGAATTCTGATTTATTTCACATAAACATTACAAATGACTCAAAATGGCATTGTGGTTCTCCTTTTGAAGATTCAATTCATTATATAATGGAATGTTCATTACACCAAAACGAAAACATTAAGGTGAAATGCAAAGGTCATAACTTGTTTTCAGATTTACACATTTTTAGATTGTGATTTTAGTACCTTGATAGAATATCGTAATCATTTTAAATTTTCTTATGACGTTTGTGCGAAATCTCTATCTAAACTTTCCTGTTTAAAACCGCGGGAAATATCAATCATGGTTATTCCTCTAAAAATATCCTGTCGTGACGTCGTTCGTCTCTTTGTTTTTCTTTTTTATGGGGACAAAGATAATCATACAATATTCTTTTTTGTGTGCAAAACGGTTGGGCGGGTGGACATTGGTCACCACTTTGAAAAGTTTACGGTCGTAACCACGACTTGGTTGACAGCTATGGAATAGCTGTGTCACAAATGATTACGTATATGTTCCAATTGTCGTAAGCACTTCCTTGTCCTTTCCTCGTTCATGACTTATCTAAGTCTACTAATCATAAAAAATTGCTTGCTAAAATATACTAAAATGTAAGAATAAATACCGTGGTTCTAGGATGTACTCCCGTGGGTTCATCGTGCATATATATTATTGGTCTGTCTTCTTTGCAAATGTTAAATATTATAGTCATTGTCGTGCCATAATTCATTTTGGTATAAACCCGTGTGAATAAATTTTAAATCAATTTCAGTTCTGACTCAATATTTGTGTCTGTCCTTTCAAATGTAGACCGTAAATATTATCAATGTATACCAAAAAAGAGGTAGGCTTTCAGATTTCAATGCGCGTGTTGGCACGATCGCATCCCACTTTTTTCTTCAGAAAACAGTAATTTGATGCTTTGAAATCATTATTAGCCCCTCCAAGCGCACCACTCGATGTCGAAATTGGTTATATCGCCCATAGCTGCAAATATGTCTTGCTGTCTAACACGTTGTTCGTTTTTTTCTATGCTAAATAGACCATAAAAGTTATTGGTGTATTCGTGTAAAAAACTTGGCAATTGCCTTAGCTAGGAAGGATAACACAATGGCAAAACGCGGAATTTATTTACGCAGAAATTCTGAATAAGACCTCCATGGCTCTGTTTTTTACGAGCGACATTTCATATATATATTTTTAATTTATTATCAAGTCTTCTACAGATGCTATTTTTCGCTTTGCTTCGTTGCGTGACATCATATTTATTTTATTTTTGCTCATGACCTGGCCAGGCTATTCCCTTTTTCTGTGCTAGGTTATAGACGGGTAAAAATATATTAAATTTAACAGAACATTTCCAGTTTCGTCAATGTCATTTTTTTTGCCATGTTTTGTAATTTTCGCTTTGAACTACGCGTCGGTATCTTTTGATATTTGGTGTCTGATCGAAAACGGCCTCCATTACGGATCCTCCTCTGAGATACATGTGCATTGTTGTACAGTGTGGGTCATCGTCAATTGTTGAATACAAAGCAACGATTTACGTTGTAGATTGTGTAAAATGTTCTGCTTAAGTGAATAAGTGTGTCAGACTTTCATGTACTTTAGGTGGCTCTGCATATCCTCAAAAAACCCTGACAGTCACCATATAAAGTACCATTTTTGTTCTATGAGACTTAGTTTTGTTGTCTCACAATATTTATTATGTACTGCATGGGACTCACATTATTTTCTATAACGAATGTTGTTGCCTTATGAAATGAACCAGCTATATATGGTAGCGGGTCCCCTAAAATACACATAGGCATTATAGGAAGCATTTACTTTAGGGGGCTCGCACCATTCTCTATGGTTAATGTTGTTGTTTTATGATACGAATCGTAGATGTAGGTAGTGGGTTCCCTAACGTACACTAAGGCATTATAGGGATAATTAACTTTTGGGGACTCGTATTATTTTGTTATTGTTAATGGTAGTGGGTCCCTTAAAATCGTAGATATATATTATCAAAATGATCTAACCTTAATTGAATTTTGCTTTTCTCGGAAATGTGTAAAATGACACTTTATGGGACGAGCCCCTAAAAGTAAACTTTGTAAATTAAGACTAAGGTAAATGAAAGCTATAATAACTTAGTGTGACGGACATGAATTCCACATCTCGCTGTTCTCTATTCATCGATTACTTACAAGACATAATTAATACATTTTATGTAAAAAAAGCATTAAAGGGAAGAAAATGTGAAGATAATAGTTCATGTACAAATAACCAGAGGTATTAGTAATTATTATTCATATTTCACTGGTGAATATTGTCTAAATGTAAGTAAACAGCAAGAGTACAAAATTTCGGCAAGTATTATTTAAAAAAAAAATTATTTCAAATTGTATGTTTTTTTTTTTTAATTTATATGTTTTTAATGTATTATGTTCTATGTTGAATCGATGCCTGTGATGTCACTTTCGTCACTATTATCATCATACTATCGAGAAGCTATAATAGGCAGAAATGTCAGATTCAAAGAGGGAGGCGTTTGAGGGACTAACAATCAGCATTGTTACTGCTATGCAAATAATTGAAATTTGAGGTTAAAACTACCATGTTAAAATTTGAAATCCGTAAGATTATTGTTAATAAGGAGATTTTGGGTGAAGATGTTTTGGAATTGGTTAACAATGTTGGGGATGATTGAGTTAACATGAGAGAAATTGAAATGGAAGAAAAAATCAGATTAAAATAAGTTGAAGAAAAACTCAGACTTAAAGAAATAGAAATGGAAGAAATGCAAGAAGAAAGAAGAATTAAAGAAATGCAAATTCAAATAAATATGAAAGAACGTGAACTTGAGCAATTCATGCTTTCAAAAGAAAAAGAGGAGATAGTGCCTTTGGTGTTACCTTCAAATACAAAATAAATTTGATGTTGTGAAGTACATCAGATTTCTTCCCCCTATTTTGGAGAAAGATGTGGACAAATAGGTTGTTCATTTTGAGAAAATTGCTAAAAGACTGACTTCGCCCAATGAATACTGGACCTTACTTTTACAGAGTGCCCTTACAAGGAAAGCCTGAGAAACAAGTTCAAATTATAAAGAAGTGAACGAAGCCATTTTGAAAGCATGTGAATTGGTAACGGAGGTTTGTCGGCAAAAGTGTAGAAGTTGTAGAAAACGGGATGATAAAGTCATGTTGACTTTGCCTGTGAAAAAGAACTTTTGTTTGAAAAGGAGCTCACTTCTACCGAAGTGACTACACATTTTGATTAATTAAGGCAAAGCAATTTTTATTGAAGAATTTAAACAATGCATTCATTCAGATATTAAGACATATATAGATGAACATAACGTTTCCAGTTTAGTAAAAGCCAGCAATATGGCAGATGAATATGTACTGACGCATAAATTAATATTTTTGAAAAATAAAAGAGCTGGAAGTGTCCCGAATTTGAAATATGTTCAGAATATAATCCTTCTTATAACCATTTTGATACTTGGGAGAAAAAATAAAAATAGCTACAGACCTCCAGAAATAAATAAAGGGGAATCACCTAAATCTTGTTCCTATTGTAAGAGAAAGGACACATTGCTTCAGAATGTTCTTGAAATAAACAATGAGAGTATATCGCAAGATTCTATAGCATGTAATGCTTTAAAAGACCCTCTCATCCCCATTGTAATTGAAAATGCTAATTTAAGGTTTCCAAAATGTGAGTTTTCTATTATGGAGAATTATAAGCCTTTTATAACAAAGTGATTTAGGTCACTGATAGGTGATAAAACCAGTCTACAACTCATTAAAATATTGCGTGATACGGGAGCTTCCCAAACCTAAATGGTGCAATGCAAAGGGCATATTGTTTGTTTTCATATTTACACATTTTTAGATAGTGATTTTAGTACCTTAATAGAAAATCGAAATAATTTTCAATTTTGACAAGACGTTTGTGTGAAATCGTGGTTATTCCCCTTTAAGAATTTCATGCCGTGACGTCGTTTGTGTCTTTTCTTCTTTTTAATTAGGACAAATATAATCAAACCATATTCTTTCTGTGTGTGCAAAACGGTTGGGTGGGTGGAAATTGGTCATCACTTCGAAACTTTTACGGTCGCAACCACGACTTGGTTGACCGCTATGGCATATATGTGTCACAAATGACCACGGATATGTTCCACGGACATGGTACCATTTAGCGGAAAAACACGAATCCTGAAACTTTCTGGGACAACTTTAATAACATAATATTTAACACTAACCCAAACATTAACCCTGACCCTAACCCTAATCCTAACAATAACCCCAACCCTATTGGTACACGATTTGGTTTTCCTTAAATATTCTACTTTTCACTCACTTATATCTATGGTTTTATAGTATAGTAATACTACTGAAATACGGAAAGAATTGTAAACATGCATCAGATGGAAGGATAATATTGTTTCTTTGTAAAGTCGGGTACGTTTGTGGGACCGAATCGGACATGTTTGGGACATCACAATGGAATCAGGCTTATTTTTGGATTCTCAAGTTGATATTTGACGTCATAATATAATCGGGGATGTTTGTGGAATTGGACATGCTTGTGGAACCGGATCTATTTCTGAGTCTTTCATATATATATTATGGGTTTATCTTCTTTACAAATGTGAAATATCAAACAGTTATCTATATAGATTAGTATGAAGGTTTGTTATTCAATATTAACAAGAAAAGTCATCATCTTCATGGTTAAGCAGAATAATCAATGATGAGATGAATGACTTGTGATCAGCCAAATGTTCCTCTCTGCCATAGCTAGTATTCTGGTAAGTAGGATTACCAGAGCATTGTGCAATGGAACATTGTTTCATTAGAGTGCAAATCACCCAGTGCTAACGTTTCCGGTTTTACTATGATATACGTGATACCCCAATTTAGCTTTTATCCATAGTCAATTTATGATGTTTGATGACAATTATATTAGACAAATGTGCACACATTTCTATCAAAATCAAGATATATTCAGATTCCATGTACATATGTGCTTGGGGTAACTTTGCCCATGTGTCTACTATTTTACCATTATATATGACTGAGGTGTTCTGAGGTTGTGGCAACATTAGTTATTCATATTATCAATCAAATCGTGAATGGTTGAAGACCTACTAAAAGCGTATTATACGTTATTCAATGTGTTAGGTTGAAATACAAATAAATAGAGTATCAAATGCCAAGCATTGATGTAAATTTGACAGTTATTTGTATTCCATTAAAATCACATCAATCAAATCAGACACGTTCAACTACATTACGAAACTTTATCGATTGTGAATATTCCTCTTATTTGTTTTTTTGTAATACTATGACATACAACACATGTATTCATGTATGTATAGTGTATGTTGTTTAAGAACAATATATGCAAACTATTCAAATTCGACGACAAAATAAAATAACTTTTATAATTATAATCAAACATACAAGTAAAGTGCAACAGAGAAAGATAGAGGGTATGCATTAATTGAACCCGCTTTCAAACACAATAGTTGCTATGTTGAGTAGAATGGGTTGTGTATATGTTCTGAACAGGAAGATGAATACATTTGTTTGAAACAACTCCAAATTACGCAATATTTTCCTGTCCGTAATCTTTAAGACTGTAATAGGTAAAAATTGGGAGCATTCATTCATTGAATATGATTGGAAACACCGTATTTCTAAATAGCTACATTTATTCAAATGGGATGTTCTTCTTAAGAATAATATAAATACATTGTATTGAAACAACTCAAAATTACACAATAATTTGATATATGTATTGCTATCAATTTGTAGCGTTTCTTAACATTTTGAAGATAACCGCGTTCTTAATGATATTTTGAAACGTCTTTATACATTTCCTCAGTGAATGGGCAGTAAAGTATAGAAAGGAGAGACGAAATTTCTGAAATAGAACGATAATTACAATTATCTAGAAGATCTAATATTTCAGTATTCACATGTGATTGAAACAAAATGCTTAATACACTATATCCTCAATATTTGGGTAATTGTCTACATCCTACAATATAAAATATCAGTGATCACAATCTCCAAAACGAAGTAAACTATGCAACACCTTAAAGTAAACTCATAATGTCTACGACATTATGTATACCATCCACTGTTTCGTCATGGATAAATGTAGATTTAAATATTATAAATAGCCTAAATGTATCATGTTTAAATCTAGGATTAAATAAAATACTATTAAATCTCCGGAATATTATGGTGAATGGTCCAGAAAGCTAAAAATGATTCATGCTAGACTACGACATCAATGCCGCTCATTGAATTCTGATTTATTTCACATGAACATTACAAATGACTCAAAATGGCAATGTGGTTCCTCTTTTAAAGATTCAATTCATTATAAAATGGAATGTCCATTACACCAAAACGAGCACTTTAAGGTGGAATGCAAAGGTCATAACTTTGTTTTCAGATTTCCACATTTTCAGATAGTGATTTTAGTACATTGATTGAACATGGTAATAATTTTCAATTTACTCAAGACTTTTGTGCGAAATCTTCAAGTAAACTTACCTGTTTAAAACCGCGAGAAGTATCATTCATGGTTATTCCCCTTTGAAAATCTTCTGTCCTGACGTCGTTCGTGTCATTTCTTCTTTTTTATGGGGAAAAATATAATCATACCATATTATTTCTTTGTGTCCAAAAACGGTTGGGCTGATGGACGTTGGTCTTCACTTCGAAAGTTTTACGGTGGGTAACCGCGACCTGGTTGGCCCTGATGGAATATCTGTGTCATAAATGACCGCGGATGTCTTCCACTTGTCCCAAGCAGTTCCCGGTCCTTTCTTCGTTCATGACTTATATAAGAATACTAATTAAAAAAATCGCTTGCTAAAATATACTAAAATAAAGAATAAATACCGTGGTTCTAGGATATACTCTCGTGGGTTCATCGTGCATATATATTATTGGTCTGGCTTCTTGGCAAATGTGAAATATCATACAGTCATTGCCGTGCCGTATTTCATTTTGGTATAAAACCGTGTGAATACATTTTAAATCAATTTCAATTCTGACTCAATATTTGTGTCTGTCCTTTCAAATGTAGACCGTAAATATTATCAATGTATACCAACAAAGAGGTAGGCGCTCAGATTTCAAAGCGGAGTGTTGGCACGATCGCATCCCACCTTTTTCCTCAAAAAACAGTAATGTGTTGCTTTGAAATCATTTTTAGACCCTCCCAACGCACCTCTCGATGTCGAAATTGGGTAATATCGCTCATAGCTGCAAATATGTCTTGCTGTCTAACACGTTATTCGTTTTTTTGTATGCTAAATAGACCATACAAGTTATTGGTGTATTCGTGTAAAAAATTGGCAATTGCCTTAGCTAGCAAGGATAACACAATGGCAAAACGCCGAATTTATTTACGCAGAAATTCTGAATAAGACCTCCATGGCTCTGATGTTTACGAGCTACATTTCATATATATATTTTTAATTTATTATCAAGTCATCTACATATGCTATTTTTCGCTTTGTTTCGTTGCGTGACATCATATTTATTTTATTTTTGCTCATGACCTGGCTAGACTATCACCCTTTTTTGTGCTAGGTTATAGACGGGTAAAAACATATTAAATTTAACAGAACATTTCCAGTTTCGTCCTTGTCATTTTTTATTTTACCATGTCTTGTAATTTTCTCTTTGAACTAAGCGTCGGTATCTTTTGATATTTGTGAAGAACATGGTGTCTGAACGAAAACGGCCTCCATTATGGAAGGGTCGCATCCTCCTATGAGATACATGTACATTGTTGTACAGTGTGGATTGTCGTCAATTGTTTAATACGGAGCAACGATTTACGTTATAGATTGTGTAAAATATTCTGTTTAAGTGAATAAGTGTGACAGACCTTCATGTACTTTAGGTGGCTCTGCATATCCTAAAAAAAACCCTGATACTCACCATACACAGTACCATTTTTGTTCTATGAGACTTAGTTTTGTTGTCTCACAATATTTAGTATGCACTCTATGGAACTCACATTATTTTCTATAACGAATGTTGTTGCCTTATGAAATGAACCAGCTATATATGGTAGCGGGTCCCCTAAAGTACACAAAGGCATTATATGAATCATTTACTTTAGGGGACTCGCATCACACTCTATGGTTAATGTTGTTGTTTTATGATACGAATCGTCGATGTAGGTAGTGGGTTCCTAACGTACACTAAGGCATCATAGGGATAATTTACTTTTGGGGACTCGTATTATTATGCTATGGTTAATGGCAGTGGGTCCCTTAAAATCGTAGATATATATTATCAAAATGATCTAACCTTAATTGAATTTTGCATCTCTCGGAAAGGTGTAAATTGACACTTTATGGGGCGAGCCCCTAAAAGTAAACTTATGACTAAGGTAATTTGTTTTAGCTTAAACATATTTTTATTTGCTAAATATAACAAATAGGGATCGCACATAAGTTTTTCCAACTTATGAAGTCTTCTCCCGAATACAATAATTTACAATATGGATTAGCATGCGCAATGAAATGATATAATATGTATATAATAGCATAGAGTTAAATATACAAAGAAGGACTATATACAAAAACATAAGCATAGACAATATACGAAAAAAAAAGAATAAAGAGAAAAGAAAAGAAAATAAATACTTTTGGAGATGTGTGTTGGTTCTTTAGATCATTTAGACAATTGTAAATCTTTTGGAGTCTTTATTATATTTAAAAGCATGTTTAAAAATTGTTATATTTTCTTCATGTTAGGAGATCACTTCCTTTTGTCAGTAGATTTACATCAATATTAATGTTAGAAGGTAGCCAGTTAAGACTATTAAATATTATTTCCCTATTATCTGTATATTTATCACAATCAACAAAGAAATGGTGAGAATTTTCACATGGTGCGCCACAGCTACAGGAAGCATTTGATAAAATTTTCAATTTACATAAATTGTAATTCAAGAAGGATGCATTGCAGCGAAGCTGTGTTAGAATTATATTTAATTTTCTAGGACCATAAGAATAGTGTCTCGGAATTGGCATTCAGATTGAACTGCGAATTGCCTTTTTAAATTTAGATAGTGTGTCAAGATTACGCACTGAAAGATTAAGGTTATTCCTTTCCCTTACTGTAGCTGAGACGAAAGAATCTCTAGTTAAAGATAGTCTACAGAATAGAACAATAATATCGTTGCCATTTGGAAGGGGAAAAATATTCGTACTTTGGATTGTTGGGGGAATACGATCGAGTAAATAAGAGGGTGTGCTACCGTTTTGGATATTATATAATAATTGGAGCTTTATCCTAGTTCTTCTTTCTTCCAATCTCTTCCAGCCAGTTTCTCTATATAGATATTCTGTGTTGGTAAAGATTGGAAGTCCGGTGATAATTCTAGCTGCCTCCAACTGTAGCCTCTTCAATTTGCACGAATTAGAGACACCACAGTTGTCCCAGACCTCACATGCATACTCATATTTTGGTCGAATGTAAATTAAGTATAATTTCTCAAAAAATTTTCTATTTGATTTATATTTCAATTTACGCAAAACACATATGTGTTTAGAGACACTTTTTATTAAATTTTCTACATGTTTATTCCATTTTGCTTCCTCGCTGAATGTTATCCCCAAATATTTATGGTCTGATGTAAGTGGAATTAATTTTCATTCAAAATAAAAATTAAAAGTTGTTGAGTTTTCTACATTTTTAAAAAGCATGATTTCAGTTTTGTCTGGGTTGAAAGACATCAACCATCTCATTGACCAGTCACCAAGTTCATGTAGATCATGATTTATGACATATTTTATTTGATCTTCATCTTGGCAAACAAACGGCTTAAGGAAAGAAGCTTATCACCAATATCATTAATGTAAACCAGAAATAACAGAGGGCCAAGGACAGACCCCAGCAGACACATACACATATGAGGACGACGAATCTCTGTTTACTACTTTTTGGTGTCTACAATATAAATAATTTTCAAACCATTTTAATAAATTCCCTTTTATTCCATAACAGTTCATTTTATGTATCAAACCTTTGTGCCAAACTAAGGTAAATTACGACTAAGGTTAATGAAAATTATAATAACTTAGTGTCACGGACACGAATTCCACATCTCGCTGTTCTCTATTCATCGATTACTTACAAGACATAATTAATACATGTTTTGTAAAAAAAAGCATTAAAGGCAAAAAATGTGAAGATAATAGTCCATGTACAAATAACCAGAGACTCTAGTATGTATTATTCATATTTCTTACACACTATTTTTTGAGAGAAGCCTATGTATAAATTCCTTGGTGAATATTGTCTAAATGTAAGTAAACAGCAAGAGTAAAAAAGTTCGGCATGTATTTTTTTTTAATTTATGTGTTTTTAATGTATTATGTTCTATGTTGAATCGATTCCTCTGATGTCACTTTCGTCACTGTTATCTTCATACTATCGAGAAGCTATGTTATCATCGTAGGCGCAGCAAGCTGAAAAGATCCAGATGACCTCACATTATTGGCTTACCAAAGGAGATAATCATGTTAAGCTGCGACAATAAACCGTAAATTTACCTGTGTTTACAGATAAACGGTGACACACTTGGCGTGAAAAATTAGCTTTTCCGGCATTATTCATTTATCGTTACCGAGTAAAACAATAAAATCAAATACTCAAAACCTTTGACTTTCACCTTTAATGTTAGAAAACAGCATACATGTTATCGAGGAATACTTCGCATGGTGTAAATGTGTTGTTACAGGGGGTTGACCCAGGTTTGCATAGTGTTCAACTCCATCACATTAAATTAAAATCAAAATTTGTTTCGGGTCAGGTTGTATTTGGGGTAGGACCTACACTTCCTGTGGAGGATATTTCTTTGTTATTTGGTATCGATATGCCGGTGACAAAGATATAATGGCTAAAATAATCTCCGAGGAACCTAGTTATTAAGAGAATGAATAAAAGAATTATAGTGATTTTTCCTGAATGTTCTGTAACCTTAGCCATGAAAAAAGACTCTGGAAGAAGGGGATACTTTATTGGAAGCTGGTACCATAGAAACAAGTGATGTTGAATCAACAGACATATTATTTTGGCTGATGTCAACGATTACTTGTTGCATAGCGATGGCGATATGTCTCGTTATTTCATAGACAAGAAACAAAAATCTCGCTCAGATACAGATGAGGACTAAATATCACATCTTGAAACAGTCCAGGACCAAAGATCAACGAGTGATGGTTCTGTTCTCAAACCAGCAATAAGATATGTCAGTATTGACCTTCTCATTAGGGAACAACTTATCAGTGCGCAGAAGGAAGAGCTCGTACTACCTTGTATTAAGTCATTCTCAGTAGAGGAAGCAGAGAATGTTAATGTTTGCTATTGCATGAAAGACTAAGTATTGATGAGAAAATGGCGACCGCCAGATGTGACTGTGTAAGATGAATGTAAAATGATCTGCCAGTTAGTGGTACAGGAAGAATACAGGAAAGCAGTTGTGAGCCTGGCTCATGATTCGTCAATGATTGATCACTTGGGTGTTAACAAAACCTCCAACGGGATATTGGTCCATTTTTACTGACCGAATATAAGACGAGACGTTGCCAAGAACTGTTGATCTTGAAACATCTTCCGAGTTATGTGGAAGCCGAATCAAAACATTCGTGTAGCTCGACTCAGGCCCATACCCGCGTTTGAATAGTCTTCCAGTAGGGTTATTGTTGACTGTGTGAGGCCACTTCCTAAGACTAAATAAGGAAATATATAGATAACCACCCGTTTTTCTATAACCATTCCACTTAGGAATATTAAGGCTAATACTATAATTAAGGCTCTAGCTATTTTGGTTTTACTTGTGTGGGTCTTCCTAAAACAACTCAGTCAAATGAGGATCCAATTTTATGTCTCATTTATTTCAGCAAGTTATGCATCAATTAAATACAAAACTGTTTTACTTTAATGCATAACGCCCTGAGTCTCAATGAGCTTTGGAAAGAATACACCAGACCTTAAACAAATATGATGCAAACATTTTGCTTTGGCAATCAAAAAGATAGGGATGATGGGATCTGCATGCTACTGTTTGCTGTAAGGGAAGCCTTTCAAGAATCTCGCGGTTTTAGTCCTTTTGAACTTGTTTTTGGACACTCCGTGGGAGGTCTCTTTTGAAAGAAAAATGGTTTTGTGAAAATACTGTTATTAGTGTATTATATTATGTGGAGTATTTTAGGCATAAGTTTACAAGAGCATGTGAAATAGAACATGCCAATTTGAAACAAAGCCAAGATAAAATGAAACACTGGTATGAAAACAAAGTTATTGTGGTATTGCTTATTCATTGTCATCCATTACAAGTTAAATATTGTTGGTCATATGTAATTGAATCCAGACTGAATGACTTAAATCATATTTTGAATACACATACGAACAGAAAGAAAAGACAAATATTTCAAGTGATAGCACAAGGCTTCTCGAAAGAATATAAGCTAACAGTGGATGCTAGTGATGTAGGTGTTGGAGCAGCGTTGTCCCAAGAAGGTAAAGATGACATAGATCTGCCGAATTGCTATTTTTTCTTAAAACATTGACAAAAATCAGAAAAAATAATCCACAATTGAAAAGAAATGACTTGCCTTATTTTTATCTTTGAAGCAATTATGATGTACATTTCATCCATTCGTGGTGTAAGATCACAATACCGTCACATTTATTAGGAACATGCAAAATAAAAATCACAGATTAACGAGATGGGGATTAATGTTGCAAGAATACAATCTGATTATAAAACATATTAAATGTAAAGATAATTTCATAGCTTATGTTTTGTCTAGAGTTCGATAATATTGTGATGAATTGAAGTAGAGATTTATTATAAACAGATTGTATCCAAGCTTTTTCTTCAAGAGAGGAGATGCTATGCATATATAATGAATATGAAATATTACTTTGTTCATTATAATATTTTTTGTTGATAAGAACATTATCATCATCAGTGCAAATAGTTTATCAAAAATACATCAAGTTGTTTACAAGTTTTTACTTTTGACTTTGAATTTTGATATGTTGTAGATATTTCTACACATTTGTGGAAAGTTCTAGATATTTTCATGAAATAGTCAATAAGACGCAGCAATTTCGACAGCTGTCAGTCTAAAATTTAGGAATTATATTATTGCTGGAATCTATTGCATTTTATTTAGATATCTTTACTCAGTAAAATGAAAAGAAGCTAACCCGATCCTTTAATTTCATGTTCCGCTATACAGATGATATCCTTTCATTAAATAATTGTGTTGATCGCATCTATCCCTTTGAGCCTGAAAAAAGGATACCACAGATACAGATGTGTCTACTTCCTATCTTGACCTACACCTCGGAATCGACAGTGATGGGCGGTTAAGAACGAAACTTTACGACAAAAGATATGATTTCAATATTCCCATTGTGAACTTTCGATATATACGTAGCACCTTTCCAGCAGCAGCATATGGAGTATATATCTGTCAGATGATACGATATTCCAGAACTTGTGGCTCCTATCAGGATGTCTTTGATAGAGGATGTTGATAACACCGAAGCTATTGAAACAATGGTTCCATTTGGTAACGATGGAGTCATCACTTCGAATATGTGACGGTCGCCACCATGACTTGGTTGACAGCTATGGACTATCTGTGTAAATAACAATGACCACCGATATGTTCCACTTATCGAAAGCACTTCTCAGGCCTTACCTCATTGACGACTTATTATCGGGTGGTAACTAGATTAACACGATGGGTGCCACTAGTGGAGCAGGATCTACAGACCCTTCTGAAATACATGAGATCACCCAAGTCTTTACTGGGACACGTGTTACTCGACTTTTTTCTTTATATATAAGTTTTGTAGATCGTTGTTTTTCCTTTTGTACTTTTTCTTTTCGCCATTCTTGATTGCCCCTTTTGTATCTTCAAACTCCTCTTAGTAAAGTCATTGAACTATTAACTATTTCATCGGCCAATATTTGGAAACTACCAGGATTAGAATTAAAAGATATTTTAATACAACAATAATAAATGTTCATAGAAAAGGATCGCACTAATATACCAGAAAGGACAAGCACATTTATTCTAAAGGAATTTAAGTTTGAACGTTGGCAAAGAGGCCAGTAATGATTCATTAATTTGATATGAGTAATTGTATAATAGTATGCAGTAAATGTGGTTGTTATATTAAAGAATAGAAACCTAATTGATTGTTGGTTGTATCGTTCTGTTACTAGAATATTCTAGAAGCAACTTTTCGTAACATTAGTTATTTATGTTATCGTTCACATCATGAATGGTTGATGACTTACTAAAAAAATATCATACTTTGTTCATTATGTTACGTTGAAATACAAGTACATCGAGTATCAAAGTATGTAGTATTGATGTATATTTTTTTTATTTGAGATTTATTCGCATTCCAATCTAAAATCACATCAATCAAATCAGACACGTTCAACAACATTACGAATCTTTATCGGTCGTCAATATTCCTATTTTTGTTTGGACATTCTATGACTTATAATACATGCATGTCTATAATTTATGTTGCTTAAGAACAATTTACACGCAATATTCAGATTCCAAAATAAAATAACTTTTAATATGCTAATCAAGCATACAAGTAGAGCGTAATAGGTCAAAATTGAGGGTATGCATTAATTGAACCCGCTTTGAAACAACGTATTATTAAATACCTACACTAATTAGAATGGGTTGTGTATTTTTTCTGAACAGGAATATGAAAACATTTTATTGAAAACATACTCCAAACTCCAAATTGTGCAATTTGTTGTTATGTGTATTGCTCCAGACTGTAATAGGTAAAGATTGGGAGCATTCATTCATTGGACATGATTGGAAACACCGTATTTCGAAATGCACTGCAAAGTCAAGAAATTCTGAAAAGACCAGTTTGTGTGCTAGATATTCTGAACAGCATCTGATCATTACTAAACATTCTGAAAAGAGTCTGAACACTGCTGAACATTCTTAGCATTGACTAAGCAGATTCTGAACATTCTGAACTTTACAGTAAATTCTGACCAGATTCTGAACATTCTGAACATTGACCAAACAGAGTCTGAACATTACTAAACATTCTGAACATTGACTGAACAGAGTCTGAACATTACTGAACATTCTGACTATTGACTGAGCATTCTGAACAGATTCTAAACAGTTTAAGTAAATATTCCATGCGATATTTCACTTATTAATTACTTTTTTAAAATCAAATGACAACAGATATATTATTTCATTTCTCATTATTTTTTTCATTTTCTCTATTTTAATTAAAGTTTAACTAAATATAGAAGGCGATATTTGACTAATAATTTTTTTTTTAGATTAAATTACAACTATATTATTTCATTTCTCATTAAATTATAAAAATAAATACTACATGAATATACTTTGTCCCAGTATGATTGTATTTCCTCTTTTCTTACTTAGCGCAGCCGGTCACTATTTTCGTATATGGACCGGCCAGGTACCTGCATTATCTTAGAAAAAATATAATATAGCAAATAATTAAAGTCACTTTCGGTCATATGGGAGAAGCTTCGGTACATATAATATTTTGTTGGTGACCGACCGGTCCATATACTGCCATATGACCCTCAGTGCCATGAACTATTTACTATTTACTATCTTAAAGAAGTAGAAATACTTGTAATATTGTTTTCTCTATATGGATTCTTGTGAAGTTTTGGTATTCAATATAAACTAGAAGAGTCATCTGGTTCCCTGCAAAAGAAAATATTCAATGACTTGGGATCAGCCTAAAGTTCCTCTTTCTCATAGCTAGTATTCTAGTAAGTAGGATTACCAGAGTATTACTCAAATACGGGTTATTTCATTAGAGCCCAAATCACCCACTGTTTACTATGCCCGATTTGCTATGATAGCCGTGACCCCCAAAATTAAGTTTAAGTTATAACCAATTGATGATGTTTGATGACAAACATTTTATACAAATGTGTGTGTGTGTTTGTGATGAAATTATAGCTCCTGTACATACGTGTTAGAGGTAGTTCCTTTGTACATGGGTTTACGATTATACCATTATACATGGCAGCTGTACTGATGGTCTGGTATATTTAGTGTTTTGTATTAATGATAGATATAAGTTATTACTTTTTTCATTAGTATATGTTGTTGTTGTTTATAACATTACATCATCAGTGCAAATAGGTGATCAAAATAGGTCAAGTTGTTTTCAAGTTTTTAATTTTGATCTTGAATTTTGATATATTCTATCCATTTCTACATATTGTTTATATATGTAAACAATGTTACATTTGTGTTAATGTTCTATGGAATTTCATGAAATAGTATGCAAAACGCAGTAACTCCGAGAGCTGTCAGTCCCGGATTTAAGATTTGCATAATATCTGGAATATATTCCATTGCACTTGGATATATTTACTTAGTGAAGTTGGGTATCTTGAACATTTAACTATTAATAATTTCAACGGCCAATATTTGAAAACTTTCAGGATTAGAACTGAGGGATATTTTAATTCAGCTATAATTCATTTTCATAGGAAAGAATCGAACTAATATACCAGAAAGGAAGAGATAATTTAATATAAAGGAATTTGAATTTGAAGAGGCAGTTTATTAATTTGATATTTGTAATTGTATAATAGTATTAAGTATTTTTTTGCTATATTAAAGAATAGAAACTTGATTGTTGGTTGTATCTTTCTGTTACTAGAATACACTAGAAAAAAAACTTCACTTAACAGTAATTGAGGGTTCTTCCGCGAGGACGAATATTTGTAAGAGAAGATTATTAAAAATAGATGATATATAGAAGTCTATATTTTATTGAATTATATATTTATTACAACCAACAATCAAAATGGTATTTTAGGCAGAAGAATGTATGTCAGATTCAAAGAGGGGACACTTGAGGCACTAACAAATCAGAATTGTTACTCCTATGCAAATAATTGAATTTTGAGGTTAAAACTACCATGTTAAAATTTGAAATCCGTAACAGTATTGTTGATGAGGAGATTGTGGGTGAAGATGATTTGGAATTGGTTAGCAATTTTGCGTTGAAACTGTAAAAATGAGAGAAATTGAAATGCAAGAAAAAAAAACCTTAAAATAAATTGAAGAAAAACTCAGACTTAAAGAAAGAGAAAAGGAAAACATGGATGAAAAAAGAAGAATTGAAGAGATGCAAATGCAATTGAAAATGAAGGAACTTGAACTTGATTTTGCCCGTGAAAAATAACTTTTGTTTGAAAAGTGGCTCACTTCTAACGAAGTAACTACACATTTTGATAAATTAAGGCAAAGCAATTCTTATTGAAGAATTTAAACAATGCAGTCATTCAGATATTACGAAATATATAGATATGCATAGCGTTTCCAGCTTAGTAGAAGGCAGCAATATGGCAGATGATTATCCACTGACGCATACATTAATGTTTATGAAAAATAAAAGAGCTGGAAGTGTCCCGAATTTTTTTCAGAATAGACCCCCTTCTTATAACCATTTTGATCAACCAAAATCAGGTTCTTGGGAGAAAAAATAGAAATAGTTACAGACCTCCGGAAAATAAATAAAGGGGAATCTCCTTAAATCTTGTTCCTATTGTAAGAAAAAGGACACATTCTTTCAGAATGTTCTTAAAAGAAACGATTAGAGTACACCGCAAGGTTCTATATCATGCAATGCTTTAAAAGACCCTCTCATGCCCATTGTAATTGAAAAGCAAATTTAAGGTTTTCAAAATCTCAGTTTGATATTATGGAAAATTATAAGCCCTTTATAACTAAGGGATTTGTATCACTGATAGGTGTTAAAACCAGTCTACAATCCATTAAGCTATTACGCTATTGCGTGATACGAGAGCTTCCCAACTGTAAAGTTGAAATGCAAAGCTCATACCTTTTTAACAGATTTGCACCTTTTTAGATATTGATTGTAATGCCTTGATAGGAAATCGTAATAATTTTCAATTTTCTCAAGAGGTTTGTCCGAAATCGTCAGGTAAACGTACCTGTTTAAAACCGCAGGAAATATCGATCATGGTTATTATCCTTTAAAAAATATCCTGTCGTGACGTTGTTCGTGTCATTTCCTCTTTTTCATGGGGACAAAGATAATCGTACAATATTCTTTGTTTGTGTGTAAAACGGTTGGGCGGGTGGACATTGGTCGAAAGTTTTACGGTCGCAACCACGACTTTGTTGACCGTTATGGAATGTCTGTGTCACAAACACTTACCGGGCCTTTCCTCGTTCATGACCTATCTACGTATACTAGATAAACAATTTCGCTTGTAAAAATATACTAAAATGAAAAAAAATAAATACAGTGGTTCTAGGATATGCCCTCGTGGGTTCATCTTCCATATATATTTTGCGTCTGTCTTCTTAACAAATGTGAAATATCAAACTGTTATTGCCGCGCCATGACGTGCTTTAGTATAAAACCGTGTGAACAAAGTTCCAATCATTTTCAATTCTGACTTACAATCTGTATCTGTTCTTTCAAATGTAGACCGTAAATATTATCAATCCATACCAAAAAGAGGTAGACGTTCAGATTTCAAAGCGGAGATGTACAGTTGGTTCATATTAAGGAGAGGTGGAACAATTGCATCCCCTTTTTTTTCTGTCAGAAAACAGTCATTCTCTACTTTGAAAACATTATTGGCCCCTCCCAAACGCATCTCTCGATGTCGAAATTGGGTTACATCGCCCCTAACTGCAAACATATCTTGCTGTCTAACACGTGGCTCTTTTGTTTTTTATCCTTAATAGACAACCAAATGAATTGAAAAATTCGTGTAAAAACATGGCCATTGCCTTAGCTAGCAAGGAAAACACAATGGCAAAACCCCGAATGAATTTACGCAGAAATTTTGAATAAGACCTCTTTGGCTCTGATGGTTACGAGCGAAATACTTTATATATTTTCTTCATTTATTATCAAGTCGTCTATATATGCTGTATTTTGTTTTGTTTCGTTGCGTGAAAGGATATTTATTTTATTTTTGCTCATGACCTGTCCAGAATATTTATGCGGCCCCAGAGAGGGAAAGGTCCCATTTGTTGTGCTAGGTTATAGACAGGTAAAAACATCTTAAATTTAACAGAACATTTCCAGTTTCGTCCATGTCATTTTTCTTTTTACCATGTCTTGAAATATTCGCTTTGAATTACGTCTCAGTATCTTTTGATATTTTAAAACAAATAAATGGTTTCTGAAATAAAACGGCCCGCTTGAAGGAAAGGTCTGAATCCGCATCTGGGATACATGTACATTGTCGTACAGTGTGGTTTGTCGTCAATTGTTGTATGAGATACAACGATTTATGTTGTGGATTGCGTAAAATGTTCAGGCCTTCTTGTACTTTCTGGGGTTCTACATATTTTGAAAAACAAAAACCAGACACTCACCATATGATGTATCATTTTTGTTCTATGAAACTTGGTTGTGTTGTCTCACAATATTTATTAGGTACTTTAGGGGACTCACATTATTTATTTTAATGAATGTTGTTGTCTTATAATGTGAACCAGGTATAGATGGTGGTGAATCTCTGAAGTACGCCAAGGCATAATAGGAATCATTTACCTTGAGGAAATTTTCTATGGTTAATGTTGTTTTCTTATGATATGAATCGTGGATATAGGTAGTGGGTCCCGTAACGTACAATAAAGAATTATAGAGATCAATTCCTTTTGGGGACTCGTATTATTTATTTGTATGGTTAATGGTAGTTGGTAAATATATATTATGAAAATGATTTAACTTTTATTGAATTTTGTTTCTCTCGGAAAAGTGTAAAATGACACTTTATAGGGCGAGCCCCTTAAGTAAATTTTGCAAATTACGACCAAGGTAAATGAAGGTTATAATAACTTAGTGTTACGGACATGAATTCCACATCTCGCTGTTCTCCATTGAACGATTACTAACAAGTCATCAATAATACATTTTCTGTAAAAATGAATTAAAGGGAGGGAATGTGAAGGTAATAGTTCATGCACAAATAACCAGAGTTACTAGTATTTATCATTCATATTT
The DNA here is from genome assembly GCA_963680875.1 of Bathymodiolus brooksi. Lineage (NCBI taxonomy): Eukaryota > Metazoa > Mollusca > Bivalvia > Mytilida > Modiolidae > Bathymodiolus > Bathymodiolus brooksi. Next base: position 85,695,183 of record OY804586.1, on the reverse strand, counting down.
CTAATACAATATTTTTTGAGAGAAGCCTATTTATAAATTCCCTGGCGAATATTGTCTAAATGTAAGTAAACAGCTAGATTACAAAAGTTCGCATGTATTTTTTTTTAAATATTTTTTATTTTAAAATAAATGTATTTTTCTCTTTTTATTGATATGTTGTTAGTGTATTATTTTCTATGTTGAATCGATGCCTGTGATGTCACTTTGGTCACTTTCATCATCCGAAAATAGAGAATATATGCTATCCTCGTAGGCTCAGCAGACTGATAAGAACCAAATGACCTCACAGTCTTGGATTACGAAGAAGAGATAATCATGTTAAGCTGCGACAATAAACCCTCAATATACCTGTGGTTACAGATAAACGGTGACGCACTTGGCGTCAACAATTTGCTTTCCGGTATTATTCATGTATCTTTATCGAGTAAAACAATACTCAAACCCTTTGCCTTTCACCTTTAATGTTAGAAAACAGCTTACTTTTATCGGGGAATACTTCGGCTCGTGCAAATGTGTTGCTACAGGGGGTAGTCCCAGGTTTGCATAGTGTTCCACTCCATCACATTAATTTAAAATCAGACTTTGTTTCGGGACAGGTTGTAGTTGGGGTACGACCTACACTTCCTTTTGATGATATTTCTTTGTTATTTGGTATAGATATGGCCGGTGACAAAGATATAATGGTGGGACCATTATAACCTGCGAGGAGCCTAGTTATTAAGAGAATGAACTAAACAAATACAGGGGTTTATACAGAATGTGATGTAACTTTAGCCATGAAAAAGCCTCTGGAAGAAGAGGAAACTTTATTGCAAGATGATACCATAGAAAAAAGTGTTGTTGAATCAAAAGACAATGTTCTAGGCTGATGTCAACGATCACTTGTTGCATAGCGATATGTCTCGTTATTTCATAGACAAGGAACACAAATCTGTCTAGATACAGATGAGGACTAAACATCCCATCTTGGAACAATCCAGGACCAAAGGTCAATGAGTGATGGTTCTGTTCTTAAGCCAACAATAAGACATATCAGTAATGACCTTATCACTAGGGAACAACTTATCAGTGCACAGAAGGAATAGCTCGTACTACCTTGTTCTAAGTCGTTCTCAGTAGAGGAAGCAGAGAATGTTAATGTTTGCTATTTCATGAACGACTAAGTATTGATGAGAAAATGGCGACCGCCAGATGTGACTGTGTAAGATGAATGAAAAGTGATCTGCCAGATAGTGGTACAGGAAGAATACAGAAAAGCAGTTGTGAGCCTGACCCATGATTCGTCAATGACTGACCACTTGGGTGTTAACGAAACCTCCAACGGGATATTGGCCCATTTTTACTGGCCGAATATAAGACGAGACGTTGCCAAGAACTGTTGATCTTGTAACATCTGCCGAATTATGTGGAAACCGAATCAAAACTTTCGTGTAGCTCCACTCCGGCCTGTAACCGCTTTTGAATACTCTCTCAGTAGAGTCATTGTTGACTGTGTGAGGCTACTTCCTAAGACTAAATAAGGAAATATATATTTGCTAGCTATAATGTGCGCCTCCACCCGTTTTTATATAGCCATTCCACTTAGGAATATTAAAGCTAATACTATAATTAAGGCTCTAACTATTTTAGTTTTACGTTGGTGGATCTTCCTAAAACAACTCAGTCAAATGAGGATCAAATTGTGTGTCTCGTTTATTTCAGCAAGTTATGCATCAATTAAATGAAATACACAATAGTCTAAATCTAATGCATAACGCCCTGAGTCTCAATGAGCTTTGGAAAGAGTACACCAAACCTTAAAAAAATATGATGAAAACATTTTGTTTAGACAGTCAAAAAGATTGGGATGATGGGATCTGTATGCTACTGTTTGTTGTAAGGGAAGCCTTTCAAGAATCTCTAAATTTATTATTATTGATGCTATTAGTATATTATATTATGAGGAGTATTTTAGGCATAAGTTTACAAGAGCATGTGAAATAGAACGCCAAGATAAAATGAAGCAGTGGTATGATAAGGATGCCATGATAAGAGAATTTAAGCCAGGCTAGAAAGTTTTTGTTTTATTGTTTATTCATTGCCTTCCATTACAAGCTAAATATTGTTGGCCATATGTAATTGAATCCAGACTTAATGATCTAATTTATATTGTGAATACACCTACGAGAAGAAAGAAAAGCCAAATATGTCAGGTCACAACACACGTCTTTTCGAAAGAATATAAGTTAACATTGGATGTTAGTGATGTAGGTGTTGGTGCAGTTTTGCTCCAAGAAGGTAAATATGACATATATCTGTCGAATTGCTATTTTTTCCTAAAACTTTGACAAAGATCAGAAAAAATAATCCACAATTGAAAAAAAAAGAATTGCCTTTTTGTTATCCTTGAAGCATTTTATATGTACATTTCATCCATTCCTGGCTTTTACTGATCACAATATCGTCACATTTATTACCAAAATGCAAAACAAAAATCACAGATTTTGGATTAATGTTGCAAGAACACAATCTAATTATAAAACATATTAAATGTAAAGATAATTGTATTGCTAATGTTTTTTTCTAGGGTTGGATACTATTGTGATGAATTAAAATAGAGATTTATGGTAAAAAGTTTGTATCCAAACTTTTTCTTCAAGAGAGGATATTCTATGTATATTTAATGAATATGAGAAATTACTTTGTTCATTAGAATATGTTTTGTTGTTGAGAACAATACATGATCAGTGGAAATAGTTTATCAAAAATACCTCAAGTTGTTTACAAATTTTGAATTTTTACTGAATTTTGATATGTTTTAGATATTTCTACGCATTTTTTGGAAAGTTCTAGATAATTTCATGAAAAGTAAATAAGAGGCAGCAACTTCGAGAGCTGTCAGTCTAAAATTTTGGATTTATATGATAGCTGGAATCTACAGCATTTTATTTAGATATTTTTACTTAGTAAAGCAAAAAGAAGCTAGCCCGATCCTTTAATTTCATGTTCCGCTATAAAGATGATGTCCTTTCACTAAATAATTTTGTTGATCGCATCTATCCCATTGAGCCTGACATAAAGGATCTATTTCATGTCTTGATATACACCTCGACAACGACAGTGAGGGGCGGTTAGGAACGAAACTTTACGACAAAAGAGATGATTTCAATATTCCCATTGTGAAGTTTCCATTTATATTTAGCAACATTCCAGCAGCACTGGCATATGGAGCATATATCTGTCAGATGATACGATATTCCAGAGCTTGTGGCTCCTATCAGGATGTCCTTGATAGAGGATGTTGCTAACAAGGAAGTAACTGAAACAAGAGTTATTTTTGGTAATGTTGAAGTCATCATTTCGAAAATGTTACGGTTGCCACCATGACGTTGTTGACCGTTATGCAATATCTGTGTCACAATGACCACCAATATGTTCCATTTGTCGGAAGCACTTCCTGGTCCTTTCCGTATTCAAGAGTTAAAATCGGGTTTGTAACTAGATTAACACGACGGGTGCCACTAGTGGAGATGGATCTGCAGGCCCTTCTGGAGCACCTGAATTCACCCCAGTCTTTAGTGGGATTCGTGTTACTCGAACTTTAGCTTCATATGTATGTTTTGTCGATCGTTGTTTTTCTTTTTGTACATTTTTCTTTTGGCCATTGTGTTGTCTGTTATTCGATATACGGATTCTGATTGCCCCTTTGGTATCTTTAATCTCTTCTTAGTAAAGTCACGTGACATGAACATTGAACTATTAACAATTACATCGGCCAATATTTGGAAACTGTCAGGATTAGAACTAAAAGATATTTTAATTGAACAAGAATTAATTTTCATAGAAAACGATCGGACTAATATATTGGAAAGGACAATACCATTTATTCGAAAGGAATTTAAATTTGGACATTGACAAATGTATTAATTTGATATTTGTAATTGCATAATAGTATTAAGTTAAGTTTGCTGTTATATCGAAACTTTATCGATTGTGAATATTCCTCTTATTTGTTTTTTTTTAATACTATGACATACAACACATGTATTCATGTATGTATAGTGTATGTTGTTTAAGAACAATATATGCAAATTATTTAAATTCCACGACAAAATCAAATAACTTTTATAATTCTAATCAAACATACAAGTAAAGCGTAACAAGTAAAGATTGAGGGTATGCATTAATTGAACCCGCTTTGAAACATTTTGTTTAAATAGCTACGCTAATTATACTGGGTTGTGTATTTTTTCTGAACAGGAATATGAATACATTTTATTGAAACAAATGATGCAAAAATCGTTGTCCAATTGTGTGTGTTAGTGCACCCGATTCTAACACATTCTATGTATATCCATTAGTTATGTTGTTTAAAAAAAAATTACGCAAAATATTCAATTTCCAAAACAATATTAAAGAACTTTTATCATTCTAATCAAACATACTAGTACAGTGCGACAGATAAAGTATGAGATAATTTATTAATTGAACCCTCTTTCAAACACTGTATTTGTAAATAGCTACATGAATTAGCATGCGTTGTATATATTTTCTGAACAGGAATATAAATACATTTTATTGAAAGAAATGAAACAAAAAACGTTATCCAAATGTGTTTATTAGTGCACCCGATTCTAACACAAACACAATCTAATCAGATTCCATGTACATATGTGTTTGAGGTAATGGTGCACATATGTCTACTATTCTACCATTATACATAGCAGCTTTTCTGATGGTGTGGTATATTTTGTTATTCATGTTATCAATCAAATCAAGAATGGTTGAAGACTTACTAAAAGCGTATTATACTTTATTCAATATGCTACGTTGATATTCAACTACATAGAGTATCAAAGTTTCAAGTATTGATGCATATTTTTTATTTGGCAGTTATTTGCATTCCAATATAAAATCACATCAATGAAATCAGATACGTTTATCAGTTATCAATATTGTTATTATTTTATTGACATGCTATGACTTACAATACATGTATATCTATAGTGTATGTTGCTTAAGAACAATTTACGCAAAATATACAAATTTCAGGACAAACTAAAATAACTTTTATAATATATTATAATCAAATATACCAGTAAAGTGTAACAGGTAAAGATTGAGGGTATGCATTAATTGAACCCATTTTTAAATAGCTACACTAATTACAATGGGTTGTGTATTTTTTTATGAACAGGAATATGAATACATTTTATTGAAATAACTCCAAATTACACAATACTTTGCAATGTGTATTGATCAAGACTGTAATAGGGAAAGATTGGGAGCATTCATTCATTGAACCTGATTTGGAACACCGTATTTCTAAATAGCTACATTAATTCAAATGGGATGTTCTTCTTAACAATAATATAAATACATTGTATTGAAACAACTAAAAATTACGCAATATTTTGATAAATGTATTACTATTATTTTGTAATGTTTCTTACCATTTTGAAGATAACCGCGTTGTTAGTGATATTTTGAAACGTCTTTATACATTCCACCGGAGAAAGGAGAGTAAAGTGTAGAAACGACACATGTTTGGACAATACAACGATAATTACAATTATCCAGAAGATCCAGTAGTTCAGTATCCACATTTGATTGAAACTATTACGTGAATATACCTTGTCCTAATATGATTGTATTCCCTCTTTGACAGCAGTCAAAATGTTAGCCATATTTATAAAAAATATACTTTCTTCAAATAGAATAAGAACCTGTAGTAGTATTTTCTCTATGGATTATTGTGAAGTTTTCGTATTCAATTTAAACGAGAAAAGTCATCATGTAACATGTTCCTTATTAAACAGAATATTCAATGATGAGATGAATGACTTGTGATCAGCCAAATGTTCCTCTTTGTCATAGCTAGTATTTAAGTAAATGGGATAACCAGAGCATTGTACAATGAAAAGTTGCTTCATTAAAGCCAAAATCACCCACTGCTAACGATACCGGTTGTATTATGATAGCCGTTATACCCGTCAATTTATGAGGCTTGATGACAATTATTTTTGACAAATATGTGTGTGTGTGTGTGTGTATGTATGGGTTTTGTGTGTGTGTGTGTGTGTCTGTGTTAGTGCACCCATTTCTAACAACATCTAATCAGATTCCATGTATGTACTTATGTGTTTGATGAAGCTTTGCGCATGTGTCTTCGGAGGTTGTGATAACATTAGTTATTCATGTTATCAATCAAACCATGAATGGTAGAAGAATTACTAAAAGCGTATTAAACTTTATTCAATATGCTACGTTGAAATACAACTACATAGAGTATCAAAGTGTGTAGTATTTATATATATTTTTTATTTGACAGTTATTTGCATTCCAATATAAAATCACTTCAATCGAATCAAACACGTTCAACAACATTACGAAACTTAATCGATTGTCAATATTCTTATCAGTTGTTCTACATTCTATGACTTACAATGCATATATATATACAATTCATGTTGCTTAAGAACATATTCAAATTCTATGACAATATAAAATAACTTTTATAATTCTAATCAAGCATACAAGTAAAGTGTAACAGGTAAAGATTGTTATTAGTATTGATATATATATATTTTTATTTGACAGTTATTTGTATTCCAATAAAATCACATCAATCATATAAGACATGTTCAACAAAGCGTTATATGTTGTTAATATTCCTCTTATCTGTTTTTTTTTATATTCTATATATTTGCATAATTTGTGTTCCTTAAGAAAAATGTGCACACACTATTCAAATTCGACAACAAAATTAAAAACATGTTAATGCCAGTCAAACATACACGTGCCATGAAACACCTAAAGACTGATATTAGCCATTGTTTGAAGCCAATTGTGTTCAGCATCCAAATAGATTACACATGGTTTCCTCTGAACAAGAATACATACATTTTATTGAGACAAATTCAACGTGCAAGTTCAGTATATAAGATAAATATGTGAGGATATTCATTATTTGAAACAGCTTTGAAGCCCATGTTTGTAAATAGCTAGAATATTTGAACGTGTTGTGTATATTGTCTTAATAAGAATATAAATACATTATATCGAAACAACTCAAAATAAATACAGATTTAATAAAGTATAACCTAAAGACATCTGTTGACTATTTATAGGAATTTACAGAATAATAACATATCTGAGATAGAGGACAACACTTTGAACAATCTGCCAAACTTACGCACATTATGAGTATCATTTAGTATGATTTGTACAGAACCATAACCACATAGTGTCAATATATTTTATAATTAATGTCTTAGAATAACACAAATGATATAAATATGTCCAGTGGGACAGATATATTGTATGATTGTCACTTGCTTAGATGTTTGCATAATATACTTTATTTCTTGTGACTGCATAATGAATTCGTCATTATCCTATACAATATATTAAAACATTGCTGAGGTAGATTGCTGTCAAATTATAATATTAAGTATATATGTACCATCCACACACGTTCAGACACATGTCTTATGTCTATCTCTAGATTTTACTTGCGAGACAAGGTACCTCTTTATTTTCTATTGAAGCTCCATTTTTATGGAGCGGATGTGGTCGAGCGGTCCAGGGCGCTGAACATAAGGCTAAGCGATTGGTGCTGCAGTGTATCAATGGTGTGAGTTCAAATCCCGTCGAGGGAAGAAAAACAATTTGACAACTCAAACATATAATTCTAACACTGTTTGGTTTAATCTTCAGACGTATGAATATATAATCTATGGGAATCTATCAACCAGGGAACTTAATGAGTAACGGATCGTCGAGACATGACGACGCAGTGCAAACAAAATGAACTATAAAAGAATAGAAAAGTGTGCAACAATACTGATAAAGAGGTTAAAATATATTGACAACATTTTCGATCAACATTAGACTGAGTTTGTAAAGATTAGATGGTATAATTACAACTCACTAAATATTCAGGTGACAAAGTGTGACGCATTAAAGTAAATAACGATAATCTTTAACATTCTCACATGCGTCACACATAAATCGTTAATTAAAGGTGGTGAGCACAAATCCTGAACTTTGTTGTGTTCAATGACGAGGATTTTCATTATGTTGAAATCATCGAGACTTTGGTCAGACAGTCCGAAGTGCTGGCTCACAGGAAGAAATGACTTTTTTGTAAGGTCACTCCTGTACCCATTCAGGTGTTTGTGGAAGGGCTGCTTAAGCTCGTCAACGTATTGGAGGCCACAAACTGAACAATCAAGAATGTAAATAATATTTGCACTCTTGTAATTAACAGTACAACATATGTTGTACTGTTTTCCGGGGACTTTACTGGTATGCGATGACGAGTGTTCCATATGTCTACAACATTTGCAGTGGTTGTGTCCACAGGAGTGACTCTTGCCTATAGTTGTGCTAGGCTTAGACATCTCTGCCCGCACCAACAGGTTTCTCACACTGCTTGGTTGTTTGAAGGCAACCATGGGAGGCGCAGGAAAGTTATTGTACTGTTTGGATTGTTTTTCGACGGATGCCCAATGCTCACGAATGGTGTTGAAGCTGTTTCTTAGAGGGTGATGGTATGTGAGGACTCAATGGGTTCTTTTACATCTCTGTTTTTCTTTGTACTGAAATAAACTGCCCCTGGAATTGCTATGAGCTTTGTTTAAACTTTTCTTCATAATACTTTGCTAATAGCCCCTTCTTTTCAAATGATTTTTAAGTTGACCCAATCGTTTTTTCAAAGATTTATCGTCGGAGCAAATTCGCCTGAATCTAAGAGCTTGACTGTATGATATGCTCTTAGTCACACGAGGAGGATGACACCTGCTAGACAAAAAGGTTTTGATTAGTGTCGGTAGGTTTGGGGTATAAATCTGTGGATTGTTCACCTTCCAATAAAGAACTAAAAGTGTCGAGGTAGTGTTATATATTTCATAAGTGAACTTGATAGAGGGGTATAGGTTATTGGTACGTGAAAGAAAGCTCTGTAATTCTTCCTCACTCTGAGTCCACTTCATATTCACCTCTTTTATAAATCTGTACCAGGAAAATGGTTTTACGTGGATGATTCGAACAGTTATTTTTAAAATGTTCCCATCAATGTATTAGCATAAGATGGAGCCATTTTGGTGCCCATGGCTGTGTCATTTGTTTGTAAGTAATGAGCTCCATTAAAAGTAAAGTTGTTATTTTTAATATATATATATATATTTATCTGCAATTGGGATATTTTTTTGTCATAATAAATGGGTTAAAATAAACTGATGCTTTGCTATGACAGTGTTATAATAACACTTTTCACATTAGCCTGATAAAGCTATTAATCCACACCTCTGTCATAATAACACTTTGTATATTAGCCAAATAAAGCTGTTAAGCCACACCGATTACCGAAAATACTATTGAAGTATCAATGATGTTTCCATTATCTTTTTTTTCATTAAATTGAATAACATTTTTTTTTTTGCAAATTGTATTGCAGGATAAATAAAATACGGGTGTATTGACTGTAGACTTTACGTGGCCCGGCACGAAACGGATAGACAGACTCGCTAAAAACTCGTCTTTCCCTCGTTTCTAAGCTTAACCACATCAATTATATATTAAGCGTCAATACACCAATGTTGTATATATTAGTTTGGTAATAAGTTGCTCTTCAAACGAATATAAAGAGAGCTGCTGGTCTTTGCTATGATATATATATTAGATAATACAAAAAGTCATCATAAGACATAATAGGGGAATAAAAATTAGCCGAATTGATGTCGTCTCCTTTGTCATAGAGGCTAGTAGATAGTTGACCATTGGTGTCAAATGTAAGGTAAATTATATATCTACCCACGTGATTATTCAAACGATATTCCATTCTTATACATGTGGAAAAGACGGTGTAAATAAACACAATTAATACAGTGGACTTGTTCAGGAACTGATACCCTTCTGGGCCTTTTTGTGGGTGCGCGTTCCCCAATCGTTAGATTTCTTTGTAGTCCATCACGGCATATAAGACAATATTACTGTTTTCTAATATGAAGCTATATTTCAGATACATCAACAACAACCCTATATCATTTGTTAGTGAAAATGCGTTCGATAATCTACCACGACTGATATCACTGTAAGTTATATATGTAGCATTGTAGTAATGTGAGTGAGTGAGTGACTACTATTTAACGCCAATTCGGTATTTTTGCAGCTATATTATGGCGTGAACAAATTAATTTCCAATGAAATGATGATGAGGTCCGCTTTGTTCTAGACCAACAGGCTGAGTTGGATTTGTATAGTGCTACCCCACTGAAACAACAGTTCGCGGACCATCATGTCGCTCCACACTCGGATATATTATTCTGATTCCAAGCCAACCAGTATTTGCTCTTTCTCCTTAATGGTGCGTGCTTTGCAGAGAAGCAACAAATACCAGTCTCATGGCCTTTGGTTTGACGGTACCGGGGCTCGAACCCACGATCTACCGTACTCGAGGTGTGCTCGCTAACCATTACGCCACCGATGCGGTTGCTTAGTAATGTGTATCGACAGGAACTCTAGCATATAGGCTTAACTTTATGATACCATTAGATATGTGACCTCACAGAAATAACATACGCTTTGTCAGTTCTCTTGATGATACCTGCATTAGCGTTACACTGGTTTTGTTTAATTTATGTTGCAATTCAATATAAATATTTCATATAGCTTCACATGAGTAATTATCAATTCTTTTCAACCCGCCAGTGATTACTGAAGTTCACGAAACAAGCCTGGGGAGTGAGCGATCATGTATATGTTTCTTATATGCATCGATTGTACCTCTACATTTATATTTGTATAATCTTTACTAAATACCTGCCACAGATATCGCTCATGCGAACATATTTAATATCAGTTAGTCATAAACAGAGATATTTTTTATTTCTAGTGAGCTTTATATGCATTGTGGTTATTGTAATAATATTCCATTCTGGAAATGGATTAAGCTACACCTGAGGTATGCAAGCTCTATTAATTGTTATGACTATGATGGAGAACAACTGTCAAAGCTACAACAAAATAATGATAACGGTTGCTTTAGTGAGTATTTAGGCATTTTAGGTCTGAAAGTGTTATCAAATTTATTGCATATTCATTAATAATATCTACCCGTTTTCTATGAAGAAAAGTTGGATCAAACCGGAGAGGTAATCAGAAATTGTAAATATAAGAAAAGAAAACACAATGACAAAAAGACTAAAGACAAAATGACAAACAACGATCTATAAAACATTACACAGAAAACTAAAGATCGAACGCAGGTTCTGCGGCAGGGTAAGCTGATCCTGCCCCCATCGTGTTACTCTTGATAAAAACCCATTGATAAGTCATGTATGAGGAACGATAAATGAAAATTATCTGTTCCCCATTCATATAGCCACATTTATCTTCACTAATATATTACCCTTCCATATGTTGGCAATCATACATAGAACAATATATTGGAAAGGGTGTAAAAGTTTTGCAAAGATTCATACCACGAATTTTCAAATGCATGAAGGTTCCAAATGATATCAGAAATATGTGAGGTATATAAGGCTATAGAGGGAATATGTGTTAACAATCTGATTAAGCGTGTATATGTGTTTTGCTTAAATGTATTCATTTAGGAAAGTTCTTCTTGATAGGACCATTAATCAGGGTCTGTCAGATGTGCAGGTGGTAGCGTAACAATGACTTCAGGAAGGTTGTGAACAATTCTGTTCATTTACTTTAAACTAATAATTGTTGTTACAAACATTTAGTAAACTACAAGATAAAACATTCACATTACTAATACATGATTAGTAAATTTCCGCAGTATTTAATCATGAACCTAATACAGTTTCTCTAGCAAATTTGCTTTTCTACCAAACAATAGATAGAATGTTTTTCTCTGAAATCCTTTGATGATTTGAAGAAAGACTAATACCAAATTGTGCTTTTCAACCAAACATTTGACAAATATACGACTACAGTGCAATATTTAATTGAAAATGAAAATGTAATCTTTTTAAATAAACATTTATGACACAGTTAATCATCAAAAATACCTACAAAGAAGTGACAGTTACAATTACATGCATGATTAACAATCAAAGGCAAATACGGCTTAAATGTAAGTTATTGCTCCGTAAACAACACAATCACTGTGCAAACACCGCTATAAATACATCTAATCAGTTATATGGGGTTCATTGCGGGGCACTTTAACTTTGTTCTTGTTCATAGAATTATCTGATCTACAACTTCGGATGATATTCTATTTCGAAGTTGTGTTACAATTAGTCCTGCAGATGAAAAAATCTTCTCCGAAGGAACGGATGTTGCCGGTACTGCTAACACACGTTTTGCAATAACTGATAATCGTGGATATTTGGATGAGCGGGGATTTGTCTAAGTCAGACTTTTCGAGCAGATAACTGTGTAACTCTAGCTCGTCTTGAGTTTCAGACTTGTCTGGAGATTCGCTGAGAAGGATGTCAAATTTGTTGTAACACCACAGAATGTTAATTGTGCATCACAAAGAGTGCATTTGACGTTATTTCCATTTAGCGATCGTTTAAAATAATTCCATACCGCCGATTTTTGTGGAGGCATTTTAACGTACCGATTTTATTTCTAACAACTTAGAGCATACGGTGGACTGTATTCATATTTGTTCACACTTAAACTTTACTTAGGGAATATTTCAAAGAGAAAAGTGAAAGGGAAAATGTCTTAAGATAACAGAGTTAGGCGAGTATTCGAGTACGACAATTTTACTCGAGTACACGGCCTTCCGAGCGAGTACTCGAGTACTCGATTATTCGTTGTCATCCCTATTGAATATAGTTGAAAAAGTGGGAAATGTATGAATAAATTTAAAAAAGAAAAAAAAGCAATCAGAAAATCGACAACCTTCTGATGTCTAGCTGAGATACTTGTATAAGCAAACTATAATATACTTGCACAGACATGTTGATTGTTTTCAAGTGTTTCTGTTGAACATAGCTCTGTAAATTAGTGGTCGCACAATCGCGGACTCCAGGTTTACATATTTGTGCTATATATTATTTAAAGCTTGCAGTAAAGGACACTTTGGTAATAACTGTAATGAAACATGTGATGGATGTATATCTGAATTATGTAAAAGTTCTGATGGAGTTTGTGATATTGAAGACATGTGTAAAGCCGGATGGTACGGTGTTAAGTGTGATAAAGGTATATGTATAATACTATATAAATATTAGGGATTTCAAAATTTATGGAATTCAATACTCGAGTACTCTGAGCAGATACTCACGAGTGCTCGAGTACTCTGAAGATACCTCAACATTCTGAAGAAATATATGACCCGAGACTGACTATTAGTATTATTGATTATCTGATGAAAGACAAAATTAATACCAAATTTGCTTTTCAACCAAACATTTGACAAATATACGACCAAATAGATAGAATGTTTTTCTCTGAAATCCTTTGACGATTTGAAGAAAGACTAATACCAAATTGTGCTTTTCAACCAAACATTTGACAAATATACGACTACAGTGCAATATTTAATTGAGAATGAAAATGTAATCTTTTTAAATAAACATTTATTACACAGTTAATCATCAAAAATACCTACAAAGAAGTGACAGTTACAATTACATGCATTATTAACAATCAAAGGCAAATACGACTTAAATGTAAATAAAGGTAATAACAAAATTACCGAACTCCGAACAATCTTACAAAGGGAAAGTCAAAACTCATAATTATATAAACAGACAAAATCAATCAACAACCGGAAAACTGTGAAAACCGTAATGACCCTGACTTGGTACAGGCATTTCTAAAGAAATGGTGGGTTGAATCAGATTTTAAGGCGCCAAACCACCCGCTCTCATTACGGTTCAAAGGTTCCAGCTGTCACTGTAACAGTATTTAAATACAGGAACAAAATAGGTAAAATAGTTGTCAAAGCAGTACCATATTCGGTGACGTTATTGATCCGTAAACAATACAATCACTGTGCAAACACCGCTATAAATACATCTAATCGGTTATATGGGGTTCATTGCGGGGCACTTTAATTTTGTTCTTGTTCATAAAATTATCTGATCTACAACTTCGGATGATATTCTATTTCGAAGTTGTGTTACAATTAGTCCTGCAGATGAAAAAAATCTTCTCCGAAGGAACGGATGTTGCCGGTACTGCTAACACACGTTTTGCAATAACTGATAATCGTGGATATTTGGATGAGCGGGGATTTTTCTAAGTTAGACTTGTCGAGCAGATAACGTTGTAACTCTAGCTCGTCTTGAGTTTCAGACTTGTCTGGAGATTCGCTGAGAAGGATGTCAAATTTGTTGTAACACCACAAAATGTTAATTGTGCATCACAAAGAGTGCATTTGACAGTATTTCCATTTAGCAAGCGTTTAAAATAATTCCACACCGCTTATTTTTGTGGAGGCATTTTAACATACCGATTTTATTTCTAACAACTTAGAACATACGGTGGACTGTATTCACATTTGTTCACACTTAAACTTTATTTAGGGAATATTTCAAAGAGAAAAATGAAAGGGAAAATGTCTAAAGATAAAAAAAGTTAGGCGAGTATTCGAGTACGAACATTTTACTCGAGTACACGGCCTTCCGAGCGAGTACTCGAGTACTCGATTATTCGTTGCCATCCCTATTGAATATAGTTGAAAAGTGGGAAATGTATGAATAAATTTAAAAAAGTAAAAAAGGCAATCAGAAAATCGACAACCTTCTGATGTCCAACTGAGATACTTGTATAAGCAAACTATAAAATACTTACACAGACATGTTGATTGTTTTCAAGTGTTTCTGTAGAACATAACTCTGTAAATTAGTGGTCCCACCATCGTGGACTCCAAGGTTTACATATTTGTTTTATATATTATTTAAAGCTTGCAGTAAAGGACACTTTGGTAATAACTGTAATGAAACATGTGATGGATGTATATCTGAATTATGTAACAGTTCTGATGGAGTTTGTGATATTGAAGACATGTGTAAAGCGGGATGGTACGGGGTTAAGTGTGATAAAGGTATATGTATAATACTCTATAAATATTAGGGATTTCAAAATATATGGAATTCAATACTCGAGTACTCTGAGCAGATACTCACGAGTGCTCGAGTACTCGGAAGACACCTCAACATTCTGAAGAAGTATATGACCCGAGACTGACTATTAGTATTATTGATTATCTGTTGAAAGACAAAATTAATACCAAATTTGCTTTTCAACCAAACATTTGACAAATATACGACCAAATAGATAGAATGTTTTACTCTAAAATCCTTTGACGATTTGAAGAAAGACTAATACCAAATTGTGCTTTTCAACCAAACATTTGACAAATATACGACTACAGTGCAATATTTAATTGAGAATGAAAATGAGCATGATTAACAATCAAGGCAAATACGCTTAAATGTAAGTTATTGATCCGTAAAGAACACAATTACTGTGCAAACATCGCTATTAATACATCTAATCAGTTATATGGGGTTCATTGCGGGGCACTTTAATTTTGTTCTTGTTCAGAAAAATGATCTGATCTACAACTTCGGATGATAATTTATTTCACAGTTTTGTTACAATTAGTCCTCCAGATGAAAAAATCTTCTCCAAAGGAACGGATGTTGCCGTACTGCTAACACACGTTTTGCAATAACTGATAATCGTGGATATTTGGTTGAGTGGGGATTTTTCTAAGTCAGACTCGTCGAGCAGATAACGTTGTAACTCTAGCTCGTCTTGAGTTTCAGATTTGTCTGGATATTCGCTGAGAAGGATGTCAAATTTGTTGTAACACCACAAAATGTGAATTGTGCATCACAAAGAGTGCATTTGACAGTATTTCCATTTAGCGATCGTTTAAAATAATTCCATACCGCTGATTTTTGTGGAGGTATTTTAACATACCGATTTTATTTCTAACAACGTATTCATATTTGTTCACACTTAAACTTTACTTAGAGAATATTTCAAAGAGAAAAATGAAAGGGAAAATGTCTAAAGATAAAAAAGTTAGGCGAGTATTCGAGTACGAAAATTTTACACGATTACTCGGCCTTCCGAGCGAGTACTCGAGTACTCGATTATTCGTTACCATCCCTATTGAATATAGTTGAAAAAGTGGGAAATGTATGAATAAATTTAAAAAAGAAAACAAGGTAAAAGAAAACACCACTAGGCAATCAGAAAATTGACAACCTTCTGATGTCTAACTGAGATACTTGTATAATCAAACTATAAAATACTTACACAGACATGTTGATTGTTTTCAAGTGTTTCTGTAGAACATAGCTATGTAAATTAGTGGTCGCCCCATCGTGGACCCCAGGGTTTATATATTTGTTTTATATATTATTTAAAGCTTGCAGTAAAGGTCACTTTGGTAATAACTGTAATGAAACATGTGATGGATGTATATCTGAATTATGTAACAGTTCTGATGGAGTTTGTGATATTGAAGACATATGCAAAGCAGGATGGTACGGACTTAAGTGTGACAAAGGTAAATGTATAAAACTATATAAATATAGTTGAAAATAGTCGGAAATGTATGAATAAAAAAGAAAAAAGTTGAAAAAAGTCACCACTAGGCAATCAGTAATTCGACACTTCAAATACACATATATATTATTACTCATTCCTATAGTAGACACTTCAATGCAATCGAAGGTGTTCATCTAATTTGATCGGCTTTTGATCTTCCCTTACTGGACTAATACATTACATTTTAAATGCTTAGTTGCACCAGAGGTATGTTATCACGGAATAAGAAAACCGTAATAGAAAGGCGCCATCAATTATTTATATTGATATTGATAATTAAATAGCCAAGCTACTCTAATGTCAAAACTTGCTGAAATATAAGATTTTAATTATCCGAAGCAAAGATATCGGGTACTCTCATGTACTGTATGCCTTGTTGTAATCGGTATATATACCAGTGTGATACTACATAATGTGATTAAGTTTGTCAGTGACTTGCGACAGGTCATTGATTTTTTCCGAGAACTCCGGTTTCCGCCACCAATAAATCTGACCTCCACGATATTGTAGAAATAAAAAGTGGCCTTAGACGCCATAACACTAACTCTATACCAGTGTCAACGTCAAGTATTTTCTTTGCTTGTTTCTTCAGGTTGCATGACAGGTAGATATGGCGTCAATTGTGACTCCCACTGTATTACATGTACCAACAAGGTATGTGACAGACAGAACGGACATTGTGCATATGGATGTATTGAAGGCTTTAAAGGAGACGGTTGTCATTTGTTAGGTATACATATACCAATATTAACACCACGAACAGCAACATCGCTATGTTTCAAAAGTTTTCAATTGAAGTAGTGCCATGATGACTGTCGGAAAACGTTTGAAGATATGAAAGGAGACATCAGAAGCTGTAAATTGAATAAGAACCGATAATGCAATGGCCAAAAAAACAAAGAAGACAAACAATGAGCAACCAAATATTGAACAGAAAACTAAAGATTGAACATTACTAACAGCCGGTGTGAACGTCGGAAAGACGAGCAGTTCCTGCTCCACTAATGCCATCATCGTGTTGCTCTTGTTGGGAGATAGAGCTGAAAGCATTTGAGTCACTCGAATTCCATATTCATCGATCAATTCCTAATGACGACCGTTGAATATTGGATTGCTGAAAGTGACATCATACATGATTCAAGCTTTCAGAACATATTTCCAAATAAATAAGTCTACAGTATGGGTTCATTTCATCTAGCAAAACAGATTCAGTGGTGTAATGGTTATCATGCTGGCCTCGATATAAAAATAGGTTAACCCCACAACTATTTATTAAAGTGGCTTTGACCGGTCAGGAAATGCAGCGCTTATTTATTTTTTTGTGCTATGGATAAATATATTTCCCCTTTCTACGATATTTAAGCTGGCTATTGGAATTGTTTCAACAAAGTAGTTTTTAATTGTTTTTCATGTTATTTCTCTTCCTAATATTATATGTATAACATGGAGGTCCGTGTTATGTCGGGGTGTAATTAGAAAGTATTCATTTTATGTTTCCTACTTGATTTCACTAACTGTAATACACATACATGTATTTGTCCTTACAGCTGATAATTACACTGCAGTATATACAGGGGTGGGAGCCTTCCTTGTTACAGCTTTAGTGGCTGGCATTGTTTTTGCTACACTGAGGTAATCTGACAGCTTCGTTATCATTTTAATATTCTGCATATGTTCAACAACTAATAGGAGAGGATATGTCTTTCTTAACAATGTTAATAAATGTCTTTGCTTAAATTCAACATTTTTCACAATGTATTATAATTATTGTGAAGATTCACGACAAATTATATTCCAGTTATATCCTAGGAATTTGTTGGGTAAATCAGTGAACACCATCGGTTTTAATTATATTTCTCAGATTATCGTATCTTGGTAATTCAAGTTTATGACTTGGTAAGCAAATCAGAAATGATTGGCAATCTCAATGAATTCCTCACAAAACGTTGAAAATAGCAAGGGGTTAATCAGAAGAAAACAATGAGCTTATCAGAAGATACCAAAGGTGGTATTCAGGAGATACCAAAATCGTAATCAGAAGATACGAAAGGGTTAATCAGAAGATACAAACGGAGTGATCTAAAGATAGCAAGGGCGTAATCAGAAAAAAACAAAGAGGTAATTAGAAGACATCAAAGGGGCGATCAGAGGGTACAAAAGGAGAAATTAAAAAATATCGAAGGAGTAATCAGGAGTTATCAAAAGGAAGCAAACAACCGTAAATCGAAGAAAAGACAATGCAATGTCCAAAAGTTTGGAAATGTCAAAGGGGAAATCGATCATGGTAAAGCAAATCGAGTACATATACAATTCAATGGCCTAAAGAAAAGAATCAAACAATGATCCTCAGAGCACTACACAAAAAGCTACATTTCGAACAACAGACACACCGGGAATAAACTCAACCAAACCTATGACATATGTTAAAAAAAGAGCATAAGTGCAATGACAAAAGCTTACTGTGATATACAGTGTAGCTAGTTACAAACACAAACATTGTGGAGGAGATATATGAAATAAAAATAAAACATTATAGTTTACTTTTATTTTAGATGTAGAAGAAAGAGAGAATATGAAAATACTACTTTCGGTAGCGGTCGTTTGAACATTGGTAAGTTTAATTTGGATCCAAACATATTTTAGGTAGTTTGGCTTTAGTTTGTTATGCTCTATTATTTTAGACTACACAATAAAGTTGAGGACCAATACGTTTAATGTTTCCTTTGTTACATGTCTAACTGAAGTTCCTGTCTTGATAGCTGGGTCATTCCTCGCTTCCAAATCTGGTGGGTGATATGTATATTGTGGCTATATGCCATAATACCATTTTAGAGTAAAATGTCCAGAATAAATTGAAAACAGAGTAAATATATGATGACGGTATTTGTAAGATTACCTCACCTGTATATTATTTCAAAACATCTGGGAAATACAATGATATACACCAAGTGACATCAAAACGATAAAGATGACCAGATGTAGCGTTCATCGGCAAAAGTAAAGAACACCGCTAATAAACTCTGTATAGAAAGTCTAAGGTTCGTTTCACACTCATTTTAGGGCATGCGTTATGTTCATTCTTGAAAGCCCTATGGTGACTGAAATGTAGAACATCTTACTATACTATGTTCCATTTTTGTATTTGTTCCTTGATCACATAATGTTGTAACGCGTACACCTTGCCCGAGCTGGATGCGAACTCATAACGTTAGTGTTAATAGGCACTGATTACATATGTAGTTGTAAATCCAACTACTATACGATTACTACCACGACTACCCCTGGTAGCTTTAAGGACGACCTTGATTAAATGTTGAGTGAATTTAGTAACAGTTTATGCAACAATGCAATTCAAGTATTAAGTTCATAACTACTTACCTAAGAAATCAAATAGATTCCTCTAAAGTTGAAAATAAAATAATTGTAAAAATTACAATTAATCATGTTAATCGAAACAACTCTTATGATGTACAAACTGTTCATATCTATGCAAAACATATATGGTTGATTGATTAGTAATTAAAACCACTTTAACAGCATTGCAGGCATACCAAGTATTCTATAGTATATAGGCTATCACCTTGCTTGTAACTAGAGTAACACGACTGGTGCCACTAGTGTAGAAAGAACTGCTCATACTTCCGCAGCACATGAGTTCACCCTCGGGTTTTAGAGGGGTTCGTGTTGCTTGATCTTTAGTTTTTTGCATAGGGTTTTATAGATAGATCGTTTTTTTTTCAATTGTCCATTTTCTTCTGGCCATTGTGTTTGCTGTCCTTCTTCGATTTACGGAATACCACTTTGGTATCTTCAAACTCGTCTTACAAATATATAAGGTATACATTATACCACAGTATATTACAATATATAAAACATTTATTTCTGTAGGTGCTCAGATCACAACAACAGATTATGATGTGATCCAATATCATCCTTATGAAACCATAGAGGTATGATGTAAGGGCTTTTATCACTACTTTCCCTTTGAAGCTTAAAACCATTATGTTTACTATCACGTAAGCGCTGAGATGATTCCAATTATCGCTAATCGCTAACTGTTGTCAATGACCCTTAGTAATATCCCTCTTTTCTAATATGACGTTATAATGACGTCACATTACCAAATCCTTGATAAACATACTAGCATAGCGATACAATAATTAACGGTGTATTCTGAAACTCGAGGACATTTCTCAGTCATCTCTCATCTCAGGGTTTTCGCCCTTCGCTGAGATGACTGAGAAATGTCCTCTCGTTTTCAAAAAAAACAACATCGTTAATCACTTATTATGACATTGTGTATCATGATCAGTATAATAAGTCATATCTTTCCCATGAAGATTAATGGAAATGAAAATTTATTTTTCCTCCAGTGAAAGGATTTGTTTTTAAGTATCAGTATTATTTCTTGTCACTGCAAGAGCGTGCATGTACACTCTGTTGTAACATGGTTTCTTTTTCAAAGATATTAACACTCGATTGTGATATTGTAATAAATTTCAGAGGATACATAATTATGTCTTATTCATGTACAAAATAGTATTTAATCAAAATAGTGTATGATTGTTTATGTCATTCTTGTATATATGTATTAACATGTATATAGCTAGTTTATCACAAACTACACCAGGCACGCTCATAGCTACAAGATGGGAAAGCCACATATTTTTTTCAAGTTGATAATTGCAATGAATTATCAGTTGTCATGAAAATTAATGAAATTGAAAAAAATAATAAAAAAAATGACTTTGCATGAACAGCCTAGTGAACTGATGCCATTATTTGCAGTCATTGCCAGAAGGAATGTATATATACACATATTTTCTTTCATTTTCAAAGATATCAACATTTAATTGTTCCTAAACAAATAACTACGCGATGAAGACTTGGCAATATATGAATATGTCACCTCATCTCCTGACATTACATGTATGATATATAGGTTTTGTTGACTAATATTTAACTAATATTTTAATTGTATCCTTTCAGGAGTCTGGATTATCCGTACAATAGACCATTCTTTATATCAAGACATTAAATCCTTCAAGTAAAAGAGGAATAACATAATTATCATCCTTTTTAAGGAGCACCCTTCCGTATTGAGTGATATATTACGGGAAACATATATACATGTCAAAAATATGAAACGAAAATCAAACACTCTTCTTTCAACATCTGGTCCAATATTTTTAAATGCAAAGGAAAAGACGTTACGTTGTTCAATTCGAGAAAGGTATTCGATTTTGCAATAGAAAATTATTATTTAAAATAATAACTCTTATTTTTTTTCGAATTGTTCAGAATACCCACGACAATGTTTAATCTCACATTTTACATAATTTTAATGCAATTTTTAATTAGGCTGAGACAGGCTGTGTTCGGTTAAAATGTCCAAAGAAAAGTAAACTTTATACTGTATAATATTTTAATACAAAACACATGATTTTTTTATATTTTAATTGGATGATTTTTGTTTTCTATTTTTTAACACCTTATGCTTAATATTTGCAACGGGCGACTATACCCATTGACGGGAACTATTCCCGTTTCAAGCGATTTCAAGGTGGAACTACAATTGTGGAATACATTTTCTAGAATAAGATGCTATGTACTAAAAATATATTGCCTTCCCTCTCAAGAATAATTTCCATAGAGTGTTATCTGGTGAGGTATAGGAAACAATTCCATCTGAAGAGGACAATAATAGAATAATGATAGTGTAACCGTATTATGTTAACAGACTAGCTATTAATAAGTGGACACTGATAGAATAATGATACTACAACCGTATTATGTTAACAGTCTAGCTATTCATATATCATAATAAAATGAAAAACAGAGCAAAAAACACTGTCTGAACAGATTAAAAAACAACTAAAAAGAAGGGAAACAGGCCTTCTCGATACCCCTGAAACATTAACATCACCGATCATTTTAATTGCTTAGCACAGGTACATTGATAAAAGGTTGCGGGATTAGGCAGGTGTATAAAGTAAAAATGTCCTGCTATTTATTTTGAAATATTTTTATTTTGTTTTTCATTTTTTCATTTTTTTCATTTTATTTTTGGTAGAGCGATTGTCTTCGATACAAAATGTTCGATTATAGATCCGGGACCTTGCAATAGTCCATGTGGTATGTAGCCACACATAATTTGCTTTATGTTCTGCAATACAAAGTGTTATTGCATGGAATATTTTCCACCAAGTAATATAATATCAGACTAGGTCTATTTTCACCAAAATTCGTGTAATAATACTTTTTTGAATATATTTTTTTGAGAACCAATATTGTATAATGTATGTACAGTGTATTTATGTAGTATTATATAATTCTAGTAACTCAACTTTTATATGATACATCTATTGACTTATAACTTGTTGGAATTTGAAAAATATATAAAAAAAAAAATTGTGTAATAACGCTAAATATAATTATTTACTTGAAAGCAGGGCCGTAATAAGGCCTGTGTAGGTCCTATGCACTATTTAGTAATTTTGGTTTCATATATATTAAATATGCTTCTTGTCAGGTATTCCTTCATTTTCGTAGGCCCTAGCCTAATGGAGTCAGAGAGTGAGTGATTGATTATTGATTACGTTCAGGCGAAGTGTTCTCAATACATCGCTAAAGAGTGTCAGTGACTTGCGACAGGTCGGTGGTTTTCTCCGTGTACGCCTGTTTCTTCCACCAATAAAACTGACCACCACGATATAACTGAAATTTGTTTGAAAGTGACATTAAGCACCATAATCCTTACCCTAAGCCCAGAGGAGGAATGCGTTGAGGAATACAATGTCGCATTGATTCACCTAGTTCAACAATTTCACATATGTTAATATTGTTTTGAACTTGTATCATGTTTTCCTTGTTAATTATTGTTGACCTCTGAAATTGCTCAGAAGAATTGATATGTTGTAATACCTCATAGTGAAAATACGACAAACATAAAGTAAATATAAAACATTCATTATCTTGTAATTGAGGTTAGTATTTGACCTTGAACCCACGGACGATACATCTAAAGCTCATGTTTTTAGGAGTTGAGTATACTGTATAACCGGTAATTTCTGCAGTGTGAAATTTCTGCGGTTTTGGACTAAAAAGACGACATTGAATCTTTGCGGATTTTTTTCTGCCGATTGAAAATCTTGGCACCCAAAAAATGTTTGTATTATAGGATGCAATAACTGACGCGATGCTAAGATAAACAACTGGTGCACATTACAGCGATCCTTAAAAGAGAAAACATATTTAGTTCTTTATTGTATTTTTATTTGTCTCATGAGTCAGATGATATTCTAATTCAACGAAATCTAAGTCAATAAATAAAAGACAAAATCGTTTATGTATAGTAAATGACAGAGATTTTAGTTTATCAATAACCAAACACTTTATTTTATATATGCATATTTTCTTGAAAATAAATATTTCTCCAATTTATTGTTTAGATTCTTGTGTGATATATAATAAATGAACCTTGCCGTTGGCGATCCAGCTATCAACCGAGTAGGATTGGAATTCCCATTTACGAGTTTAACTTTGCTGCAATTTTGTATCTTGACTTTTTGTGTTCAGTGAGTTCAGTGAGTTCGGTTAAGATGACAGGTGGTTGTTTGTTTTGTTGATACTGGTGGAATTGTTGACCATAATTGTTCAGAAGTGGTTTTCTGCTTTGTTGAAATTAGTGGAATTGTTGACCATCACTGTTTAGAGGTTGTTTGTTTTATTGATATTTGTAGAATTGCTGACCATCACTGCTTAGAGGTTGTTTGTTTTGTTGATATTGGTATAATTGTTGACCATCACTGTTTAGAGGTGGTTGTTTGCTTAGTTGATATTGGTGGAATTGTTGACCATCACTGTTTAGAGGTTGTTTGCTTTGTTGATATTGGTGAAATTGTTTGATATTGGTGGAATTGTCGATCATCACCGTTTAGAGGTGGTTGTTTGTTTTGCTGATATTGGTGGAATTGTTGACCATCACATTTTAGAGGTGGGTGTTTGTTTTGTTGATATTGTTGGAATTAATGACCATCACTGCTTAGAGGTGGCTGTTTGTTTTGTTGATATTGGTGGAATTAATGACCATCACTGCTTAGAGGTGGTTGTATATTTTGTTGATATTGGTAAAATTAATGACCATCACTGTTTATAGGTGATTGTTTATTTTGTTGATATTGGTGGAATTGTGGACCATCACTGTGTAAGCGTTCTTTTAATAATTTAGAGAGAAAAAACAGAAGGGCAATCGGGAATAGGAACGAACAGCATTGGGAACCAGGAACAAAATAATGAACATAAGGAAAACAAAATAAAAACACAAAACGGAAAATTAAAAGGATGACAAACATACACCCCAACAAAAAAACCTAGTGTTTGCTGCAATGTCAATAAAATATGCCGGACTCGATCGTTTGGTGTTGATATTTATCTCATTGTATTACCACTAAATTTGAACATATTGGTGGTCACTTGTTTACGGTTTTCCATGTAATTTAATGTTTCTGTAAAATGTCTTTTAAAGTCTGTCAGTGATTTGCAGCAAATTGGTGTACCCGTTTCATCTACTTATAAAACTGAAGCCACTTGTGAGTAGTTTGCGGCAGATTGGTATTCCCCGGTTTCATCTACTTATAATACTGACCGCTACTTGTCAGGAATTTGCAGCAGATTGACGTACTCCGGTTTCATCTTATTTACTTTGCGGCAGATTGGCATACCCGGTTTTGTGTACCAATAAAACTAACCGCCACTTGTCAGTACTTTGCAGCAGATTGGGGTACTTTCCATTGTGTATTGCACACATGCATGCGTTTCATGGTAAAATTTGAAATGTGTCGTGAAACAATCCATAACGATGTTTGTGTCTCACACTTGAAATAAAACGAAAGCTTGAAAAGTAAATATAAGTCGTTAATGAAAATAAATTTTCTAAAAATTAGATTGATAAAAAAGCAGTTGAGGGAACTTAATATTCATTATTTGTTGGGCAACAATATAATATTTCAAACTCAAACATGATTGAGGACCAACTTTTGGTTGGAAGACGTAATTTTGACAGTAGACACAGCAACGATGATTCGATTAATATATGGTCCAACTCAATAATGTGATCATATTTATGTTACGGATAGCACTGACAAAAGTTGTCAAACTCGAACACAAAATTGATTTCAAATTGTTTTTCTTTAAGCAAAACTGCATGTGCTAATACTAACTTACTAGAGCAATAACAATACGAAAGGTAGTACGAGTAAAACATTCATTGGGATTCTCATCGATTATGAATACTATCTAACTCATATATGATACCCCTAGCACATTCCTGATCCAGATAATTCATATCATTTGAATTTTCGATTGCCATACAACAATCAATGGTCAATGCTACACATTACACTGTGGCCAAGTCTTTTATTATCATTTTCAAACATAAAAAGATACTTGACATACACCACAATTGCTCGTAGACTGTATTAAATTGATAAAAAAACAGTTGAGGGAACTTAATTTTCATTATTTTTTGGGCAGCATTATAGTATTTCAAACTCAAACATGCTTAAGAACGAAATTTTGGATGGAAGATGTAATTTTGACAATACGCACAGCAACAATGATTCGATAAATCTATGGTCCAAATCAATAATGTGACCATAATTATGTTACGGATAGAACTGACAAAAGTTGTTAAACTCGAACACAAAATTGATTTCAAATTGTTTTTCTTAAGTAAAACTGCATGCGCTAATACTAATTTCCTAGGGCAATACAACTACGAAAGGTAGTACGAGCAAAACATCCATTGGGATTCTCATCGATTATGGATACTATCAAATTCATATCTGATACCGCTAGCTCATTTATGATCCCGATAATTCATATCATTTGAATTTTCGATTGACATGCAGCAATCAATAGTCAATGCTACACATTACACTGTGGCTAAGTCTTTTAAAATCATTTGTAACATAAGACAGATACTTGACATACACCACAATTGCTTGTAGACTGTCAATCAGTTATACGATCGGACTCTTTTGAATGACAAAACACGCAGAAGAAAGATTTTAGCGTCATTACAGCACATGAGTCAACGAAACGGCTTACTGTGGCTTTGGAATTTTTAAATTGCGTCGAATTACATGGCCATTTTTGTGAAAAGTGCTTGAATAGAAGATAATAATGTGCTATTTACCTCCTTGTAGACGTGAAAAAATGCTGATAACTTTACGGTTTGCATATCATTTGAATATGAGTTAGAAAGAGTGGTGGTCGTGAATAATATTTATACATTTTATTGGAACAACTAAAAATTACACAATATTTTGTTATATGTATTACTATTAATGTGTACCGTTTCGTACCATTTTGAAGATAACCGCGTTCTTAATGGTATTTTGAAACGTCTTTATACATTCCTACGCTGAATGGTCAGTAAAGTGTACAAAAGTCACATGTTTGGACAGACGAAATTTCTGATATAGAACGATAATTACAATTATCCAGAAGATCCAGTATTTCAGTATCCACATTTGATCGAAACTACTACGTGAATAGACCTTCTCCCAATTTGAGTGTATTCCCCCTTTGACAGCAGTCAAAATGTTAGCCATATTTATAAGCAATTACTTTCTTTAAAAAGAATAAGTACCTGTAGTATTATTTCATCTATATGGATTCTTGTGAAGTTTTGGTATTCAATATAAACGAGAAAAATCATCATGAAGACATTTTCCTTGCTAAGCAGAATATACAATGATGAGATGAATGAATTATGATCAGACAAATGTTCCTCTTTGTCATAACTAGTATTTCAGTAAGTAGGATAACCAGAGCATTGTGCAAATCAATTACTGTTTACGATGCCGGTTTTACTATGATAGCCGTGATACCCAAATTTAAGTTAACGGTATGATCACTTTATATGATGTTTGATGACAATTATTTTAGACACATGTGTGTGTGTTTGTTAACCCTATTCCAACACCTACGGATAGGGATTAATATAAGTTAGTGTAACTTGTTTCCCAATCCTATTGATTACTTCTTATTATGTAATGTATATAGCTGAATAATGTAATGTTATATTGAATTAACAAACCCATTGATAAGTCATGTATGAGGAACGATATATGAAAATTATCTGTTCCCCATTCATATAGCACATTTATCTTCACTAATATATTACCCTTCCATATGTTGGCATACATACATAGAACAATATATTGGAAAGGGTGTAAACGTTTTGCTAAGATTCATACCACGAATTTTCAAATGCATGAATGTTCCAAATGATATCCGAAATATGTGAGGTATATAAGGTTATAGAGGGAATATTTTGTAACAATCTGATTAAAGGTATATATGTGTTTTGCTTAAATGCATTCATTTAGGAAAGTTCTTCTTAATAGGACCATTAATCAGGGTCTGTCAGATGTGAATGTGGTAGCGTAACACTGACGTCAGGAAGGTTGTGAACAATTCTGTTCATTTACTTTAAACTAATAATTGTTGTTACACACATTTAGTAAACTACAAGATAACACATTCACATTACTAATACATGATTAGTAAACTTCTGCAGTATTCAGTCATGGACCTAATACAGTTTCTCTGGCACCCACATTGAAAAATTGACATCAAGTGGTGCGTTTGCAGGGGCTAATAATATGTTCAAAGTACAGAAAAAATATGCTAACAGAAAAATTGAAAATAATTTGAATTTGTTCCACACGATTTTATACCAAAACGCGTCATGGCGCGGCGATGACTGTTTAATGTTTCACATTTGCTAAGAAGACTGACCAATAACCACGATGAACCAACGAGATGATATTTTTGAACCAGTCTTAATGCATGGGCAGGTTGGGGAGTTGCCTGTGGCCCCACGATAATAAGAGCCCATGCTAAGCTACGTATGTTGTGTAGAACATTTTTTGCAATGCTTAAACACTGATGTTGTTGGAAGTACCAATACAATAAGCAGATGTTCAATTGTATCGTCCATTCACATTGGTATTCCTGCGAATGGTTGTGTAGGTACGGGCGCATAAGTGCACTGCTTTCTACGGGCTTATAATGCTGATAAGACGGTCCTGCTTCGAACCAATGCACAAACGGTATTTATTCTTTCAATTTAGTATATTCTAACAAGCGAAGTTTTCTAATCAGTTTTAACGTTAGCTTAGAAACAGTAAATTTACCAATGCCAATCAACCAACGTAACCGTTTTGCACACAAATGAGGGATATGGTATGATTATATTTGTTCCCATCAAAAAGAAATCAATAATATCCAGAAAAGAGACAAATAACGCCACGACAGGAAATTTGTAAAGTGAAATAAACATGATCGATATTTCCCGCGGTTTAAAACAGATAAGTTTACCTGTCGATTTCGCACAAACGGCTTGAGAAAATTGAAAAATATTACCATTTTCAATCAAGGTACTGAAATCTTTATCTAAAAAAGTGTAAAGCTCAATAAAAGTTATGTACCTTTGCATTTCACCGTTAAAACATAGCCTTGGCGCAAACATTGTTCCCGATTCCACGGTATTACGATCATTAAAGTCACAAAATGTATTACAAATACGTACAAATCGAACAGAGAAAAGTAAATTGCATATGATAAGGCCAAAGAAACATCGAATCCAAGAAAAAGAATATATAAATTTCACAAGTATTTTTTATATAGAATTTCCCTTTCTTGTTACTAAGATGATAGTCCGATCCCATGCGGGGGTTTCATGGTTCATTGTATTCACATTCTGTTTAAATCTATCTTCTACGTCATGTCTTTAATTTATTCCCCATGGTACCACACGACCCCGAGTATATTACATTATTTTGACGCTAATGATCGTTTATATAAATTTATATTTTTATTTATATTTATATAAACAGACATCCCTTGTAAGCCACTGCTTCATTTTAGAATGTATGGTTGGTTACTATGGATACAATTGTAATAGATCATGTGACGGATGTATATCAGATATATGTGATAGTGAGCATGGTATTTGCACAAATTTGTCCGGATGTAAACCTGGAAGGCAGTCAAGACAACCGAAGTGTGATTTAGGTATTTTGATCAAAAAATTACTTTTCTATCAGAAAGTAACAGATAAATTCATGTTTTCATAACGCGTAGACTACACTACACTACACTAAGCTACTCTACACTAAACTACTATACAATACAATACACTACACTACACTAAGCTAGTCTACGCTAAGCTATTCTACAAACAATACTATACACTACACTGCACTACACTAAGCTACTCTACACTACACTGCACTACACTACACTACTCTATACTACACTACTCTATACGACACTACTCTACACTACACTACACTGCACTACATTATGCTACTACATAATATGCGTAATGTTCAGGAAGCAAGTAAAAGGAACTATTTTTGTCATGACAGAACCAGCAAAGCTAGTGATGCAGTTGTCAGTGGTTACTATGGTATTTGGAAATGTGAGTAGTGTATTCAGATGTGTATCATCTTCTGGGTTATGCTTAGACAATCCTGTCTGACGTTTATGTTACATACGCAGGCTTGTTTTCCATACTACGCTGGCCTATCCACTGTGAAGCAATTATCATGTTTCAATACCCTACAAAAGGTGTGTCAGTATTATATGCATAATAAGTCTTATTCGACAGGAAACCCGAAATGATATCATATATGAGACAACATAATAGTGTTGACATGTACCATAGTATTTGCCACTATCAACAACATTAATGGAAATTGACAATGCATCGGCACATATGTGTCATAAATGATAATGTTTTTCTTTGTCATTGTGTGTTATAGAAAGGGCTGGATGGGGACATACTGTAAACAACGTAAGCTTACTAGTCCCATAATGTAAACAATATAAGTTTACTTATCCCATAATGTAAGCAATTCAAGTTTACTAATCATATGATGTAAACAGTGTAAGTTTGATGGCCCTATACTGTAAGCCATGTAAGAGTGTTGGGTCCATAATGTAAACAACATAAGGTTGATGAAACCATACTGTAAGCAACGTAAGTTTGATGGATCCATGACTTAAGCAACGTAAGTGTAGTAGCTCTTTACTGTAAACAACGTAATGTTGATGGGTGTATACTGTAAACAACGTGGGTTTGATGAGTCCATACTAAAAACAACGTACTGTGTTGTATCTATGGTGTAAACAACGTAAGCTTAATGGCTGCATGCTGTATTCAACGTAATGCTGATTGGTCCATAGTGTAAGCAACGTAAATATGATTAGTCAATAATGTAAGCAACGTATGTGTCCATACTCTAAACAATTTAAGTTTGATGGGTCTAGTCCGTAAAGAATATAAGGTTGATGGTTCCATACTGTAAACAATATAAGTTTCATGGGTCCATCCCATAAGCAAGATAGGCTTAATGGGTTCATATTGTAAACAGCGTAAGGTTAATGTATCCAATCTGTAAACAACATAACTTTGATGGGTCCATATTGTATACAACGTAAGTTTGGTGTGTCCGTTCTGCAAACAACGTAGGTTAGATGTGTCCATACCGTATACAACGTAAGCTTGATAGGTATATGTTGTAATCAACATACGTGTGATTGGTCCATGTCATGAACAATATAACTTTGATGTGTACATACTGTAGACAACGGCAGTTTCATGGTACATCCTGTAAACAACGTCTTGTTGATGGGGTCCATACTGTAAGCAACGTGGGTCTGATAGGTCAATAGTGTAAGCAATGTGCATTTGATGGGTCTTATTGTGTAAACAACGTAATTTTACTGAGTCCATACTGTAAGCAACGTATTTTGATGGATCCATGGTGTAAACAAAGTAAGCTTAATGGCTCCATGCTGCAAGCAGCGTAAACATGATTTGTTCATATTGTAGGAAACGGAGGCTTCATGTGCCCATACTGTAAACAACATCAGTTTGATGGTTCCACATTGTAAACAGCGTTAGCTAAATGTATCCATGATGTAAGTAATTTAAATTTGATGGGTTCACTCCGTTAAAAAACATAAGATTGATGTGTCCATTCCATAACCAAGATAAAGTTAATGGGTCCATATTGTTAACAGCGTAAACTTGGTGTGTTTCTACTGTAGAAAACGTAAGTTTGATGGTCAATACTGTAAGCAAGGCAGGTTTGATCGCCACGTGTTGACATATGTGCTAATTGCTGAAAATACACCACCATTGGTAATTGCACATCACTAACTCAAAACCGTTTAAAAAGTCAGATTTATATGGTCTAGTTTACTAAGTTATGAAAATAAAGTTTATACAATTCCACCCATATCAATACAACTACAACCATTTGGGAAAAAATAGATGACGGTTTATGACGTTGGGACTTGAGATCCTGGCCCGGGGTAGAAACAAAATGGGACCATGTTAAATCGGTTAACGAGGTCTCAAACACGACATTCTGATAATCTGGTGTCTAACTCAAATACTTATTATATACAAACAATACTTGAACATATATGCTTTATTGGCGGTTTTTGAATATCGCTTTGGTATCTTCAAATTGTAGAAAAAATGATATATACCAATAAATGTTACAGACTATCGAAGAGGAAAACAAAACAGTACTGATGATACCGTGAATCCTGTCTAAACCGCACCCTGAATAAACTGAAATCCTGAATCAACCGAACTGTAACTAAAGTTATAATGTAGAAAATCTGTATAATTCGAAGTCTTGTCTATTCCGAACACAACAGTTGGTCCCAAGAAGGTTCGCTTAGACAGGTTTCACTGTACAATTTATTTTATATGATACAATTTGAAGGATGATTTCGTCAATGCGAATGCGAACGACTGTTGATTTGCCGATCGATAAAGCCAAGTGTTTATAAGACCATTCGTGTATTTGTATAAAACAAAGATCACGGCATATGACGTTGGGACTCGATATCCTGGCTTGGGACAGACACACAATGTGACCGGATTAAGCCTGTTAAGAGGATCTCAACCACTACCTTCTGATGTCTAACTGAAATACCTATATAAACAAACAATGAAATACTTACACAGACATGTTGTTTGTTTTCAAGTGTTTTTGTAGAACATAATTCTGTAAATTAGTGGTCGCACCATCGTGGACTCCAGGGTTTACATATTTGGTTTATATATTATTTAAAGCTTGCAGTAAAGGACACTTTGGCAATAACTGTAATGAAACATGTGATGGATTGATGGATGTATATCTGAATTATGTAACAGCTATGATGGAGTGTGTGATATTGAAGACGTATGCAAAGCAGGATGGTACGGTGTTAAGTGTGAAAAAGGTACATGTATAATACTATATAAATATTAGGGATGTCAAAATTTCTGGAATTCAATACTCGAGTACTCTGAACAGATACTCATGAATACTCGAGTACTCGGAAGACACCTCAACATTCTGAAGAAATAGATGACCCAAGACTATAACTATCATTATTCCGTTGATTATCTGTGGAAAGACTAAATTAATACCAAATTTGCTTTTCAACCAAACATTTGACAAATATACGACTAAAGTGCAATCTTTAATTGAGAATGAAAATGTAATCTTTTTAAATAAATATGTATTACACAAATAATCATCAAAAATACCTACAAAGAAGTGACAGTTACAATTACATGCATGATTAACAATCAAAGGCAAATACGGCTTAAATGTAAGTTATTGATCCGTAAACAACACAATCACTGTGCAAACACCGCTATACATATATCTAATCAGTTATATGAGGTTCATTGCGGGGCACTTTAATTTTGTTCTTGTTCATAAAATTATCTGATCTACAACTTCGGATGATAGTCTATTTCGAAGTTGTGTTACAATTAGTCCTGCAGATGAAAAAATCTTCTCCGAAGGAACGGATGTTGCCGGTATTACTAACACACGTTTTGCAATAACTGATAATGGTGGATATTTGGTTGAGTGGGGATTTTTCTACGTCAGACTTGTCGAGCAGATAACTTTGTAACTCTAGCTCGTCTTGAGTTTCAAACTTGTCTGGAGATTCACTGAGAAGGATGTCAAATTTGTTGTAACACCACAAAATGTTAATTGTGCATCACAAAGAGTGCATTTGACGGTATTTCCATTTAGCGATCGATTAAAATAATTCCATAACGCTGATTTTTGTGGAGGCATTTTAACATACCAATTTTATTTCTAACAACTTAGAACATACGGTGAACTGTATTCATATTTGTTCACACTTAAACTTTACTTAGGGAATATTTCAAAGAGAAAAATGAAAGGGAAAATGTCTAAAGATAAAAAGATTAGGCGAGTATTCGAGTACGAAAATTTGACACGAGTACTGGGTCTTCCGAGCGAGTACTCGAGTACTGGATTATTCGTTGCCATCCCTATTGAATATAGTTGAAAAAGTGGGAAATGTATGAATAAATTTAAAAAAGAAAGAAAGGTAAAAGAAAACACCATTAGGCAATCAGAAAATTGACAACCTTCTGATGTCTAACTGAGATACTTGTATAAGCAAACAATAAAATATTTACACAGACATGTTGATTGTTTTCAAGTGTTTCTGTAGAACATAACTCTGTAAATTAGTGGTCGCACCATGGTCGACTCCAGGGTTTACATAGTTGTGCTATATATTATTTAAAGCTTGCAGTAAAGGACACTTTAGTAATAACTGTAATGAAACATGTGATGGATGTATACCTGAATTATGTAACAGTTCTGATGGAGTTTGCGATATTGAAGACATATGCAAAGCAGGATGGTATGTAGAGGATGGTGTGACAAAGGTAAATGTATAAAACTATATAAATATAGTTGAAAATAATCGGAAATGCATGAATAAAAAAGAAAAAGGGTGAAAAAAGTCACCACTAGGCAATCAGAAAATCGACATTTCAAATACACATATATATTATTACTCACTCCTATGGTAGACACTTCAATACAATCGAAGGAGTTCATCTAATTTGATGGGCTTTTGCTCTTCACTTACTGGACTAATACATTACATTTTAAATGCTTAGTTGCACAGGACGTATGTTATTACACAGGTAGTGTCACGGAATAAAAAAAACGTAATAGAAAGGCGTCATAAATTATTGTATGCATATTTATATTGATAATTAAATTGTCAAGCTACTCTAATGTCAAAACTTGCTGAAATATAAGATTTTAATTATCCGAAACAAAGATATCGGGTACACTCATGTGCTGTATGCCTTGTTGTAATCGGTATATATACCAGTGTGATACTACATAATGTGATTAAGTTTGTCAGTGACTTGCGACAGGTCATTGATTTTCTCCGAGAACTCCGGTTTCCGCCACCAATAAATCTGACCTCCACGATATTGTTGAAATAAGAAGTGGCCTTAGACGCCATAACACTAACTCTATACCAGTGTCAACGTCCAGTATTTTCTTTGCTTGTTTCTTCAGGTTGCATGACAGGTATATATGGCCTCAATTGTGACTGCCACTGTATTGCATGTACCAACAGGATATGTGACAGACAGAACGGACATTGTACATATGGAAGTATTGAAGGCTTTAAAGGAGACTGTTGTCATTTGTTAGGTATACATAGTCCAATATTAACACCACGAACAGCAACATCGCTATGTTTCAAAAAATTTCAATTGAAGTAGTGCCATGATGACTGTAGGAAAACGTTTGAAGATATGAAAGGAGACATCAGAAGCTGTAAATTGAATAAGAATCGATAATGCAATGGCCAAAAAACGAAGAAGACAAACAATGAGCAACTACATATTGAACAGAAAACTAAAGATTGAACATAACTAACCGCCGGTGTGAACGTCGGAAAGACGAGCAGTTCCTGCTCCACTAATGATATCATCGTGTTGCTCTTGTTGGGGGATAGATCTGAAAGCATTTGAGTCACTCGAATTCCGTATTCATCGATCAATTCCTAATGACGACCGTGGAATATTTGATTGCTGAAAGTGACATCATACACGATTCACGCTTTCAGAACATATTTCCAAATAAATAAGTCTACAGTATGGGTTCATTCCATCTACCAAACCAGATTCAGTGGTGTAATGGTTATTATGCTGACCTCGATATAAAAATAGGTTAACCCTACAACTATTTATTATAGTGACTTTGACCGTTCAGGAAATACATCGCCTATTTATTTTTGTGCTATAGATAAAGATATTTCCCCTTTCTAAGATATTTAGACTGGATATTGGAATTGTTTCAACAAGTAGTGTTTAATTGTTTTTCATTGTTATTTCTCTTCCTAATATTATATGTATAACATGGCGGTCCGTGTTATGTCGGGGTGTAATTAGAAAGTATTCATTTTATGTTTCCTACTTGATTTCACTAACTGTAATACACATACATGTATTTGTCTTTACAGCTGATAATTGTACTGCAGTATATACAGGGGTGGGAGGCTTCCTTGTTACAGCTTTAGTGGCTGGCATTGTTTTTGCTACACTGAGGTAATCTGACAGCTTCGTTATCATTTAAAATCTGATTCAACCCACCATTTCTTTAGAAATGCCTGTACCAAGTCAGGGTCATTACGGTTTTCACAGTTTTCCGGTTGTTGACTGATTTTGTCTGTTTATATAATTATGAGTTTTAACTTTCCCTTTGTAAGATTGTTCGGAAATAGGTAATTTGTTATTACCCTTATTTAATATTCTGCATATGTTCAACAACTAATAGGAGAGGATATATCTTTCTTAACAATGTTAATAAATGTCTTTGCTTAAATTCAACATTTTTCACAATGTATTATAATTATTGTGAAGATTCACGACAAATTATATTCCAGTTATATCCTAGGAATCGAGTACATACAATTCAATGGCATAAAGAAAAGAAAGAAACAATGATCCTCAGAGCACTACACAAAAAGCTACATTTCGAACAACAGACAAACCGGGGATAAACTCAACCAATCCTATGACATATGTTAAACTCTAAAACAAAGCAAAAGTGCAATGACAAAAGCTTACTGTGATATACAGTGTGGCTAGTTACAAACACAAACATTGATATAAGAAATAAAAATAAAACATTATAGTTTACATTTATTTTAGATATAGAAAAAAGAGAGAATACGAAAATACTACTTTCGGTAGCGGTCGTTTGAACATTGGTAAGTTTAATTTGGACCTAAACATATTTAAGGTAGTTTGTCTTTAGTTTGTTATGTTGTATGAGTGTAGACTACACAATAAAGTTGAGTACCGATACGTTTAATGTTTCCTTTGTAGCATGTCTAACTGAAGTTCCTGTCTTGATAGCTGGGTCTTTCCTCACTTCCAAATATGGTGGGTGATATGTATATTGTGGTTATATGCCATAATACCCTTTCAGAGTAAAATGTCCAAAATAAATTGAAAACAGAGTAAATATATGATGACGGTATTTGTATGATTACCTCACCTGTATATTATTTTAAAACATCTAGGAATTAAAATTATATACACCAAGTGACATCAAAACGATAAAGATGACCAGCTGTAGCGTTCATCGGCAAAAGTAAAGAGCACCGCTAATAAACTGCTGCATAGAGATTCTAAGGTTCGTTTCACACTCATTTTAGGGCATGCTTTATGCTAATTCTTGAAAGCCCAATGGTGACTGAAATGTAGAACATCAATACAAAATAATTTTCCATTATTTGAATTTGTGTAATTGTGGATAGTAGTCGCTCGTGTTCATATATAGCCAAATCACTTCTTACTATACTATGTTCCATTTTTTTATTTGTTCCTTGATCACATAATGTTGTATCGAGTACACCTTGCCTGAGCAGGATGCGAACTCATAACGTTGGTGTTGATAGGCACTGATTGCATATGTAGTTGTAAATCAAAATACTATACGATCACTACCACGACTACCCCTTGTAGATTTAAGGACGACATTGGTTAAATGTTGAGTGAATTTAGTAACAGTTTATGCAACAATGTAATTCAAGTATTAAGTTCATAACTACGTACCTAAGAAATCAAATAGATTCCTCTAAAGTTGAAAATGGCATAATTGTAAAAATTACAATTAATCATGTTAATCGAAATAACTCTTATGATGTACAGACTGTTCATATCTATGCAAAACATATAAGGTTGATTGATTAGTAATTAAGACCACTTTAACAGCATTGCAGGCATACCAAGGATTTTATATTATATAGGCTATCACCGTGCTTGTAACTAGAGTAACATGACTGGTGCCACTAGTGTAGAAAGAACTGCTCACACTTCCGGAGCACATGAGTTCACCCTCGGGTTTTAGAGGTGTTGGTGTTGCTTGATCTTTAGTTTTTTGCATATGTTTTTTTTTCAGTTGTCCATTTTCTTCTGGCCATTGTGTTTGCTCTCCTTCTTCGATTTACGGATTACCACTTTGGTATCTTCAAACTCGTCTTACAAATGTATAAGGTATACATTTTACCACAGTATATTACAATCTATAACACATTTATTTCTGTAGGTGCTCAGATGACAGCAACAGATTACGATGTGGTCCAGTACCATCTTTATGAAACCATAGAGGTATGATGTAAGGGCTTTTATCACTATTTTGTTTACTTTCCCTTTGAAGCTTAAAACCATTATGTTTACTATCACGTAAGCGCTGAGATGATTCCAATTATCGCTAATCGCTAACTGTTGTCAATGACCCTTAGTAATATCGCTCTTTTCTAATATGACGTTAAAATGACGTCACATTACCAAATCCTTGATTAACATACTAGCATAGCGATACAATAATTAACGGTGTTTTCTAAAACTCGATGACATTTCTCAGTCATCTCTCATCTCAGGGTGTTCGCCCTTCGCTGAGATGACTGAGAAATGTCCTCTCGTTTTCAAAAAAAAAACATCGTTATTCACTTATCATGACACTGTGTATCATGATCAGTATAATAAGTCATATCTTTCCAATGAAGATTAATGGAAATGGAAATTTATTTTTCGTCCAGTGAAAGGATTTGTTTTAAAGTTTTGGAATTATTTATTGTCGCTGCAAGAGCGTGCATGTACACTCTGTTGTAACATGGTTTCTTTTTCAAAGATATTAACACTCAATTGTCATATTGTAATAAATTTCAGAGGATACATATCTTATTCATGTGCAAAATCGTATTTAATCAAAATAGTGTATGATTGTTTATGTCATTCTTGTATATATGTATTAACATGTATATAGCTAGTTTATCACACACTAAACCAGGCAGGCTCATAGCTAAAAGATGGGAAAGCCACCTAATTTTTACAAGTTGCTAGTTGCTATGAATTATCAGTTGTCATGAAAATTATTGAAATTGAAAAAAATAATAAAAAAATATATTTTGCATGAACAGCCTAATGAACTGATGCCATTATTTGCAGTCATTGCCAGAAGGAATGTATATATACAAATATTTTCTTTCATTTTCAAAAATATCAACATTTAATTGTTCCTAAGCAAATAACTACGCGATGAAGACTTGGCAATAGATGAATATGTCACCTCATCTCCTGACATTACATGTATGATATATAGGTTTTGTTGACTAATATTTAACCTATATAATAATTGTATCCTTTCAGGAGTCTGGATTATCAGTACAATAGACCATTCTTTATATCAAGACAGTAAATCCTTCAAGTAAAAGAGGAATAGCATAATTATCATCCTTTTTAAGGAGCACCCTTCCCTATTTAGTGATATATCACGGGAAACATATATACATGTTAAAAATATGAAACGAAAATCAAGCAATCTTCTTTCAACATCTGGTCCAATATTCTTAAATGCAAAGGAAAAGACGTTACGTTGTTCAATTCGAGAAAGGTATTCGATTTTGCAATAGAAAATTATTATTTAAGAAATAACTCTTATTTTTTTCGAATCGTTCAGAATACCCACGACAATGTTTAATCTCACATTTTACATAATAGTTAAGTTTTCTTTTATTTTGTTATATTTTTTTCAAACTTTATTGAAAACCTAATAACACGTTTCAAAAATAATGTCAATCAATATAAAGATATTGGATGTGCCTGGGATGCATTCAAAAACACTTAGAGAAAAAAATATATTTTTTGTAAGTCAGAAAGCCAAAAGAGAAAAAGTGAAATTCAAGTGCTGGAACAAAAGCTAAAAAGTTTAAATGTAAAAGAAGATGATTTATGAAAGCAATGTGTTAAACCCCAAACATAATGAAATAGAAAAAGAAAACTTAGAAAATTTATATTTTGTAAAGGCAAGGGGGGCTCAAATAAGATCCTAGAGTTCAATGGGTAGAACAAGGTTAAAAGAATACTAAATATTCTTGGGATTAGAGAACACTAGACAGACACGAAAAACCATTAACTCACTTTATGATCAGAATGGTGTTATAACTAGACAACAAACAAAAATACTACAGTTGAGTAAATCTTATTATGAAAATCTCTGCAAGTCTACACACCCTAATATTGAAGAAGTAAAAACATAAATAGATAACACAAAAATTAACAAAACATTAAGAATGGAAGAAAGATTGATCTGATGGAAAATTGAATATAGAAGAGTGCAATATTTAAAATGCGTCTAAATCAATCACCCGATTATGATGGCATAACAGTAGAATTGCACAGATGCTTTTGGGAAAGCCTTAAATATTTTATTGTTCCAGTATTCAATTACAATTATGAACGGAAATAACTTATTCAATCTCAAAAACTGGGTATGCTAACTTTAATATACAAGAAAATAATGATATCTTATCGCTCTCAAATGATAGACCAATTTCACTTTTAAATACTGACACAAAATGGATTGCTTATGCCTTAGCTCAAAGATTCAAGAAAGTTTTACCACTAACTAATATCAAATGATCAAAATGGTTACATAAATAGCAGGTACATAGGTTTTAACATTAGACAAATTATTCTGAACACTTTAACATTGACGGTGCAATTCTTTTTCTAGATTTGAGTAAAGATTTCATATTCAGTAAATCATACCATATACTTATATCTTGATAGTATAAACATAAATTGTGAAAATAATGTGTATGTCACACATTGTGTGTTGTTTCTTATATGTGTATTTTGTTTTGTTACAATGTATGTTGTTTTCTGTATTTATTTCTGTGTTTCTCTATATTTTTTATTTTTCAAGTCAGACATAAATGAAAAAAAGTATATTATATCTACACACAGTCAGTAATGTGAAGATAAAGATCCTATGGTTTGAATGGTTAATTATATCCTTGTTAAAGTTGTTGAATAAAAATTGAGAGTGATTTCAAGTATCTCTTTTTCAAAGCTCAAATATTTTCTGGATAGGATAGGATAATGTCTTAAGTAATATATTTTGTATCTCCGTTGTATTGAATAATCCATATATAATATTAATAAACAAAAATAAAAACATTTTATATTTTTCATATCTCCCAACACGTGGGTCAAAAACGAAAGTGCATATGTACGTATATGCTGCAATAGGAAGTAAACAAACAAGCCTAAAAGTATTAACACTTATAAACTGACTCTCAAAATCCGTATTCATTTTCATTGATA
Organism: Bathymodiolus brooksi; assembly: GCA_963680875.1. NCBI lineage: Eukaryota > Metazoa > Mollusca > Bivalvia > Mytilida > Modiolidae > Bathymodiolus > Bathymodiolus brooksi. The sequence continues at coordinate 85,654,082 of OY804586.1, read as the reverse complement.
AATTTAATTGTATTGGACTAACTCGACTAACACTATATATCTATGACATGCTACTAATAATAACGAGGCCAGGCTAAGATACTGGTACGTATGTTTTTCCACTAACATATATAAAGATTTTATTAACGATATTAATTGTGAAAAAAAATATATAAAAAAGAAAAAAATGGAATACACACTTTACCTTGTCTAGAACGAACTTTGTGCTTTATTAAAATTGACAAGTTTGATACAACAATGTAGAACATTACATATACATCCACTTTTAATAAATATGCTGAATATAATGATGAATAAATTAAAATTATAGCTTGTATGGACATAACATTTTGCTCACTCTTATTCATATGCAGTTGTAAATAAAATATGCTAAAAACTAAATATATTGATGTTATAGTTTCAAGAAGGAAATATTGCCTTGCGAACAGATAACATTTAAGTGATCAGGCAATAAGGACATGTGTATTATTTGATGCAAACTACAAATGTAGGCATACGAAGAGCTTGAAGATACCAGAGGGGCAATAAATCTAGCAATACAATTTTAACTAGATATGCTTGATAAGGTTTTATTGTTCCCATTATTTTTGGTATGTGTCTGAAATAGCAGGGTAAAAAACTTAGATATGTGTAAGTACACACTTAAAGCGATCTGCACCAAAATTAATGGTGTACGAGAAACCAGGCAGATGTTCCATTTCTGTAAGCGTAATTATCTGTTTTACAAGGTTTTCTTCTTTTGTTTTTTTCTACGTTCTGTATGTTGTCCCAATGGTTTCCAGTTCCTATGCTTTGTTAGTTCTTGAATTCCCCTTTCGGGTTTCTCTAACGTTTATGGTATTCAGAATAAATGGCTATATTTGTACATTTTCTCTTTGATCTTTTCATGCTACGATATATATTAGCAAGCAACTAGAGTGATATTAACATAACATTGTTGTTTTCTAATATGACGTTAAAATGACGTCACGTTACCAAATCCTCGATACACATATCATCATTCATATGTCTTGCTCGAAATGGACTTATCATCGCACCTCACATCTGCGGTCACGAAAGTGTTTTACAGATGCATAATGTTAAGAAAGAAAGGAGGAAACATAGTGCATAGGTACACACAAATATTTGATTGACTTATTGATTGTTGATTGTTAAACGGACAATATGGCTAGTGTCGCTACTAGGTTTATTCTCGGTTTATTGAGAAGAGTTTGTAGATACCAAAAGGGTAATCATATTCCGTAAAGCGAAGGAGGCCAGACAACACAATGGTCAAAAGAAAAAGGGCAAAAGGACAAACAAAACATATACATAAAACTGAAAATTTAATAACAAGTACTCACTAAAAGTGGGCTTGAACTCGTGAGCCCCGGAAAGGTTAGCATTTCCTGTTCCACTAATGGCACCCGTCGTGTAAACCCGTTGTTAAGCCACGAATGAGGAGAGGACAGGAAGTGCTTATGGTAAGAAGAACATATTACTGGTCATTTGTGAAGTTCGTGATGGTGAATCGTTAGTTTATTTAGAAGGTTTCATTGACTATTCGGGTCCAGGTGGCTCAATGAGTTAAGTAGTTGGATTACCTAACATCTCATACAAACCTATCACCAATACGGCTGTTTTCGCGCCCGGTGTCATATAGTATGTTGACCGTCATGGTAAATTAACCCCGGGGTAAATTTTTATCCATGGTATATTGACCCCCTTATTTAAAACTGACCCCCCCCCCTGTATGGTAAATTGAACCCCCATGGTATTTTGACCCCCTCATTGTTAATCAAGAGATAGGAAGGGGGGTCAAAATACCATATATAGTGGTGGCTAAAATAGGATGGGTAGGGAGTTCAATATACCATGAGTATGGGGGACAAAATAACATGGATAGCGGTCGATATACCATGGGTAGGCAGTTCGAGATAACATGGGTAGGGGAGTCAAAATACCATGTATAGGTTCAAAATACCATGGGTAGGGGGTTCGATATACCATGGCTAGAGGGATGAAAATACCATGCATAGGGGGTCAAAATACCATGGGTAGTGGGTTCGGTATACCATGGGTAAGGGGGTAGCAATACCATGCATAAGGGGGTGAAAATACCATGGTTAGGGGGTAGATATACTATGAGTAGGGGGTAGACATACCAATGATAGAGGTAAACATTTCTTGTATAGAGGGGTCAAAATACCATGAATGGGGGGTCGATATACCATGGGTAGGGGGTTCGATATACCATGGGTGGGGGGTCAACATACTATGCATAGGGGTCAAAATATCATTGATAGGTGGTCGACAAACCATGGGTAGGGGATTCGCTATACCATGGGTAGAGAGGTCAAAATACCATGTATAGGGGTCAACATTCCATGGGTAGGGGGTTCGATATGCCATGGGTAAAGGGGTCAACATACTATGTAAAGGAAGTAAAAATACCATTGATAGGGGGGTCAAAATACCATTGTTAGGGGGTCGATATATTATGGGTAGGGGATAAAAATCCCAAGGATAGGGGTAAACATATAATGTATAGAGGGGTCAAAATACCATGGGTAGGGGGTCAAATTATCATGTATGGGGGGTTAAAATACCATGAATGGGGGGTGGATATACCATGGTTCGATATATCATGAGTAGGGGGTTCAAATACTATGCATAGGGGGGTCAAAATATCATTTATAGGGAGTCGATATACCATGGTTAGGAATTCGCTATGCTATGGGTAGAGGGGTCAAAATACCATGTATATGGATCAAAATACCAAGGGTAGGGATTCGATATACCATGGGTAAAGGGGTCAACATACCATGTATCGGAGGGTCAACATATCTTGGTTAGGGGATCGATACACTATCGGTAGGGGGTCAAAGTACCATGCATATGGGTTAAAATACCATGTATAGAGGGGTCACACTACCATTGGTAAGGGGTCCGATATACCATGGGTAAGGAGGTCGACATACCATGAGTAGAGGGTCAAAATAACATGGGTAGGGGGTCAAAATACCATGGGTAGGGAGTACGGTATACCATGGGTAAGGGGGTAGAAATACCATGCATAGTGGGGATGAAAATACCATGCATAGTGGGGATGAACATACCATGGTTAGGGGGTCGATATACTATGGGTAGGGGTAAAAATACCAATGATAGGGGTAAACATTTCTTGTATAGAGGGGTCAAAATAGCATTGGTCGGTGGTCAAAATACCATGTATAGGGGGGTCAAAATACCATGAATGGGGGGTCGATATACCATGGGTATGGGGTTCGATATACCATGATTAGGGTGGTCAAATACTATGCATAGGGGGGTCAAAATACCATGGGTAAGTGTTCGATATACCATGGGTAAAGGGGTCAAAATACCATGTATAGGAGGGTCAAAATATCATGGTTAGGGGATCGATACATTATCGGTAGGGGGTCAAAATACCATTCTTATTGGTTAAAATACCATGCATAGAGGGGTCAAATTACCATGGGTAATGGGTCCGATATAACATGGGTAAGGAGGTCGATATACCATGCGTAGGGGGTCAAAATAACATGGGTAGGGGGTCAAAATACCATTGGTAGGGGGGTCAAAATACCATGGATAATGGGTACGATATACCATGGGTAGTGGGGTCAAAATATCATGGATAGTGGTCACACTACCATCGGTAGGAGGTCAAAATACCATTTATATTTATAAATTTATATGCATTTATATTGTATATGTCAGATTCTGGACTTCAATGCAATAAACACAATAGTTACTGATATAGAGTGCAATATCAGGATAGAGAGACTCCCTTGAATCGTGGTACGGATCATTTCTACTGGTCAGTACCACGACCTTAGGGCAGTTTCTATATCTTGATATTGCCCTCCATACCAGTTACTATTATATAGCATGATTTTGAAAGAATGTTGTTTTACAGTCTTAAAACTGCTTTCATTGAAATTTTGAAAACTAGAAAATTGAAATGAGATTGTATTTGTGTTTACAAATGCATATCTAGTCATTATGTTATATAACAGTTTTGATTTGAATTAAAATTAGAAAACTGTAGAATAATTTCTTAAGATGATTTTGTAATTAATCAAAAATTAATTTTCATTTTTTTCAACAATTGAATAGTTAGCATATCTTTATTTTCTATTCATATTTATAAACATTTCTACATTATTTTTTAATAGATTTGATTAAAAACATTATTTACATAACATATACATTATACAAATATATGCTGTTAATGAGGGTTATTTATGTAAAATACCAGTTGAGAGGAGAGGCAAATATCCCAAGCCGTAATAGCGGCGAGGGAAATTTGACTGTTCTCGAAACCAGTATTTTTCGCAAATAACCCTCACTAACAGGATACATTTATTTAATTCCGCCGAATATTTAACAGCAAGTAAAACAGTGGCATGCAAGCAGGTTCAAAACTTCAGACCACCTCAATCATTTGATTTTCAACTGAGACTTAAAATCAATCTACGAAAACAGGAAAAATATTTTCAAAGACGTGTATAAAATTCAAAAATAAAATAAATCACGTTTTGCTTTAACATACAACATGCAAAAAAAACCCCATTGCAAATGAATTTGAAATATATACATTTCAACGATTTCAAACATAACGGCTGACACTGTCGTCATTGTCTTTACATTAGCATTACAATTACTTGAAAGAAGGAATTCAATAATTCGAATAACATCCGTGACGTCAAAAACTATTTAAAGAAGGGGTTTCGTCTCGAGTGGGGTATTTGCCTACAATACCGTGGAATACTTAGGCAAATACCTTGGCAATGGTGAACAAACTGAAAAAAACTAAGAATTAGTAAAAAAATACCCCTTTCATCATTCATCAACCAATCAGAAGGCAGCAAACTGATAAAAGGTGCAACTATATACAATATATATGTATATTGATGAATTAGTGTTGGTGCTCATAATTACGTGTATTGCAGGAACATAATTAATCATCTTATATTATTGATATAATTTGTACATACTCAAACACGTATTACTGTACGTATGCATTGTGCATGAAAATGGAAACAGCTTGTTATAGGTATAGTTTTTGCCCAATCCCATTCATATGGAGCTCTGAATAAAATATTCTTAAAACTAAATATATCGATGCTATATTTGCAAGATCAGGCAATAAGAACATGTGTATGCGTGTTTGCAAAATAAAAAAGTAGGCATAATAAATAAGCGACTTAATCATAACAAGATATGCTTGATAAGGTTATACTATTCCCAGTATATTGGTATGTCTCTGAAATAGCAGGGTACGAAAACTTAGATATTTTAAAAAGGATTGATTTGAGATTGTGTAAGTAGATGTTATATTTCAAATATTCTGCACCATATGTAATGGTGTACGAGAAATCAGGCAGATGTTCCATTTCTGTATGGTTAATTATCTTTTTTACAAGGTTTTCCTCTTTTTCTTTTGTCTACGTTCTGTATGTTGTCCCATTAGTTGGCACTTCTTCTGTTTTGTCCGTTCTTGAATTATCCTTTCGGTCTTGTCTAACGTTGATGGTATTGAGAAAAAATGGCTATATTTGTACATTTTCTCTTTGATCTTTACATGCTACAAATCTATTATGAAGCAACTAGAGTGATATTAACATAACATCATTGCTTTCTAATATGACGTTATAATGACGTCACGTTACCAAATCCTCGATAACTATACCATCATTCATATGTTTTGCTCGGAATAATCTTCTCATCTCACCTCACATTTGCGGTCACGAAAGTGCTTTCCAGGTGTATAATATTAAGAAAGAAAGGAGGAATCATAGTGCATAGCTACATACAAATATTTGATAGAGTAATTGATTGCTGATGCAGCTTACACTTGCATTTACAGGTGTTCCATCATCATGAATTGGCAAACCGCTATATAACATATGTGTCACAAATTACCACGGTATGTTATTTCCACTTTCGTGGCTATTCAGCTGATTTTTAAAACGGACAATGTGGCTATTGTTGCTACTGGACCAGGAATTGCTTACATGTCCGAAAAACTTTTTATCCTCCGTTTATTGAGAAGATTTTGAAGATACCAAAATAGTAATCATAATCCGTAAATCGAAGCAGGACAGACACCAGAATGGTGAAAAGAAACAGGACAAAAGGACAAACAACGATCTACCTAACATACACATCAAGCTAAAGATCGTTTTACACGAACCCACTAAACACTGCCTGTGAACGCACAAGCCCCGGAACGGTTAACAGTTCCTTCTCCACTTGTGGCACCCGTCATGTAAACCCGGTGGTAAGCCATGAATGAGGAGAAGACAGGGAAGTGCTTATGACAAGTGGAACATATCACTGGTCATTTGTGACGTTCTTGTTGGTCAATCGTTAGTTTATTTAGAAGGGTTTCATATACTATTCATTGTATTTATATTATGTTTATTTTCGTCATCGTATTGCCCGTCTGTCTGGTAGTCCCATTTTGACATCGTCCAACTTTTTTGTGAGGAAAATGAAACAAGCAATTTACAAATCAACAATTGTATTGTCTTAAAGGTTGTTCTTGTCCGTCTGCCCGTATGTATGTATGTCTATCTGACTCTCCGTCTCCCTTTGACATCGTTCATTTTTTTGCGAGTAAAATGAAACAATCAATGCACAAATCAATGTTTTTATTGTTTTAAAAAATTTCTCAGAAATCTGGATCAGGATCTAGAAAAGAAACACATTAAATTTAAGGAATAAAACATATGAAGGTTGAACACTAGATATTCAGACACTCTACTTCACCAGACAACACTATATAAAAATAGCTTTCCCAGGAAAAGACATAAATATATAGAATAACATAGCAAATAAAATGTGTCTTGCTTTATTTGCTAGATCTAAACTACAAGTAGCCAAGCTTTCATTGTAAGTAATGACACACCCTTCATATATATATATATATATATATCTATGTGTGGGGCAGTGGTGGTCGTGACGGTATGTTAGTTGCATTTACAACTACCTGTGTAATCAGTGTCTATCATAATTAACGTTGTGAGTTCGAACACCGTACATGTCGAGCTGTACTCGAAACAATATCATGTGATAAAGTTTGTCAGTGACTTAAGAAAGTTCGGTTGTTTTCTCCGGTTTCCTCTACCAATACAACTGACCGCCACGATATGACTGAAATAGTGTTGAAAGTGGTGTTTAACACAATAATTATAACGATATATATGTATAATCATATTCATTTTCATGTAATTTTCCTTTCCATTTAATGCAGGATTTGTTCATCTTAGATGGGTTGTTTTGTATTGTCATTGTTTTAGATTTTTTAACATCCAATGTTAGTTGCCATTTAATACAGTAATTTAAACCGCTTGTAAACCAGGGCAGCTTTATGATAATATATAATTTAATCATCTGCATGAAGTAAACTTCCCAATTTTGAATGGACAAGTTAAACAGGAGTACATTTTCCTTCAATAAATACGGGACTTAAATCATTGATACAAATGTTAAATAGTGAGGGTCAAACTGCCACATTGTCTTACACGTACCTTTGTTTATGTAAAATGAACTATATTTTAGATTGCTTTACATAAAAGAGCTTGGTATATTCGTATATTGTGTTTGATTTATGTTGAACATATTTATATTTCTTACCAATGTATAATTTATATATTTGATATAATAAACCCAATAGCCAAGGATATATTTATCTTATATCAATTTATGTAAATAGTAGTGGCCATCATGGTCGTGATCGCATGGTATTTGGACTTACAACTACCTATGCATATGTAATCAATGATTATCACCCCGAGACGTGTGAGCTCTAACCCCGTCCATAAGGGGGTGGGGAGGTACTCCATACAATATTATGTGATAACGTTTGTCAGTTAGTTGCGACAGGTCAGTGGTTTTTCTCCGGGTACTTCGGTTTCTTCCACCAATGAAACCGACCGGCACGATATGAAATGAAATATTGTTGAAAGTCACGATAATCACCATAATCCATAAACCAAGCATGTAAATAGTTACCTTGACAATAACGTGGCAACCATCCAGGTCTACATTTACATATAGGTGAGCTTACCAAATCTGTACAAGTCCCACCATTAAGACAAGGGTTTGGAACACAAATCCCGCCTTCGTCTGAAACATAGAAATACAGTGTCATAGCACCTGTTGTAGGAAGTATAATACTGACTAAATACGTACAAACTTTGGATTTAGTGGGTTTCGTGTTACCCGATGTTTAGGTTGTTGTGTATGTATTAAAGATCGTCGTTTTTCCGTTTTCTTTTGGCCATTGTGTTGTCTGTCCTTCATCGATTTACCGATTTTAATTTCCCGTTGTTATATTCAAACTCTTCTTGTTAATGACGAAACACCTGTCACATGTGCTTACTATAGCTAGTGTTGTCTCATTTAAAATTGCATATTGTTCGTACGGATTATTTTTGTATATGATTGTCCTTCAAATTGATAAGATAACCCTACCTATGTTTATATTATCGGTGATTCTGTAGCAACAACAGATGCTATCATTTCTCCCTTACAGCGAGATTTGACTGGTCCTGTTGTGGCCATCCATGTTTTTCCTGTCCTCACCCTCATGTGGTTTTGCTTCAACACTAGGGTTTCACTATATGTTTCACATTCCACCATTTCTTTAGAAATGCCTGTATCAAGTCAGGGTCATTACGTTTTCACAGTTTTCCGGTTGTTGACTGATTTTGTCTGTTTATATACTTTGAGTTTTGACTTTCCCTTTCGACGATTGTTCGGAGTTCGGTAATTTTGTTATTACCATTATGTATAATTAACATGTGTACCCTACTCTCTATTTTGTTTTATTATGGACCATAATGTGTACCCTACTCTCTATTTTGTTTTACTATGGAACAACATGTGTACCCTACTCTCTATTTTGTTTTATTATGGAACAACATGTGTACCCTACTCTCTATTTTGTTTTACTATGGAACAACATGTGTACCCTACCTTTTTTTTGGTTTTATTATGGACCAACATGTATTCCCTACTCTCTATTTTGTTTTATTATGGACCATTGTGTGTACCCTAATCTCTATTTTATTTTGCTATGGACCATTATGTGTACCCTACCCTCTATTTTGTTTTACTATGGAATAACATGTGTACCCTACTTTCTATTTTGTTTTATTATGGACCATTGTGTGTACCCTACTCTCTATTTTGTTTTATTTTGGACCATTATGTGTACCCTACCCTCTATTTTGTTTTACTATGGACCGTTATGTGTACCCTACTCTCTCTGTTGTTTTATTATGAACCAACATGTGTACCCTACTCTCTATTTTGTTTTATTATGGACCATTATGTGTACCCTACTCTATCTTTTATTTTATTATGGACCATTATGTGTACCACGACTAAGTAGAGTTTGAAGATAAAGGGTTAACATTTTAATTTATCTATACACCATTCAATTTAGTATTTTTCAAAGAAGTAAAATTATGAACTATGACTGATTCTTCAAAATAATATAGATAATACTCAAACATCGATGTTGTATGTAAAAATAAAATGGTATGGCATGTATCATTACACATTATGTTCGTTTGTGTTGAGGAGCACCCCAGTTAATCACTTTTATTGTGGGATTCGATTGTTTGTACATAGAGTTTTGTAGATCATTGTTTGTCATTTTCCTTTTAATTGTGGCAATGTGATTGTTTTTCCTTTTTGTTGTTCTTCTTCGATATAAGCCTCCTATTATTCCCTATGGTATCTTCAAATTATCTAACAGGTATCTTAAATATGTAAAGCTCAGACATATGTTCATACAGGTAAACATGGTAATACTTACTTTCACAATGAACTCCGTTTTTGTCTTGAGGACAGGTACATATATAAAATGGGTCCACAACAGATCTAAAACAAGTCCCTCCATTCTGACAAGGATTAGGTGTGCAGGTATCGCTTCCCATAGAACCTATTAAAATAGAATAAGTATATTTAATATTTGGAGGAATGGGCTGTTGAGTTCTAGTTAGAGATGTAATCATACACGACGGGTCACACCCTTTGTTAAAAAAAAACACCTTAACATGAATAGAACACGATATAGTGCTTTAGTGCGTGTTTTCCGATCTTTTGTGATTCTATTATTTTGTAATGCTATTCTTCATTAGCGTTGTTTAGTCCATTTGAAATATGATTTATATCACCGCTCCCTCTGATCCATAGTTACTTATAAAATACATAGTGAATGCTCACTGGATTGGTAATATGACTGATGCTTTTGGAGCAGGACATGACCACCCTTCCGGAGCACCTCACTTCAACCTTTCTCAATCTAATGTGTTCTGTATAATTTGGTGTCGAGCATTATTTTTCTTTTGGTTTTTTTATTCTTGTCATTGGAATGATGTTCTTCACCAATTGATATTTTCTGATTGCATACTTCGGATCTTCAAACATTTATTTACCGGTATATATAAATGCAGTGCACCTCTTAGAGGAGAACTATTTGTAGTATTACTGATTGTGTGCTTGTCATAGGAATACACACCCTAATGTATTGCGTAAGTGAGAGATAGTTGCTAAACTCTACATGTTAAATTTGACAGCTATATGATGACAAAAACAAGTTACACTCGATGGAATGATAATATTGTCCGCTTTGAACTAGACCACCACGCTTTACTGGATTGTATTGGACTAGTTCACAGAAACGACAAACGGATGGTAGAGATGTTGCTCTATTCGAACACATTATCCAGATCTGCCGCCAATAAATCTTTGTCTTTTCACCTTATTACTAAGCGGACAAACATCAAATAACAGTTTTGTGGTCTTTGTTTTAACTCGAATGGTTCTTGAACCCACGATCTACCACACTAGAGGCTAGCATATTAACCATCACATGATCATCTACCACACTAGAGGCTAGAATACTAACCATTACATGACCATCTACCACACTAGAGGCTAGCATAATAACCATTACACGACCATCTACCACACTCGAGGCTAGCATACTAACCATTACATGATCATCTACCACACTAGAGGCTAGCATAATAACTATTACACTACCATCTACCACATAACCATTACATGATCATCTACCACAATAGAGGATAGCATACTAACCATTAAACGACCATCTACCACACTAGATGCTAGCATACTAAACATTACATCATCATCTACCACACTAGAGGCTAGCATACGAACCATTACATGATCATCTACCACACTAGATGTTGGCATACTAACAATTACACGAACATCTACCACTCTAGAGGCTAGCTTACTAACCATTAAACGACAATCTACCACACTAGAGGTTAGCATACTAATCATTACATGATCATCTACCACAGTAGGGGCTAGCATACTAACTATTACACGACCATCTACCACACTAGATGCTAGCATACTAACCATTACATCATCATCTACCACACTAGAGTCTAGCATACGAACCATTACATGATCATCTACCACACTAGAGGCTAGCATACTAACAATTACACGACCATCTACCACACTAGATGCTAGCATACTAACCATCACATGATCATCTACCACACTAGAGGCTAGCATACGAACTATTACATGACCATCTACCACACTAGAGGCTAGCATATTAACCATTACATGCTCATCTACCACACTCGAGGCTAGCATACTAACTATAACACGACCATCTACCACACTAGAGGCTAGCATACTAACCATTACATGATCATCTACCACACTAGAGGCTGGCATGATAACCATTACACGAACATCTACCACACTAGAGGCTAGCATACTAACCATTACATGATCATATATCACACTAGAAGCTAGCATACTAGCCATTACATGATCCTCTACCACTCTAGTGGCTAGAATACTAACCATTTACATGACCATCTACCACACTAGAGGCTACCATGCTAACCATTACACGATCATCTACCGCACAAAATGCTAGTATACTAACCATTACATGATCATCTACCACACTAGAGGCTAGCATACTAACAATTACACGACCATTTACCACACTAGAGGCTAGTATTCTAGCCATCACATGATCATCTACCACACTAGAGGCTAGCATACTAACTATTACATGATCATCTAACACACTCGAGGCTAGCATACTAACCATTGCATGATCAACTACCACATCAGAGGCTAGCATGATAACCATTACACGAACATATACCACACTAGAGGCTAGCAAACTAACCATTTCATGATCATCTACCACACTAGAGTCTAGCATACTAACCATTACACGACCATCTACCACACTAGAGGCTAGCATACTAACCATTACATGCTCATCTACCACACTAGAGATAAAATACTAACTATTACATAATCATATACAACACTAGAGGCTAGCATACTAACCATTACACGACCATCTACCACACAAGAGGCCAGCATACTAACCATTCATGATCATCTACCACACTAGAGGATATCATATTAACCATTACATGATCATCTACCGCACTCGAGGCTAGCATAGAAAACATTACATGATTATCTACCACACCACTCGAGGCTAGCATGCTAACCATTACATGATCATCTACCACACTAGAGGCTAGCATACTAACCATTACAAGACCATCTACACGCTAGAGGATAGCATACTAAACATTGCATGACTATCTACCACACTATAGGCTAGCATACTAACCATTACATGATCGTATTCCACATACAAGCTAACATACTAACCATTACATGACCAACTACCACACTAGAGGCTAGCATACTAACCATTACACGATCCTCTACCACACTAGAGGTTAGCATACTAACCATTACATGATCATCTTCCACAATATATGCTAGCATACTAAACTTTACGCGATCATCTACCACACTAGAAGCTAGCATACTAACCATTACATGATCATCTACCACACTAGAGGCTAGCATACTAACCATTACATGATCATCTACCACACTAGAGGCTAGCATACTAACCATTACAAGACCATCTACACGCTAGAGGATAGCATACTAAACATTGCATGACTATCTACCACACTATAGGCTAGCATACTAACCATTACATGATCGTATTCCACATACAAGCTAACATACTAACCATTACATGACCAACTACCACACTAGAGGCTAGCATACTAACCATTACACGATCCTCTACCACACTAGAGGTTAGCATACTAACCATTACATGATCATCTTCCACAATATATGCTAGCATACTAAACTTTACGCGATCATCTACCACACTAGAAGCTAGCATACTAACCATTACATGATCATCTACCACACTAGAGGCTAGCATACTAACCATTACATGATCATCTACCACACTAGAGGCTAGCATATTAACCATTGCATGCTCATCTACCACACTCGAGGCTAGCATACTAACCATTACATGATCATCTACCTCACTAGAGGCTAGCATACTAACCATTAAACGACCATCTACCACACTAATTATTACATGATCATCTACCACACTAGAGGCTAGCATACTAACTATTACACGACCATCTACCACACTAGATGCTAGCATTGTAACCATTACATCATCATCTACCACACTAGAGGCTAGCATACGAACCATTACATGCTCATCTACCACACTAGAGACAAACATACTAACAATTACACGACCATCGACCACACTAGAGGCTAGCATACTAACCATCACATGATCATCTACCACACTAGAGGCTAGCATACTAACTATTACATGATCATCTACCACATTAGAGGCTAGCATATTAACCATTACATGCTCATCTACCACACTCGAGGCTAGCATACTAACTATAACACGACCATCTACCACACTAGAGGCTAGCATACGAACCATTACATGTTCATCTACCAAACTAGAGACTAGCATACTAACCATTACATGATCATCTACCACACTAAAGGCTGGCATAACCATTACACGAACATCTACCATGCCACAGGCTAGCATACTAACCATTACATGATCATATATCACACTAGAGGCTAGCATACTAACCATTACATGATCCTCTACCACTCTAGAGGCTAGAATACTAACAATTTACACGACCATCTACCACACTAGAGGCTAGCATACTAACCATTACACGATCATCTACCACACAAAATGCTAGTATACTAACCATATCATGATCATCTACCACACTAGAGGCTAGCATACTAGCAATTACACGACCATTTACCACACTAGAGGCTAGTATTCTAACCATCACATGATCATCTACCACACTAGAGGCTAGTATACTAACTATTACATGATCATCTACCACCCTAGAGGCTAGCATACTAACCATTACACGAGCATCTACCACACTCAAGGATAGCATACTAACTATTACACGACCATCTACCACACTAGAGACTAGCATGCTAACCATTGCATGATCAAGTACCACACCAGAGGCTAGCATGATAACCATTACACAAACATATACCACACTAGAGGCTAGCAAACTGACCATTACATGATCATCTACCACAATAGTGGCTTGCATACTAACCATTACACGATCATCTACCACACTAGAGGCTAGCATACTAACCATTACATGATGATCTACCACACTAGAGGCTAGCATACTAACTATTACATGATCATCTACAACACTAGAGGCTAGCATACTAATCATTACATGATCATCTACCACACTAGAGACTACAATACATAACCACTCGAGGCTAGCATGCTAATAAGTACATGATTATCTACCACACTAGAGGCTAGCATACTAAACATTGCATGACTATCTACCACACTAGAGGCTAGCATACTAACCATTACATGATCGTTATACCACACAAAAGGCTAGCATACTAACCATTACATGACCATCTACCACACTAGGGGCTAGCATACTAACCAGTACACGATCATCTATCACACTAGAGGCTAGCATACTAACCATTACATGATCATCTACCACAATATATGCTAGCATACTAACCATTACATTATCATCTACCACACTAGAGGCGAGCATACTAACCATTACATGATCATCTACCACACAAGAGGCTAGCATACTAACCATTACATGATCATTTACCGCACTAGAGGCTAGCATACTAACCATTACGCGTCAATCTACACACTGGAGGCTAGCATACTAACCATTACATGACCATCTACCACACTAGAGGCTAGCATACTAACCATTACATGATCATCTACCACACTAGAGGCTAGCATACTAACAATTACACGATCATCTACCACACTAGATGCTAGCATACTAACCATCACATGATCATCTACCACACTAGAGGCTAGCATACGAACTATTACATGACCATCTACCACACTAGAGGCTAGCATATTAACCATTACATGCTCATCTACCACACTCGAGGCTAGCATACTAACTATAACACGACCATCTACCACACTAGAGGCTAGCATACTAACCATTACATGATCATCTACCACACTAGAGGCTGGCATGATAACCATTACACGAACATCTACCACACTAGAGGCTAGCATACTAACCATTACATGATCATATATCACACTAGAAGCTAGCATACTAGCCATTACATGATCCTCTACCACTCTAGTGGCTAGAATACTAACCATTTACATGACCATCTACCACACTAGAGACTACCATGCTAACCATTACACGATCATCTACCGCACAAAATGCTAGTATACTAACCATTACATGATCATCTACCACACTAGAGGCTAGCATACTAACAATTACACGACCATTTACCACACTAGAGGCTAGTATTCTAGCCATCACATGATCATCTACCACACTAGAGGCTAGCATACTAACTATTACATGATCATCTAACACACTCGAGGCTAGCATACTAACCATTGCATGATCATCTACCACACTAGAGTCTAGCATACTAACCATTACACGACCATCTACCACACTAGAGGCTAGCATACTAACCATTACATGCTCATCTACCACACTAGAGGCTACAATACTAACTATTACATAATCATATACAACACTAGAGGCTAGCATACTAACCATTACACGACCATCTACCACACAAGAGGCCAGCATACTAACCATTCATGATCATCTACCACACTAGAGGATATCATATTAACCATTACATGATCATCTACCGCACTCGAGGCTAGCATAGAAAACATTACATGATTATCTACCACACCACTCGAGGCTAGCATGCTAACCATTACATGATCATCTACCACACTAGAGGCTAGCATACTAACCATTACAAGACCATCTACACGCTAGAGGATAGCATACTAAACATTGCATGACTATCTACCACACTATAGGCTAGCATACTAACCATTACATGATCGTATTCCACATACAAGCTAGCATACTAACCATTACATGACCAACTACCACACTAGAGGCTAGCATACTAACCATTACACGATCCTCTACCACACTAGAGGTTAGCATACTAACCATTACATGATCATCTTCCACAATATATGCTAGCATACTAAACTTTACGCGATCATCTACCACACTTGAAGCTAGCATACTAACCATTACATGATCATCTACCACACTAGAGGCTAGCATACTAACCATTACATGATCATCTACCACACTAGAGGCTAGCATATTAACCATTGCATGCTCATCTACCAAACTCGAGGCTAGCATACTAACCATTACATGATCATCTACCACACTAGAGGCTAGCATACTAACCATTAAACGACCATCTACCACACTAGAGGTTAGCATACTAATCATTACATGATCATCTACCACACTAGAGGCTAGCATACTAACTATTACACGACCATCTACCACACTAGATGCTAGCATTCTAACCATTACATCATCATCTACCACAATAGAGGCTAGCATACGAACCATTACATGCTCATCTACCACACTAGAGACAAACATACTAACAATTACACGACCATCGACCACACTAGAGGCTAGCATACTAACCATCACATGATCATCTACCACACTAGAGGCTAGCATACTAACTATTACATGATCATCTACCACATTAGAGGCTAGCATATTAACCATTACATGCTCATCTACCACACTCGAGGCTAGCATACTAACTATAACACGACCATCTACCACACTAGAGGCTAGCATACGAACCATTACATGTTCATCTACCACACTAGAGACTAGCATACTAACCATTACATGATCATCTACCACACTAAAAGCTGGCATAACCATTACACGAACATCTACCATGCCACAGGCTAGCATACTAACCATTACATGATCATATATCACACTAGAGGCTAGCATACTAACCATTACATGATCCTCTACCACTCTAGAGGCTAGAATACTAACAATTTACACGACCATCTACCACACTAGAGGCTAGCATACTAACCATTACACGATCATCTACCACACAAAATGCTAGTATACTAACCATATCATGATCATCTACCACACTAGAGGCTAGCATACTAGCAATTACACGACCATTTACCACACTAGAGGCTAGTATTCTAACCATCACATGATCATCTACCACACTAGAGGCTAGTATATTAACTATTACATGATCATCTACCACCCTAGAGGCTAGCATACTAACCATTACACGAGCATCTTACACACTCAAGGATAGCATACTAACTATTACACGACCATCTACCACACTAGAGACTAGCATGCTAACCATTGCATGATCAAGTACCACACCAGAGGCTAGCATGATAACCATTACACGAACATATACCACACTAGAGGCTAGCAAACTGACCACTGCATGATCATCTACCACAATAGTGGCTTGCATACTAACCATTACACGATCATCTACCACACTAGAGGCTAGCATACTAACCATTACATGATGATCTACCACACTAGAGGCTAGCATACTAACTATTACATGATCATCTACAACACTAGAGGCTAGCATACTAACCATTACATGATCATCTATCACACTAGAGACTACAATACATAACCACTCGAGGCTAGCATGCTAACAAGTACATGATTATCTACCACACTAGAGGCTAGCATACTAAACATTGCATGACTATCTACCACACTAGAGGCTAGCATACTAACCATTACATGATCGTTATACCACACAAAAGGCTAGCATACTAACCATTACATGACCATCTACCACACTAGGGGCTAGCATACTAACCAGTACACGATCATCTATCACACTAGAGGCTAGCATACTAACCATTACATGATCATCTACCACAATATATGCTAGCATACTAACCATTACATGATCATCTACCACACTAGAGGCGAGCATACTAACCATTACATGATCATCTACCACACAAGAGGCTAGCATACTAACCATTACATGATCATTTACCGCACTAGAGGCTAGCATACTAACCATTACGCGTCAATCTACACACTGGAGGCTAGCATACTAACCATTACATGACCATCTACCACACTAGAGGCTAGCATACTAACCATTACATGATCATCTACCACAATAGAGGCTAGCACATTAACCATTGCATGCTCATCTACCACACTCGAGGCTAGCATACTCATCATTACATGATGATCTACCACACTAGAGGCTAGCATGCTAACCATTAAACGACCAGCTACCACACTAGAGGTTAGCATACTAATCATTACATGATCATCTACCACAGTAGATGCTAGCATACTAACTATTACACGACCATCTACCACACTAGATGCTAGCATACTAATTATTACATGATCATCTACCACACTCGAGGCTAGCTTACTAGCTATTACACGATCATCTACCACACTAGAGACTAGCATACTATCCATTGCATGATCAACTACCACACTAGAGGCTAGCATACTAACCATTACATGATAATCTACCACTCTAGAGGCTAGAATACTACCCATTTACACGACCATCTACCACACTAGAGGATAGCATACTAACCATTACACGATCATCTACCACACAAAATGCTAGTATACTAACCATTACATGATCATCTACCACACAAGAGGCCACCATACTAACCATTCATGATCATCTACCACACTAGAGGATAGCATACTAACCATTACATGATCAGCTACTGCACTCGAAGCTAGCATAGTAACCATTACATGATTATCAACCACACTAGAGGCTAGCATACTAACCATTACATGACGATCTACACACTAGAGGATAGCATAATAAACATTGCATGACTATCTACCACACTAGAGGCTAGCATACTAACCATTTCATGATCGTTATACCACACAAAAGGCTAACATACTAACCATTACCCGATCATCTACCACACTAGAGGCTAGCATACTAACCATTACATAATCATCTACCACAATATATGCTAGCATACTAACCTTTACGCGATCATCTACCACACTAGAAGCTAGCATACTAACCATTACATGATCATCTACCACACTAGAGGCTAGCATACTAACCATTACATGATCATCTACCACACTAGAGGCTGGCATATTAACCATTGCATGCTCATCTACCACACTCGAGGCTAGCATACTAGCCATTACATGATCATCTACCACACTAGAGGCTAGCATACTAACCTTTAAACGACCATCTACCACACTAGAGGTTAGCATACTAATCATTACATGATCATCTACCACAGTAGAGGCTAGCATACTAACTATTACACGACCATCTACCACACTAGATGCTAGCATACTAACCATTACATCATCATCTATCACACTAGAGGCTAGCATACGAACCATTACATGCCCATCTACCACACTAGAGACTAACATACTAACAATTACACGACCATCTACCACACTAAAGGCTGGCATAACCATTACACGAACATCTACCACACCACAGGCTAGCATACTAACCATTACATGATCATATATCACACTAGAGGCTAGCATACTAACCATTACATGATCCTCTACCACTCTAGAGGCTAGAATACTAACAATTTACACGACCATCTACCACACTAGAGGCTAGCATACTAACCATTACACGATCATCTACCACACAAAATGCTAGTATACTAACCATAGCATGATCATCTACCACACTAGAGGCTAGCATACTAGCAATTACACGATCATTTACCACACTAGACGCTAGTATTCTAACCATCACATGATCATCTACCACACTAGAGGCTAGTATACTAACTATTACATGATCATCTACCACCCTAGAGGTTAGCATACTAACCATTACACGAGCATCTACCACACTCAAGAATAGCATACTAACTATTACACGACCATCTACCACACTAGAGACTAGCATGCTAACCATTGCATGATAAAGTACCACACCAGAGGCTAGCATGATAACTATTACACGAACATATACCACACTAGAGGCTAGCATACTAACCATTACATGATCATTTACCGCACTAGAGGCTAGCATACTAACCAATACGCGTCAATCTACACACTGGAGGCTAGCATACTAACCATTACATGACCATCTACCACACTAGAGGCTAGCATACTAACCATTACATGATCATCTACCACAATAGAGGCTAGCACATTAACCATTGCATGCTCATCTACCACACTCGAGGCTAGCATACTCATCATTACATGATGATCTACCACACTAGAGGCTAGCATTCTAACCATTAAACGACCAGCTACCACACTAGAGGTTAGCATACTAATCATTACATGATCATCTACCACAGTAGATGCTAGCATACTAACTATTACACGACCATCTACCACACTAGATGCTAGCATACTAATTATTACATGATCATCTACCACACTCGAGGCTAGCTTACTAGCTATTACACGATCATCTTCCACACTAGAGACTAGCATACTATCCATTGCATGATCAACTACCACACTAGAGGCTAGCATACTAACCATTACATGATCATCTACCACTCTAGAGGCTAGAATACTACCCATTTACACGACCATCTACCACACTAGAGGATAGCATACTAACCATTACACGATCATCTACCACACAAAATGCTAGTATACTAACCATTACATGATCATCTACCACACAAGAGGCCACCATACTAACCATTCATGATCATCTACCACACTAGAGGATAGCATACTAACCATTACATGATCAGCTACTGCACTCGAGGCTAGCATAGTAACCATTACATGATTATCTACCACACTAGAGGCTAGCATACTAACCATTACATGACGATCTACACACTAGAGGATAGCATAATAAACATTGCATGACTATCTACCACACTAGAGGCTAGCATACTAACCATTTCATGATCGTTATACCACACAAAAGGCTAACATACTAACCATTACCCGATCATCTACCACACTAGAGGCTAGCATACTAACCATTACATAATCATCTACCACAATATATGCTAGCATACTAACCTTTACGCGATCATCTACCACACTAGAAGCTAGCATACTAACCATTACATGATCATCTACCACACTAGAGGCTAGCATACTAACCATTACATGATCATCTACCACACTAGAGGCTCGCATATTAACCATTGCATGCTCATCTACCACACTCGAGGCTAGCATACTAGCCATTACATGATCATCTACCACACTAGAGGCTAGCATACTAACCTTTAAACGACCATCTACCACACTAGAGGTTAGCATACTAACCATTACATCATCATCTATCACACTAGAGGCTAGCATACGAACCATTACATGCCCATCTACCACACTAGAGACTAACATACTAACAATTACACGACCATCTACCACACTAAAGGCTGGCATAACCATTACACGAACATCTACCACACCACAGGCTAGCATACTAACCATTACATGATCATATATCACACTAGAGGCTAGCATACTAACCATTACATGATCCTCTACCACTCTAGAGGCTAGAATACTAACAATTTACACGACCATCTACCACACTAGAGGCTAGCATACTAACCATTACACGATCATCTACCACACAAAATGCTAGTATACTAACCATAGCATGATCATCTACCACACTAGAGGCTAGCATACTAGCAATTACACGATCATTTACCACACTAGACGCTAGTATTCTAACCATCACATGATCATCTACCACACTAGAGGCTAGTATACTAACTATTACATGATCATCTACCACCCTAGAGGTTAGCATACTAACCATTACACGACCATCTACCACACAAGAGGCCACCATACTAACCATTCATGATCATCTACCACACTAGAGGATAGCATACTAACCATTACATGATCATCTACCGCACTCGAGGCTAGCATAGTAACCATTACATGATTATCTACCACACTAGAGGCTAGCATATTAACCATTACATGACAATCTACACACTAGAGGATAGCATAATAAACATTGTATGACTATCTACCACACTAGAGGCTAGCATACTAGCAATTACACGATCATTTACCACACTAGACGCTAGTATTCTAACCATCACATGATCATCTACCACACTAGAGGCTAGTATACTAACTATTACATGATCATCTACCACCCTAGAGGTTAGCATACTAACCATTACACGAGCATCTACCACACTCAAGAATAGCATACTAACTATTACACGACCATCTACCACACTAGAGACTAGCATGCTAACCATTGCATGATCAAGTACCACACCAGAGGCTAGCATGATAACTATTACACGAACATATACCACACTAGAGGCTAGCAAACTAACCATTACATGATCATCTACCACACTAGAGGCTAGCATACTAACCATTACATGATCATCTAACACACTAGAGGCTGCAATACTAACCATTACACGACCATCTACCACACAAGAGGCCACCATACTAACCATTCATGATCATCTACCACAATAGAGGATAGCATACTAACCATTACATGATCAGCTACTGCACTCGAGGCTAGCATTGTAACCATTACATGATTATCTACCACACTAGAGGCTAGCATACTAACCATTACATGACGATCTACACACTAGAGGATAGCATAATAAACATTGCATGACTATCTACCACACTAGAGGCTAGCATACTAACCATTTCATGATCGTTATACCACACAAAAGGCTAACATACTAACCATTACCCGATCATCTACCACACTAGAGGCTAGCATACTAACCATTACATAATCATCTACCACAATATATGCTAGCATACTAACCTTTACGCGATCATCTACCACACTAGAAGCTAGCATACTAACCATTACATGATCATCTACCACACTAGAGGCTAGCATACTAACCTTTACATGATCATCTACCACACTAGAGGCTGGTATATTAACCATTGCATGCTCATCTACCACACTCGAGGCTAGCATACTAGCCATTACATGATCATCTACCACACTAGAGGCTAGCATACTAACCTTTAAACGACCATCTACCACACTAGAGGTTAGCATACTAATCATTACATGATCATCTACCACAGTAGAGGCTAGCATACTAACTATTACACGACCATCTACCACACTAGATGCTAGCATACTAACCATTACATCATCATCTATCACACTAGAGGCTAGCATACGAACCATTACATGCCCATCTACCACACTAGAGACTAACATACTAACAATTACACGACCATCTACCACACTAAAGGCTGGCATAACCATTACACGAACATCTACCACACCACAGGCTAGCATACTAAACATTACATGATCATATATCACACTAGAGGCTAGCATACTAACCATTACATGATCCTCTACCACTCTAGAGGCTAGAATACTAACAATTTACACGACCATCTACCACACTAGAGGCTAGCATACTAACCATTACACGATCATCTACCACACAAAATGCTAGTATACTAACCATAGCATGATCATCTACCACACTAGAGGCTAGCATACTAGCAATTACACGATAATTTATAACACTAGACGCTAGTATTCTAACCATCACATGATCATCTACCACACTAGAGGCTAGTATACTAACTATTACATGATCATCTACCACCCTAGAGGTTAGCATACTAACCATTACACGAGCATCTACCACACTCAAGAATAGCATACTAACTATTACACGACCATCTACCACACTAGAGACTAGCATGCTAACCATTGCATGATCAAGTACCACACCAGAGGCTAGCATGATAACTATTACACGAACATATACCACACTAGAGGCTAGCAAACTAACCATTACATGATCATCTATCACACTAGAGGCTAGCATACTAACCATTACATGATCATCTAACACACTAGAGGCTGCAATACTAACCATTACACGACCATCTACCACACAAGAGGCCACCATACTAACCATTCATGATCATCTACCACACTAGAGGATAGCATACTAACCATTACATGATCATCTACCGCACTCGAGGCTAGCATAGTAACCATTACATGATTATCTACCACACTAGAGGCTAGCATATTAACCATTACATGACAATCTACACACTAGAGGATAGCATAATAAACATTGTATGACTATCTACCACACTAGAGGCTAGCATACTAACCATTTCATGATCGTTATACCACACAAAAGGCTAACATACTAACCATTACATGACCATCTACCACACAAGAGGCTAGCATACTAACCATTACACGATCATCTACCACACTAGAGGCTAGCATACTAACCATTACATGATCATCTACCACAATGTATGCTAGCATACTAACCTTTACGCAATCATCTACCACACTAGAAGCTAGCATACTAACCATCACATGATCATCTACCACACTAGAGGCTAGCATACTAACCATTACATGATCATCTACCACACTAGAGGCTAGCATATTAACCATTGTATGCTCATCTACCACACTCGAGGCTAGCATACTAACCATTACATGATCATCTACCACACTAGAGGCTAGCATACTAACCATTAAACGACCATCTACCACACTAGATGTTAGCATACTAATCATTACATGATCATCTACCACAGTAGAGGCTAGCATACTAACTATTACACGACCATCTACCACACTAGATGCTAGCATACTAACCATTACATCATCATCTACCACACTAGAGACTAGCAAACGAACCATTACATGATCATCTACCACACTAGAGGCTGGTATATTAACCATTGCATGCTCATCTACCACACTCGAGGCTAGCATACTAGCCATTACATGATCATCTACCACACTAGAGGCTAGCATACTAACCTTTAAACGACCATCTACCACACTAGAGGTTAGCATACTAATCATTACATGATCATCTACCACAGTAGAGGCTAGCATACTAACTATTACACGACCATCTACCACACTAGATGCTAGCATACTAACCATTACATCATCATCTATCACACTAGAGGCTAGCATACGAACCATTACATGCCCATCTACCACACTAGAGACTAACATACTAACAATTACACGACCATCTACCACACTAAAGGCTGGCATAACCATTACACGAACATCTACCACACCACAGGCTAGCATACTAAACATTACATGATCATATATCACACTAGAGGCTAGCATACTAACCATTACATGATCCTCTACCACTCTAGAGGCTAGAATACTAACAATTTACACGACCATCTACCACACTAGAGGCTAGCATACTAACCATTACACGATCATCTACCACACAAAATGCTAGTATACTAACCATAGCATGATCATCTACCACACTAGAGGCTAGCATACTAGCAATTACACGATAATTTATCACACTAGACGCTAGTATTCTAACCATCACATGATCATCTACCACACTAGAGGCTAGTATACTAACTATTACATGATCATCTACCACCCTAGAGGTTAGCATACTAACCATTACACGAGCATCTACCACACTCAAGAATAGCATACTAACTATTACACGACCATCTACCACACTAGAGACTAGCATGCTAACCATTGCATGATCAAGTACCACACCAGAGGCTAGCATGATAACTATTACACGAACATATACCACACTAGAGGCTAGCAAACTAACCATTACATGATCATCTATCACACTAGAGGCTAGCATACTAACCATTACATGATCATCTAACACACTAGAGGCTGCAATACTAACCATTACACGACCATCTACCACACAAGAGGCCACCATACTAACCATTCATGATCATCTACCACACTAGAGGATAGCATACTAACCATTACATGATCATCTACCGCACTCGAGGCTAGCATAGTAACCATTACATGATTATCTACCACACTAGAGGCTAGCATATTAACCATTACATGACAATCTACACACTAGAGGATAGCATAATAAACATTGTATGACTATCTACCACACTAGAGGCTAGCATACTAACCATTTCATGATCGTTATACCACACAAAAGGCTAACATACTAACCATTACATGACCATCTACCACACAAGAGGCTAGCATACTAACCATTACACGATCATCTACCACACTAGAGGCTAGCATACTAACCATTACATGATCATCTACCACAATGTATGCTAGCATACTAACCTTTACGCAATCATCTACCACACTAGAAGCTAGCATACTAACCATCACATGATCATCTACCACACTAGAGGCTAGCATACTAACCATTACATGATCATCTACCACACTAGAGGCTAGCATATTAACCATTGTATGCTCATCTACCACACTCGAGGCTAGCATACTAACCATTACATGATCATCTACCACACTAGAGGCTAGCATACTAACTATTAAACGACCATCTACCACACTAGATGTTAGCATACTAATCATTACATGATCATCTACCACAGTAGAGGCTAGCATACTAACTATTACACGACCATCTACCACACTAGATGCTAGCATACTAACCATTACATCATCATCTACCACACTAGAGACTAGCAAACGAACCATTACATGCTCATCTACCACACTAGAGACTAACATACTAACAATTACACGACCATCTACCACACTAGAGGCTAGCATACTAACCATCACATGATCATCTACCACACTAGAGGCTAGCATACTAACTATTACATGATAATCTACCACACTAAAGGCTAGCATATTAACCATTGCATGTTCATCTACCACACTCGAGGCTAGCATACTAACTATTACACGACCATCTACCACACTAGAGGCTAGCATACGAACCATTACATGTTCATCTATCACACTAGAGACTAGCATACTAACCATTACATGATCATCTACCACACTAAAGGCTGGCATAACCATTACACGAACATCTACCACACCATAAGCTAGCATACTAACCATTACATGATCATATATCACACTAGAGGCTAGCATACTAACTATTACACGACCATCTACCACACTAGAGGCTAGCATACTAACCATTACACGACCATCTACCACACTATTGGCTTGCATACTAACCATTACACGACCATCTACCACACTAGTGGCTTGCATACTAACCATTACACGATCATCTACCACACTAGAGGCTAGCATACTAACCATTACATGATGATCTACCCTACTAGAGGCTAGCATACTAACTGTTACATGATCATCTACAACACTAGAGGCTAGCATACTAACCATTACATGATCATCTACCACACTAGAGACTACAATACATAACCACTCAAGGCTAGCATGCTAATAATTACATGTTTATCTACCACACTAGAGGCTAGCATACTAAACATTGCATGACTATCTACCACACTAGAGGCTAGCATACTAACCATTACATGATCGTTATACCACACAAAATGCTAACATACTAACCATTACATGACCATCTACCACACTAGGGGCTAGCATACTAACCATTACACGATCATCTATCACACTAGACGCTAGCATACTAACCATTACATGATCATCTACCACAATAGATGCTAGCATACTAACCATTACATGATCATCTACCACACTAGAGGCTAGCATACTAACCAGTACATGATCATCTACCACACTAGAGGCTAGCATGCTAACTATTACACGACAATCTACCACACTACAGACTAGCATACTAACCGTTACATGATCATCTACCACACTAGAGGCTAGCATGCTAACCATTACATGAACATATACCACACTAGAGGCGAGCATACTAACCATTACATGATCATCTACCACACAAGAGGCTAGCATACTAACCATTACATGATCATCTACCACACTAGAGGCTAGCATGCTAACCATTACATGAACATCTACCACACTAGAGGCGAGCATACTAACCATTACATGATCATCTACCACACAAGAGGCTAGCATACTAACCATTACATGACCATCTACCACACTAGAGGCTAACATACTAACCATTACATGATCATCTACCACAATAGAGCCTAGCATATTAACCATTGCATGCTCATCTACCACACTCGAGGCTAGCATACTCACCATTACATGATCATCTACCACACTATAGGCTAGCATGCTAACTAGTACACGACCATATACCACACTACAGACTAGCATACTAACCGCTACATGATCATCTACCACACTAGAGGCTAGCTTGCTAACCATTACACGAACATCAACCGCACTAGAGGCTAGCATACTAACAATTACATGATTATCTACCACACTAGAGGCTAGCATACTAACCATTACACGAAACCTACACACTAGAGGCTAGCATACTAACCATTACATGACCATCTACCACACTAGAGGCTAGCATACTAACCATTACATGACCATCTACCACACTAGAGGCTAGCATACTTACCATTACACGACCGATGCTGTTCTCAATGTTTTGAGTAGTTAACTAGAGTCACAAATTAGTTGACTTACTATCACAAAACTGCCCAGTCCACCCAACATCACATAGACAGCTAAATGACGTGGATGTTACGCTACATGAGCCATGGACTCCGCAGGGACCTGACGCACATTGGTTAACGACTGCAAAATGCAACATATCAATGACAGTTAGCTTAAATGTATCTTTATGATAAACCTGATAAATTCAGAATTTTTGAAATAAAAGAGAAAAAGAATCGATACACCAAAATGTCTCTAATCTGTAGCGTCTACACTATATTTATATTGGACAAATTGCTAACCATCACTGTTTACACATCCTTTCAAACTGGTCAAATTTGGAGTCATTTGCAGGCCTATTAAATATTATATGTTATTCAGCTATCAGACAGGGTATATCATGTGACATTTCCGGAATATAGATCATAGGCCGGGAATGTCACATTATATACCCTGTCTGATAGCTGAATAACAAATATATTACGGATTTAACCATTTTTTTGCTAAATACAGAAGCAAACTGTCGTATACAAAAATTTTTAATTTTCTTTTATTTATTTTTTTTTGTTTGTTTCCTTTTTGTTTGTTTTTTTTATTTTCCTTTTGTTTTTTTTTACCACGTACATAGTCCCAATTCACATTTAAAACGTTATTAAATATTTTGCGTCTTTTATTTTCATTTTCCGTATTTCTAGATGTCCCTTTTCGTACCTCTGACATTCTTTGTTCAATGACGTCAAATATTTGTCACGTGATATTTTATGCACTGAGGTGTCTCATAAAGGAAAATTCTGTTCAATATATCTCAATCAACACAATTTCATAGGGAGTAAATTTTATAAACTTTATAATTATAACATTAATATATTACATAACAAACCAACGGGTTTGTGAAACAATTTCAATAATTAAAATGTTAACAATAAGCAAAAACTTGGTGTGGCCCCGTGACCTCGAAAGTTTTAAAGGCGGAAAGTTTAACACACATTCACTTGTTGATTGTTATGTTCAAATTTGTAATGGTACAGCCGTGGAACATGGGAGTTTGCTGAATTGTTCTGGTGTTTGTGACGAATTAACTGTTGTAAGAGTGTTATAATCACAAAATAAATCATCATAATTTACATCCAAAATGTCAACGACGTCCGTAACCGACGATGAAACATGTGTATTGGCTTTCCTTTGTAACATTCATTTGCTTCTGAGAATTCTGGGCTTGAAATTATATCAATTTTTTCCAGGTACGGGGGGCTCTTTAAATATCTGTTCAAAGCATGTCTTGTGGTTGTTAATGTTGTGGCTTTGTAAAGATCTCCACTTTTTGTACGCGCGTCCATATAAAAATGGGAGAGTGTTTCCGCTAGCCTGGCGACATCAAACATTTCAAAGTTTGTTTCCATGTTTTTCTCCTCCAAATAAGATCTAAATAAATTTGATGCAGCTTTGTTTGCTTTCACTGTGTTTGTAGGAACTAAATTTTGTCTTTTAGCAATGATATCTTCTTCTGAATGAGACGCAAACCGTTTCATTTCGACGTTGTTTGATCTAGGCTCTAGCTTTGTTTTTGTTAATTTATTTATTTTTTAGCAGACGATTTTCAAGTTGTCGCATGCTTCCGGTATATTTTAATTTTTTATTGAAGAAAATAATATCTTTTTTGTTCATACAACCGTTTTGAGTTTAGAAACAGCATTTAATTTGGTAAAAATACATTTATTATTCCGTATTATGATATTGATTCAGTGAATCGTAAATATTTCTGTTTTTGTCAACCACGTTGTTATTGTGTTTTGGGGTCCAAATGAGGGAGACCGAAAACGTACATATATACCCCGTCTGTTTTCCGAATATATGCTGACATTCAGGGTTGAATAACCAATGAAAATATGCGTAACAAACTAAATTCGTAATATATGATAATCCAATTCTGACTACAAATTTACTACATAGAGAATAAACAAAAACTATTATAAATATGTGTTTTACATAAGTAAACAGATGGTGTATCATGACAGAACCAGATCTGTTCTTAGGGCAACACGGAGATAGTGGTCATATTCTGGACAAGCTACTATGATATATGATCCATGATCATCTCTGCATTTCATGTTGCCATGGCTAACTCTCCAGATATGTATGCGGGTTCGTCGTGGGCGTGATCGTATGACCGTTGGATTTACATCTACTTGTAATTGCATATCACCACTACAGTTGTGAGTGTGAACACTGCTCAAGGCAAGGTGTACTCGATGCAACAGTATGTGATGAAGAATGTCAGTGATTTGCGGCCGGTTGGTGGTTTTCTCCGGTTTCCTCCACCAATAAAACTGGCAACCAAGATATAACTGAAATCCTTACAACTGACTGTTGGGTTGGGTATTATGCTTCTACATTCACAATAGTATGTGTCGATACACGCTAATTAATTACTGACTTACCTTGACATCTATTTCCAATAAACCCGAGGTCGCACAGACAGAAGAATTATGCACCATTAACCGTGCATGTTCCGCCATTTTGACATGGATCAGGATTACATGGTCCAACTATATACAAAAATAAAACTGAACATATTAACTTACAAACACAATTGATCAATGTATATGTATTTGCGCTAGTACAGGTTGTAATTATCTGCGATACCTCAGTAAATACCATTTAGAACAGGGTCGTAATGAGTTTGGTTTACAGAACAGCATGATACTATTAACCGAAAGTGTTAACAAAAATACATATTTCACTAATGAATGTCCCAGCTATATTATAAATCTTGCATGTTTGTTGAATATAAATAAATAAATAATTCAAAACTAAGACGAAATATTCAGTAATACAATATAAAACAAACACATGCCACATTGTCGGGAGAGGTCCAAAAACCGGTCGAAATTAAACGACTAATTAATTGCCAGTAATTCTAAAGTAGTAAATAAAGACAAGAAATGATACAAATAAACAACAACAAAAAACAACAAAACACACAAAAACAAACACAAACAATTACATAGAAAAAAAATTGCATCGCTAAAATAATGAATTGTATATCAGATCAGCACTGCTAACAAGCTTGTAGATAACACGAAAAAAAAATATTCTCAAAATAGTTTCAATATTCAACTGGATCGTAATACAGAAAAAAAACGTACATGAGTTCTAATAAAAAGCGGAGGTGTTAAGTTAGTTCAATAGTAATGAACACCCCTTCTCAAATTAATTTTAAAAATGCACTTTCTGACATGAGCTTTGATAAAACGACGATATCTTTCTTATATCAAGTTATAGACCACCATATCTTCGTGCCTGTCCTACTCCAGGATCTGGATTCGAACGCTATCTGGCGTTGTCCTTTCTGTATGTAATGGTTGAAAAGGTGGATGTTTATTTATTTTAATTATGTTGTCGGAAATGTTGACGATCACTTTCTATAATTTATTTTCGCAGTTCAATTGTTACCAAGATCTGCTGAACACAGAACATTTTTAGAGATACAGTCAAACCTGTATTAAGATCTCACCTTTGGCACAAAGAAAAAGTGGTTATTTAATACAGGTGATCCCTTAAAATGTTTAATTTATATGAACTTTTAATAACAGGACAATTTGACTGTATGTCTAAATGGAGATTGTTATTACCATTGTTGGCAAACTTAGAATTTTCCAAATTGTAAATATTGTAAATATAATTATGTGCAATTCATTTTATACCTTGACAATTTGTGCCGGAATATCCTGTATCGCAGTCACACCAGTAACTCACACCTGACAGCCTTGTACAGGTACCGCCATTTTGACAAGGAGTGGCATCACGTGGGTTCATCATTTCTATGATATAAAATACATGTGTCAGGGTTTGTATCAGGGAACTTCATATACATGTATCGTATAATGTTCATTTTGCTTTCTGTGATTATGATTTTGATTATGAATAACTTCTGTAAACAGCAAATATCAGGCTTGTAGTATTTTAATTTTCCTGATACGGGATCGAACCCAAGTTCCCCAACACTCGCGTGGAGAACGATTACCATTGCACCGCACATTCTGCCACTAGTAGAGCAGGAACTGCTTACCAAACCCCGGTTTTAGTTGGGTTCGTGTTACTGGATTTTTAGCTTTATGTGTATCTTTCGTTGATCGTTGTTTGTCCTTTTGTACTTTTATCACTTGGCCATTGTGTGTTCCGCCCTTTTTCAATTTACGGATTCTGATTATCACTTTGGTATCTTCAAACTCTTCTGTAGATTATTACTATATATTTTACCTTCACAAAGTGTTCCAGTATATCCTGGCGTACACTGGCATTGGTATGCATCAGCTGTAAGTCGTTGACACGTACCACCATTGCTACATGGAATGGAATTGCATGGATTTTCCCTGATTACAAAAATAAAATAACATATCATAGGTAAAACAACACATTAAAAAATGATCACTTCAGTCATAGATAAATATCTGACCAATTATTCACATTCCTCTCATATACACTATTCATGTATAAAACATTGGTTTTATTTGGCTTATGGTGTTTAACGCCACTTTCAACAATAGTTAAATAAAACAGGTATGGCTATAAACTTATGTAACATCTACAGTCAAATAATTGCGTTATATGTTCATTTCATATCAACACGTGACTTCGGAATAACAAAAATAATCAGACAATGAAGCTTACAACTATTCAATCATCAATTCATGTGTCTCGTAATTCACACACATTCATTATTTTACAAATAGTATTTTATAGTTTGAAGTTATTTGCTTGATAATATTTAATAACATGTATTACCTGCACATAGTCGTCCGATGTAATTCGCAGGACATTGGCAATACAAGTTTGTTCCGAAAGCATTGCATGATCCGCCATTTTGGCATAGATTGGGTGTACATAGACCTGCACCTAAAAGATAGAAAGGTGTCAAATTAACTCATTATCAGGTAGTAGTTACATTTAATAACTCAGCGACTAGAATATATCCCTGCTAAATATGTGATTCGATTTATGTACTAAATGCAATATTGTGTGAATGAGTTCGTCAAATGGCATGGTCAAGTGCAGGTCTGTCCGGGTACTCCAGTACACCAACAACAAAATGACTGGCACGATATGACTGAAATATTGATAAAAAGGGGCATTGCAAACAATTTCCATTCCCAGACAAGGACTGAACAAAAATCCTTTGTTATCACCAATTGATGATCGTGTTCAAACTGTTTCCCACCTTCCAATGTTAAATAGTTAGGATATGCTGGGATGGACATTTGACATCACATTTTACATTAAGCTTCAATGTGTGATGGAATTATTGTTGTTTAACGCTAAGTTAGCAATTTGTCAGATATAACATATTGACGAGAACAGGTTATATTTCGGTGAGAAGATGGTGATATTATGTTGACTTTAATAATGCTAGCCTAATCCGAAATAGACGAATAAAATTCAGCTCCAATATCACAAATAAGGGAGCTTGCAGTTTATGCTCAATGTTTAAAACGTCACCGTCCTCTGAATACTAAGCTATTAAGTCAAAGATAATTAACGAATCATCTCATTTTATCTCTCCAGAAATAGTTTTGGAAAAGATAAACACCTTGTTGAAAAGTATTCTCTTACTTGCGTACACATGACGTAAGATGGTATTGACAATTAACATCATCACATTAAGCGTGGAGCTTTTTCCCCATAATGGAAGCTTAGCTCCGTCACTTTTCATTGATATGCCTGTACCAAGCCGAACAATGCGCGATCATGCATAAGCCTGTTAGATGTATCGATTATAGCTCTGTTTCTACGATTGTGTCTAATGGCTTTTGGAATTGTGACGTATGTGTTGTTGTTGTTTTTGTTTGTTATAATTTTACTTGTTATTGTTGCCTAATTGACAATTTACATACATCATGTTCAGGTCTACATAATACATATATATGTATACAGGTTGATCGTGCTAAAGAGTTTTTTTTTCTTCTCTAAACTATACCATGCATTCAAATGTGGTACTATATATGTAATAAAGAAAGAACACTACAACAGATTTTGCCACCCCCCCCCCACCCCATGTTGTTTCTTATTCCTCACCCATGAACAGTAATATTTCATGCCATCTATCTCGAACTCTCTGTCTCATTGCAGGAGGAAGCATTGATGCAGACAACATTTCTATTTTATAGTTGCACCTGAGAAAATGTGATACTCCCGAGAAAGAAGGAACTACTTTTTTGAATTTAGAGGGATAAATATAGTATTTTGTAATTAGCAGAATTGAATTGATATACAAGCAATCTACATGTTCAATCTCTCCTGGAGAGACCCTAGAGACCCCACAGCTGATCTGCAATTGCTCATATATTTTAAATAAGATGTTATTTACTATGTTGCAATCACAGAAGAGGTCTTGAATGGTCTAACTAGTCTCTCCACAAAAAGCACACAATTCAGATTCAACTATCCTACATTTATACAAAAATGTATTTGAAAGGATGGTTCCGT
Source organism: Bathymodiolus brooksi (assembly GCA_963680875.1). Classification (NCBI taxonomy): domain Eukaryota; kingdom Metazoa; phylum Mollusca; class Bivalvia; order Mytilida; family Modiolidae; genus Bathymodiolus; species Bathymodiolus brooksi. The sequence goes on along the minus strand of OY804586.1, from coordinate 85,618,973 downwards.
TGAGAAGCTTGTACTGAAATATGTTCAATGTATTAACAAGAGTACAGTCATTTGATAAAATGTAAGCAACTTCCCAATTTACTTCTTTAATATTCAACAGATTTTCCCATTTATTTTGAGAATGTATCGGTCTTTCAGTATATTTTTTTCAAAAATATGTTATAACACGTTTACATGGCTTAACACAATTTCTAATTTTATCAAATTGTTCCATGCTGGACCCAGTCACAGACAAAAAGCCTTGCACTATTTTAAATGGGGTCTTTGCAAGATCTCGGGAGGCCACTTAATAAACTATTGTAGAACATACATGTATTTGTAATTTGATATTTCAAATCAAGCTCCTCCAGACATTAGTCCATTACCATTTGTTTTCACAATATCATTTATGAAAAAAAATCCCTTTTCTTGCGATTTTTCATTTAGCAAAACTTGTCCATTAATTTGTTATGCTTGGGTTTAGCCAAGTGGGTTGGCATTTGACATGGGTGGCATCGCTACCTCCTCACCTTCTAGTATGCTTTACCAATTTAGGAAGATATCATTCCAAAATGGGTTAAGCTTAGTAGAGATTTGTTTTTGAATCCAAGACATGTTCAATGCATAGCAATAACTTTCAATATGTGGTAATTTCAGTCCCCCTTCTTCCTAGTTATTCATGATAACATTTCGTTTGATTTTTTCTCTTGTATTGTTCCAAAGAAATAGAAATGAATGTTTCTTTGAGTGGATTTGATGAAACAGAAATAGCTTGTGTGAGAATGGGGAATGCCAACATTTTAATCACTGTAATTTCACCAACATATGGCAATTCTCTATGGATCCATGAATTCAATACGGATTTAACATTTTTTAAATATTGTATGTAAATTGTTAATAACCTTATTTAGGCAACCGATGTCGAATTCAATACCCAAGACTTTAAATATTCCGGAGTAATTCCAAAGTAACTTGCGATAAGGTAAGTATTATATGCTATAGCCAAACCAAACAGCCTGTGTTTTGTCTAAGTTGGCTCTCAAACCAGCACAGTCACCAAATTTATCAAATATTTGTAAACATCTTTCCAAAGACACTGCATCATCTTCTAAAGTAAGCGAGGTGTCATCGGCATATTGACTAGCAAAATATTCAGAGTCATTGAATTGAATCCCTGAAATTGTTGGGTCATTTTTAAGAGTCGCGCTTAAAATTTCCATAACTAAAATAAAAAGATAAGGAGATAGAGGACCCTTTTGGCGCACTCCTCTAGTAATGTCAAACAATTCTGAACAGTGACCATTATTCAGAATGCAACTTGTGTGATCAGTATTAAACGTTGTTACCCAGTTGAACATTCTTTTACCAAAACCTAACAAATCAACAGTTTTTAAGAGAAAAGACCATTCCACAGTGGTACACGCCTTCCCAAAATCAAGAAGCAACATAATTCCAGGAATATTCTCTTCCTCAGACCTCTATATTAGGTCAAACATAAGAAATGTTGTGTACGGTTTGCAATTACAGATGACCCGATGTTTTATCTACATTCAACAAGCTAATAGGTCTCCTATTTTTGAAATAAGATTTGGATCTATATTTCTTGGGGATACATGCTATTACACTCTGCCCTTGTGATATGGATAAACGACCAACTTCACCAGCAGTGATTAATGAGCGAACAAGAGAAATGTATACATCATTCCAAATCTTTTATACACTTTAGAGGTGAAAACGTCCAATCCTGGGGTTTTATTGTTCTTCATATTGTTTAGAGCTGTGAGGCACTCTTCATTACGGTTTTCACAGTTTTCCGGTTGTTGACTGATTTTGTCTGTTTATATAATTATGAGTTTTGACTTTCCCTTTATAAGATTGTTCGGAGTTCGGTAATTTTGTTATTACCTTTATTTAGAGGAGGCACCTTCACATTTTTTTTTTATCATCTTCTGTCAAGAAGTTAGGAAAAAGGTTTGTTTAATCAAAGAGCAATTCATGTCTCTGGGAAGTATTTTTATTAGTTGAATATAAACTTTTATAGAAGTTGGCTTGTTCTTTAATAATTTGTGATAAATCTGTTATCTCATTATTTTCTCCTATCAATTTGAGAATTCGTTTTTCAGTAAAATGATGCTTGTCACGGTTGCAACAATAATTTGTACTATTTTCCCCCTCTACCTGCCACTTAGCCTGAGCACGAATAATTAAACCCTTAATTTTTACATCCCTTACATTTGTTTAATTCTGTTTCCTTTACATCAATATTTTGCCTATTTATCTCGGTTGGATTTTCATTAAAAATTACATACAGGTTTTCTAGATTTTTTTTCTAATTCCTTTTCCCTTTTTTTTTCTCTGCCTGTTTGTATGACTTGCACATGCAATAGTGTTTTCCTCTAATATTTATTATTTCCCATAGTAGTTGATCATTAATGCTAAATAAGGGTAATAACACAATTTCCGAACTCCGAACAATCTTACAAAGGGAAAGCCAAATCTCTTAAGTAAATAAACAGTCAAAATCAGTCAAAAACCGGAAAACGGTGAAAACGTAATGAACCTGACTTGGTACAGGCATTTCTATAGAATGTAAGATCTCCATCTTGGGTTGGGACACTATTCTGGAGAATGACTTAAAGTATACAATTTGTTCACCAGTGTGACATAATCCGGGTCATAAAGGAGATTGTTATTAAACTTCCAAGTTCCACAACCTTTTTCCTGATTATGAAATTGGAATGATACTGACAATGGGGACTGGTCTGATCTATAGCTTAGTCCAATTTGACTGCGTTTAATAAAACCTTCAAGATCACTTGAGATAAGAAAATAGTCTAATCGACAGTTTGGACAATGCCAAGTAAAGCGTCTCTCCTCTGTGTGCATATTTCGGAATACATTAATTAGATCTAGATAGCTACTTATTTCAAGGATTGTGTCATGATATTTTAAGTTATTTTTATGTAAATAATTATAAGTATCAAAACTGAAGTCCTGAACAACATTCAAATCTCCCCCAATTAGTATAGAAGTGTTACTTAGTGACACCAGTTTACTGTTTAAACCTTCAAAAAACAGGCAAGTCCTCATTTGGTCCATAGAGTGCCACTAAGGAGAGACGCTGTTACTGGGTAGAGACATCTTTCGGACCTCTAGTTTCAATGTGCATAGTATATTGAAAACTATTTTAAGCATAATAGCAAATCTAAGACTTGTGCTGTTCAGAGAGACAAAGAAGGCAGTATACCACCATTCGATTTTCCATTGCTTTTCTTTTTCTTTTGAGCAATGTGTATCAATTAGAAAAGTAATGTCATACAGTTATTTACATTTCTGAAAAATATCCCTCCGCTTAATGTCATCAGATGCTAAGCCACTGCAATTGACACAGCTAATTGTTAGATTAGCCATTGACATAGCAAAAATATATATTTCACAGATATTAGGACAACAATGATACAATCATACTGATTATGAACAATATCAAAATTACAGTATACAAATAATAAATATAAAGTACAATCATAGCAGTTCTCTATTCTATTGATAAATAGCATGCAAATAGGGTAGTCAAAAAATAAAAAAACAATCAAAACAAAACAAAAAGGTAAACACAACCCCCCCCCCCCCCCCCCCCACCTCCCCCCCAAAAAAATAATATTACCTTCACAGTTGGTTCCAGCAAATCCGATGCCACATTGACAGAAATATGTTTGATCTGTGAGGTCAGGAATACATGTACCAGCATTCTGACATGGATTGGGATTACATGGAATTAAAGGCACTATTAGAACATACAAGACATAGATATACAAGTGTTATCACACAACGTGCACAATCAATAACGATACTTTTTAGTTTTCTGTGTTGTGTAGCTGTGCATTGTATGTTGCTTTGTCAATTTACGACAAGTTGAAGTCATCACTTCGAAAGTTTTACGGTCGTCACCATGACTTGGTTGACCGTTATGGAAAATCTGTGTCACAAATGACCATAAATATGTTCCACTTGTCGTAAGCACTTCCCAATCCTGTCTTCATTCATGACTTATTACCGGGTTTGTAACTAGAATATCACTGCAGGTGCCACTAGTGGAACAGGAACTGCCTACCCTTCCGGATCACACGAGTTCACTCCCGGTTTATAGTGGGATCGTGTTACTCGATCTTTAGTTTTGTGTGTATGTTTTGTAGATCGTTAATTGTCCTTTTGTACTTTTTGTTTTGATCATTGTGTTGTATATTCTTCTTCAATTTACGGATTTGGATTACCCCTGTGGTATCTTCAAACTATTCTTGTATTAAGGGAACGACCATTTACCTTGAAGGGGGGGTATGTTTTTTCTAAAAAAATATTCTGATTCCCAATGTTGCTGAACAAAATATTCTGATTTTGGCGGAAAAAAAAAATATTCGGATTCAGAGTTTTTGTCATATAACCTAATATTAGATTCTGGAAAAAAATTTCGCGCTTTGCGCGACAAAAAAATTAATATTCTAACTCTTGTGTTGTCAGAAATAAAAATTCTTAACGATACAAAAAAACATAACCCCACCTCCCCCCCCCCCTTCAAGTTAAATGGTCGGTCCCTAAGACAACACATACTACTGCTTCATATTACATAATATGTGGCTCCTTTTTGGACGCCAATCAGACTCATTTTTGTCAATAATGCTGCTTACATGGCGTAGCCGCAGCAAATGTTATTGTATAGTCTTTGTCTCAGCGCCACATTTGATCTTTCATTATCGAGTCGCGCACCTTAGCCCTGGAAAGTGTCATCAGTATCCATTCTGTATATGTTTTAGAAGATGAATATACAATATATCATCCTGTAGAAATATATGATTTGTATATCCTCTTGTAGAACCACGTACACATGCTGTAAAATCATTATTAATCGTGGCGATCTAATTTTCGTGGATTTCATGGTTCGTTTAAACCACGAACATTAAAATCAAGCGAAGCACAATGTGTCCATTGATTGCTGTCCTTAGTGTGTGAATCCATGAATTCAAGAACCCGAGGGTTAATGCACTTTATAGAAACCGCAAAGATTGTTTCAAAAGCTGGTCGAAATAAAACGACTAATTAATTGCCAGTAATTCTAAAGTAGTGAATAAAGACAATAAATGATACAAACGAACAAAAACAAAAAAAAACAAAGCAAAAATACAAACACAAATAATTATATAGAAAAAGTGCATCGCTAAAATAATGAATTGTATGTCAGAACAGCACTGCCTGCAAACTTGTAGATAACACGAACACAAACATTCTCAAAATAGCTTCAACATTAAACTGGATCGTAATACAGACAACACCGTACAGGAGTTCTAATAAAAAGCGGAAGTGTTAAGATATGTATATATGAATGAACACCTCTTCTCAAATTAATTAAACAAATTAACTTTCTGACATGAGCTTTGATATAACGACGACATCTTTCTTATATCATGTTATAGACCACCAGATTTTCGTGCCTGTCCTACTCCAGGATCTGGATTCGAAAGCTATATGACGTTGTCCTTTCTGTGTGTAATGGTTGAAAAGGTGGATGTTTATTTATTTTAATTATATTGTCGGAAATGTTGACGATCACTTTCTATAATTTATTTTCGCAGTTCAATTTTCACCAAGATCTCCTGAACACAGAACATTTTTAGTGATACAGTGAAACCTGTATTAATATCTCACCTTGGAAAAAAAAGTGGTTATTTAATACAGATGACCCCTTATAATGTTTAATTTATATGAACTTTTAATAACAGGACAATTTGACTGCATGTCTAAATAGAGATTGCTATTACTTTTGTTGGCAAACTTAGAATTTTCCAAATTGTAAATATTGTAAATATAATTATGTGCAATTCATATTATACCTTGACAATTTGTGCCGGAATATCCTGTAGCGCAGTCACACCAGTAACTCACACCTGACAGCCTTGTACAGGTACCGCCATTTTGACAAGGAGTGGCATCACATGGGTTCATCATTTCTATGATATAAAATACATGTGTCAGGGTTTGTATCAGAGAACTTCATATACATGTATCATATAATGGTAATTTTGCTTTCTGTGATTATGATTGTGATTAGGAATAACATTTGTAAACAGCAAATATCAGGCTTGTAGTATTTTAATTTTCCTGGTACGAGATCGAACCCAAATTTTCCAACACTCGCGTGGAGCACGATTACCATTCACTGCACATTCTACCACTAGTAGAGCAGGAACTGCTTACCAAACCCCGGTTTTAGTTGGGTTCGTGTTACTCGATCTTTAGCTGTATGTGTATGTTTCGTAGTTCGTTGTTTGTCCTTTTGTCCTTTTTTCATTTGGCCATTGTGCTTTCCGTCCTTCTTCAATTTACGTATTCGGATTGCCACTTTGGTATCTTCAAACTCTTCTGTAGATTATTACTATACATTTTACCTTCACAAAGTGTTCCAGTATATCCTGGCGTACACTGGCATTGGTATGTATCAGCTGTAAGTCTTTGAAACGTACCACCATTGCTACATGGACTGGAATTGCATGGATTTTCCCTGACTACGTTATAAAATAGCAGATCATAGGTAAAACAACAGATTAAAAAATGATCACTTCATAGTGTAAAAGTCATAGATAAATATTTGACCAATTATTCACATTCCTCTCATATACATTATTCATGTATAAAACATTGGTTTTATTTGGGCTACGGTGCTTAACGCCACTTTCAACAATATTTCAATACAAAATGTATGGTTAAAACATATGTAACATCTACAGTCGGATAATTACGTTATATGTTCATTTCATTTCGAAAGTCTCCTATGATTGGTTTGACATGTGACTTGGGAATAAAAACAAATAATCAGACAATGAAGCATACAACTATTCAATCATCTATACATGTGTCTCGTAATTCACACACATGCATTATTTCACAAAATAGTATTTAATAACTTGAAGTTGTTTGCTTGATAATATTTAATAACATGTATTACCTGCACATAGTCGTCCGATGTAATTCGCAGGACATTGGCAATAAAAGTTTGTTCCGAAAGCATTGCATGATCCGCCATTTTGACATGGATCGGGGGTACATGGACCTGCACCTAAAAAATAGAAATGTATCAAATTATCTCATAATCACGTGGTAGTTACATTTAATAACTCAGCGACTAGAATATATCCCTGCTAAATATGTGATTCGATTTATCCAGTACACCAAGAACAAAATGACTGGCACGATATGACTGAAATATTGTTAAAAAGGGACATTGCAATCCATTGCCATCCCCAGACAAAGACTGAACACAATTAATATCACCAATTAATGATCGTGTCCAAAGTTTTTCCCACCTTTCAATGTTAAATAGTTAGGATATGCTGGGATGGACAAATGACATCACATTTTACATTAAGTTTCAATGTGTGATGGATTTATTTGTCAGATATAACATAATGACGAGAGCAGGTTATATTTCGGTGAGAAGATAGTGACGTTTGGGTTGACCTTGATAATGCTAGCCTAATCCGAAATAGACGGATAAACATGCGCTCCAATCTCACAAATTAGAGAGCTTGCAGTTGATGCTCAATGTTAGCAACGTCACCGTCTTCTGAGTACTAAGCTATTAAGTCAAGGATAATTAACAAATCGTCTCATTTTATCTCTCCAGAATGTTTTTTGGAAGAGATAAATACCTTGTTGAAAAGCATTCTCTTACTCTCGTACACATGCCGAAAGATGGTATTGACAATTAACATCATCACAATAAGCGTGGAGCTTTTTCCCAATAATAGAAGCTTAGTTCCGCCACTTGTCATTGCCATCCATATGCGTGTTAGATATATCGATTATTGCTCTGTTTCTACGAATTTGTCTAATGGCTTTTGGAATTGTGCCGTACGTTTTGTTTGTTCTCTATTCCATTTATAAATATCATGCATATAGTGTAGTCAAAAAATAAAATCAAAATAAAAACAAAACAAAAAAGTAAAAACAAAAACCCCCAAACATAATATTACCTTCACAGTTGGTTCCAGTAAATCCTCTGTCACATTGACAGACATATGTTTGACCTGTGAGGTCAGGAATACATGTACCAGAATTCTGACATGGATTGGGATCACATGGATTTAAAGGCACTATTAGAACATACAAGACGTAGATATACAAGAATTACCACTCAACGTGCACAATTAATAACGATAACCTGTAGTTTCCTCTGTTATGTAGCTGTGCATTGTGTGTTGCTTTGTCAATTTACGACAATTTGAAGTCATCACTTCGAACGTTTGACGGTCGTCACCATGACTTAGTTGTCCGTTATGGAAAAGCTGTGTCACAAATGACCACGGATTTGTTCCTCTTGTCGTAAGCACTTCCCGGTCCTGTCTTTATTCACGACTTATTACCGGGTTTGTAACTAGAATAACACGGCAGGTGCCACTAGTTGAACGGAAATGCTTACCCTTCCGGATCACACGAGCTCACTCCCGGTTTATAGTGGGGATCGTGTTACTCGATCTTTAGTTTTATGAGTATGTGTATGTTTTGTAGATCGTTAATTGTTCTTTTGTACTTTTTGTTTTGACCATTGTGTTGTCTATTTTTCTTCAATTTACGGATTCCGATTGCCCCTTTGGTATTTTCAAACTCTTCTTGTATTAAGACAACATCTACTACTGCTTCATATTACATAATATGTTGCTCCTTTTTGGACACACTATCCTGATTCCGACCCAAGCAGACTTTGATCTTTGTCAGTAATGCTGCTTGGATAGCGTAGACGCAGAAATTGTTATTGTATAGTCTTTGTCTTAGCGCCACATTGGATCTTTCATTATCGAGTCGAGCACCTTAGCCCTGAAAAGTGTCATCAAAATCCATTATGTGTATGTTTTAGAAGATGAATATATAATGTATTGGAATTGCTGAACAGGATTATGTTGTTTAACATTGTTTTTAATATTTTGAAATATTGGACAGAGACATACAAATTGAAAAAAACCATATATCGTCCTGTAGAAATATATGATTTCTATCTCTTCTTGTAGAACCACGTACAAATACTGTGAAATCATTATTAATCGCGGGATTCTACTTTTCGCTTAAACCACGAACATTAAAATCATACGAAATACCATTTCCCCATTGATTGTTGCATGTGGTGTGTGAAACCATTAATTCAAGAACCCAAGGATCAATGCATGTTATTGCAACCGCAACAATTGGTGTCAACGAATAGAAGTAATTTCACAGTAGATGATATGCATCATAGTACATTCAGAGGTTTAGATTGTAGAGCTTGGGTAATGATTCTTACCATCACAGTTTGTTCCAGTACTACCAGGAGCACACACACATTTGTATTCAACATCGGAAACTCTCTGACATGTAGCACCGTTAAGACAAGGCAGGGCATCGCATGGGTTTATCTCCTCTAAAGCACAAGTTAATGGTAAATTATAATGCGATAAAAGAAAATGATAATCAAACAAAAATACTCGATACATATAAGTTAGATTAATAAACGCTTACAGATTAAATAAAAGATGAAACAAATAGTTGAAATCTCCATGATAAGGGTTGGGGTTATGGTGTTTAACGCCACTATCGATACTATTCAGCTATATCGTGGGGGACAGTTTTATTGGTTGAGGAAACCGGAGTACTCGGGGGAAAACCCCGCCCTGTCACAAGTCACTGATAAATTTCATCACATACCGTTGCATCGAATCTGCCTCGCATTAAGAAGCATCAACGTTAGCGATGACAGGCACCAATATCATATGTAGTTTTAAATCCAACTACCATACGATCACGACCACGACACCCCCACAATCTGTTTTATATGGTTATGGTTATGGTGTTTAACGCCACTTTCCACAATATCTCCTCGAAGAAAGCCATCGATCTGCTGTATATCACTGACAAACTTTATTACATAATGTTCCATCGAGTACACTTCAGCATGAGCTGGATTCGAACTCAGAACGTTAGTGGCGAAGACATTGATCGCATTCGATTTTGTCAATCCAACTGCAATGCTATTACGATCACGACGTCTCCTCTATGACAGACCAGATATATTTCTAATAACAAAACGTATAACCTTTCATTTCCCTGGATAAGGCAAACATTAATTTATATAAACAATTTGAATTTAGCACACTTATATTGAGTGTACTGAATACGTGGTTAATATGAAGGGGTGGATCAATTTAGCTGTTAGTGCAACGAATTATCTAGGACACGAACACGTTATCGTTCCTAGTCACTGAACAATTTTCAAGTTCCTGTGTTAAAGGGGCGGTGTATTGTTGTGTGTTTCTGCTTTAATAGCAAAATTAAGATATAAGAGGAAACACAAACAATACAACACTGTCGTAAAACTTTTAATATTCAATTAAACAAAATAGTATAAAGTGTTAGAATAAGTAGACCTACTTCACACATACTTGTACATGACAACCCTAATAGTAGAACAAGTCAGAATAAGTACACCTACTTCACAAATACTTGTGCATGACAATCTCAATATATTATGTCAATTACAATCTACTTAACTAAAGTATTTGCTCCTTAGAAACTGATGAACATAATAAACGTGATATAATAGTGGGAAAACTGCTCAAAGCTTTCAAAACATCAATCCAGACTAATGTCAATGAAATTCTCCATTCTTGATTGTCCCTTCTCTAACGTTTATATTCAAATGAGGTCAACCCCGCCACGTTCTACTGAAGCAAGAAAAGTGAGCTGTCATGTATTATATCGAAAGATTGGAAAGCTAAATAATTTAAAGTGTTGGTAGCAATAAACCAAACGTTTCTAAAAGGATAGCCAACACGGCTAATGTCACCTATGCCTGAAGGAGGATAACCTGAGCTAAAAATGAATAATAATGGGTGTGAAATGGTCCATTGGACGACGCTGAGCAGTATTCATTACTTATGTCATTACAGTTTAAAAATACACCACTACCACGTTATTTCCATGACAATATCATTCATTTCACCGTGGAACAGCAACGATAAAACTGATATATTGTTGAAAGTGGCGATAGACACGATAACGCACCACCCCCCACCACCGTGGAACAGACCAATCTCATGTTTTATGCTTGACAAGAGATATAGTATTATTACCTATTTCACACGTATTGCCACTAAAGCCGTCGGCACAGGTACAAGTGAAGCTGTGTATGCCATCGACACAGGGTCCCACCATTCAGCCATGCACCCGTACTGCAATCATCAATGTCTGAAAACCAGATCAGATTTGTATATGGTTACTGAGAATGAAAATGATTGATTGTAGGAAATGCAAATTGACGACATATATGAAATTTATGAATGCCATAAAGAGCGTTGAACTACATTGTATATACATTATACAAAGAAAGTCCAAGCAGCAATGTTCAACAATTCTAGCAATGTTAACACAAAATGAGAAGACAGTCACAAAATATGACGGGGTTAAGGGTGTAGGCCTGGGGTATGGGAGATAACTCTATGTTCGGTGTCTTCTCAATTATATGATCATCTGTGCGTTTGAAAATTCCCCCTCAATGCCAAGCTTCTTGGTGACAAAGATTGCTTACACTGGATATGGCCAGTTAAAAAAAAGACTCCTTTTCCTTTTACCTTTCCATAGCTGTGCTCCTTGTATTTTTATATATTATTGCTGATTATGCCAGTGCCAGACAGTGTGTTATTATTATATGGCCTTTCCCTCAAAATATCATTGAAATATCTCTTTCCAGAAAACATGTTCATCGAAATATGTTGTCAACAACGCCAGAAATGTAACACAATGTGTGTGACAACCTTTTTCTATTGAATTTCAAGAGTTTGTGAGAAAAAAAATATATACACCAGAATCTTAGATAGTATGAAACAATAGAGCAAATTCATTTGATGGTAGTAAAAATATTGAAAGCTATGCTTGGGAAAAAAATGTAATATCTGATCCTCTCTTATACTGCCATCACCCTTCTCCTAAGACAACTAAAGAATAACCAAAATCAAACGAATACAATTGGAGCAGATAATTTGAAGGAATTTAACAATGCAGCTGGGAGGCCGTCTGTGTTTTTTTTTGTAAAGAATTAATCAAGTAGAGTCACCCTCAAACCACCCCTCCCACTCCCCAACCGACCTGAAAATAAAAAAGACAAATGCAGTCATTTGGTAATTTGAACATCCACTGTGTCAATTATAAGAATTCAAAGCTTTTTGTTATTGGTAATTAGTTATTTTGTTATATCACAATCAAAGAAACTAGCAAAGGATGGGTGTGTGATAACTTTCCTCGGCAATTTTTTTTCTGGATGTCATCCATGAAAAACATAAATTTAAATATTTAATGAATCTGACGGTAAAAGTTTATAAAAGTTGGTGCGACGATGTCTATATATCTATTCTTCAGTGTGAAAACTGTTCGACAGGAATTTTTTTAATCCGATTTTTAATACCAATGTGGTCCTCAGGGCATCCCCTCTTCTTTGCAGTTTCCACTGTTTTGCACGTGATTATCTATAAACAGGATATTCAGATATGCTAGATATTTCATATTTATTCAACAACAACACTCTCAAGTGTATTAAAGCCAAAATATTCGCTTTTAATCAGAAATAAATGTGCATATCTATTAGAATCTTCCGAAACTAGTATTACCATCTGGCGTCAATAAAACCCCCAAAATTGCTATATTTAGGATGTGCTATGGAGAAAACGGCACGGTGAAATTTTTGAAACTTTTGCAGATAATGTATTTAAACATAACTATCCCATGATACAGATTTAAAAAAAAAATGAACAATGGGACAAGTTCGGGCTTAGTCAGGCCTACACCCTTAAACTGGCAAATAAGATCCCATCCCTTCCCCTCGGTACCTGTATCTGCAACAGCAAAATATGTACATATAAACAAACAATAGACACACCTGAACATATATTCGCTCCTCTCAAAAAGGCCACATGGACTGCTACGTAGCAGGTTCAATGAATACTTACTATTACCTGACTACTAGGTAGGAATATAGAATATGTTGGTCACATGGACAGTACCATAGCATGGTCAATGCATACCTACAATTACCTGACTACTAGGTAGGAAGGTAGAATATGTTGGTCCCATGGACAGTGTAATAGCAGGGTCAATGAATGCTTACAATTACATGACTACTAGGTAGGAAGGTAGAATATGTTTGTCACATGGACAGTACAATAGCAAGGTCAATGAATGCTCACAATTACCTGACTACTAGGAAGGAATGTAGAATATGTTGGTGACATGGACAGTACAATAGCAGGGTCAACGCATGCTTGCAATTACCTGACTACTAGGTAGGCAGGTAGAATATGTTGGTCACATGGACACTACAATAGCAGGATCAACGCATGCATACAATTACATGACTACTAGGTAGGCAGGTAGAATATGTTTGTCACATGGACAGTGCCATAGCAATGTGTCAATGAATGCTCATAGTTAACTGACTACTAGGTAGGAAGGTAGAATCAGTTGGTCACATGGACAGTAGAGTAGGACTAGGTCAATGAATGCTCGTATTTAACTGACCACTAGCTAGGAAGTTAGAATATGTTGTTCACATGGACAATACAGTAGGACTGGGTCAATGCATGCTCGTAGTTAACTGACTACTAGCTAGGAATGTAGAATATGTTGATCACATGGACAATACAGTAGGACTGGGTCAATGAATGCTCGTAGATAACTGACTACTAGCTAGAAATGTATAATCTGTTGATCACAAGGACAATACAGTAAGACTGGGTCAATGAATGCTCGTAGCTAACAAACTACTAGCCAGGAAGGTAGAATATATTGATCACATGGACAGTACAATAGGACTGGGTCAATGAATGCTCGTAGTTAGCTGACTACTAGGTAGGAAGGTAGAATCTGTTAGTCACATGGACAGTACAGTAAGACTGGGTCAATGAATGCTCGTAGTTAACTGACTACTAGGTAGGAAGGTAGAATACGTTGGTCACAAAGACCGTACAGTAGGACTGGGTCAATGAATGCTCGTAGCTAACTGACTACTCGGTAGGAAGGTATACGTTGTTGATCACATGGACAGTACAGTAGGACTGGGTCAATGCATGCTCGTAGTGAACTGACTACTAGGTAGGAAGGTAGAATATGTTAGTCACATGGACAGTACAGTAGGACTGGGTCAATGAATGATCGTAGCTAACTGACTACTAGGTAGTAAGGTAGAATCTGTTGATCACGTGAACAGTACAGTAAGAATTGGTCAATGAATGCTCGTAATTAACTAACTACTAGGTAGGAAGGTAGAATTTGTTGATCACATGGACGTTACAATAGCAGTGGGTCAATGGATGCTCGTAGTTAACTGACTACTAGGTAGGAAGGTAGAATCGGTTGATCACATGGACAGTACTGTAGGACTGGGTCAATGAATTATCATAGTTAACTGACTACTAGGGAGAAAGTATGATATGTCGATCACATGGACAATACAGCAGAACTGAGTCAATGCATACTCGTAGTTAACTGACAACTGGGGAGGAAGGTACACTATATTGGTTTCATGGAGAGTACAGTAAGACTGGGTCAATGAATGCTCGTACTTAACTGACTACTAAGTAGGAGGGTAGAATCTGTTGATCAAATGGACAGTACAATAGCAGTGGGTCAATGAATGCTCGTAGCTAACTGACTACTAGGTAGGGAGGTAGAATCTGTTGATCACATGGAGAGTACATTAGGACTGGGTCAATGCATGTTCGTAGTTAACTGACTACTAGGTAGGAGGGTACACTATGTTGCTCTCATGGACAGTACAATAGCAGTGGGTCAATCGATGCTCGTTGCTAACTGAGTACTAGATAGGAAGGTAAACTATGTTGGTCTCATGGACTGTACTGTAGGACTGGGTCAATAAATGCTCGTAGTTAACTGACTACTAAGTAGGGAGGTATAATCTGTTGATCACATGTACAGTCCAGTAGGACTGGGTCAATGAATGCTCGTAGTCAACTGACTACTAGGTAAGAAGGTATAATCTGTTGATCACGCGGACAGTACATTCGCAGTGGGTCAATGAATGCTCGTAGTTGACTGACTACTAGGTAGGAAGGTAGAATAGGTTGATCACATGGACAGTACAGTAGGACTGGGTCAATGAATGACTTCAAATTATGTGATACAGTTGATGTGTTAATGTCAACAGTTACGTACTTTGTGCGGTGATTACTATTCCTTTATTGTTGTCAATTGTGAAACTGCAAAAATCCAAAGGCTACCACCAATTAAATTGTACATTTCCTTTCTTCGAGTTATGAAGAAACAGGAACATAATTAGTTGATGCAATAATTATATGGTTGCTAAATCTTTCTGTGGAGAATCGCTTGATTTATTTGTTCCTTTCTCTATTTGATCATTGTATTGTGTCCTTCTTAGAATTACGGCTTCTGGTTGCACCTTTGGGATCTTCAAGCTTTTCTTCAATCTTGCCTTCGATGACTCATTGCAGAATCATATTGTTTCCACATATATCAGATATGTCTTCAAGGGGAACACAAGATAGTTGATTTCCTTACAACACATTTTGACTTATTCAATGTCATAATTATGACAGCAATAGGAAATGACCATCATCGGTAACCCATAGCTTCGATTACCCTCCACTTATCACCTTCAGAAATCTCGTAGCTACGTGACCTTTTTAAAATACTTTGATAAGTCCCAACAACTGTCTTGATATTCACCCAATCACAACTTTTAAATGTATTTAGATTAAGAAAGGAATTCCTTCCAAATTATGGTAGCCGCCGTTTTTCATTGTTACTTACCTCAAAGAAGGAGATTAGCAATATCAAATAATCATCTTGATTGGTAACTATTAATAACCTTTCTTAGTTGACCCACGAGTGATGCGGGAATAATAATTGGAGCGTGATCAACAATGGGTAACAAACGATGGTAGAAGACATGATAACCATTATATCTCTCTGTCCTTTTGTGCTGTATTGCTTGGTAGTGTAATATGCATTTTTAGAATGCATTTCCTTATGACATTCTAACCGTCCTATCACAATGACTCTGTCAATTTTTGCTACGTCTGTGCCACGCCTTTAATCGAAAATCTCACCTGACAGGAGATATGACATTTATTTATACGTGATTAAGAAACGGATGGAAGGTGAAGACTCTGAGGGTGGCTTTGTTCAGAATTAGAAGAGAGTACAAATAAGTTGTACATCTCACGCCAATGCTGAAAGTATACCGACATTACACTGCTGCATCATGGATTGAAATACTAGCGTTTCTTCGGTTTCGTTCTACATATTAAGAGTCCGGCTATCAGGATATATTATACGTGTATTAGAAGCTTGAAGCAAACTTTTGATCATTGCACTGATATCGCCTTTGTTGTGGTGTGGTGAAATGAGTATGTTGTCACATAGCATATATATACTTATCTTGTGATTTGACAACAGAAAGCAGTGCTATTCATGTAGTGATTACTCGAATTTTAATTTTGTGAAACAGCTACAAAATAAGAATAAAACAACTACAGTAACAGGCGTACATAAAAAACTTTAGTTTTATGTGTATGTTTTGTAGACGTTGTTTGTCTTTTGTACTTTGTCTTTTGGCCTTTGTGTTATGTGTCTTTCGTCGATTTACGAATTCTGATTACCCCTTTGGTTTCTTCAAACTCTTCCTCTGGGTGCTATGGTTTCCGACCTCCACACAATGTTGTTGAAAGCAAATGTCAATACATATCATTGGAGTCCTATGTTCTTGCTGTGGGTAATGTGTGAAGAGTTGTTAATACTCCCGACTTTCCAGCTTTAATAGATTAGTATCTTTATAATTTAAATTATAAAATGTAGCATTAATACACTGAGGAAATTAGCGTGCAAAGTGTCTGGTACTTTCTAGGCAAGTTACCCACGTTTTCTTTATTATACCATGACAACTTCCCATCGCGAGTGCCCCCATAATCGCCATTGTGTGCTTTAGTCATGGCAACTTTCACCAATACCCAGTACTAAATTGCATATATGTTTATCTTTAGAATAGTTTGAAGATACGAAAGAGGTAATCAAAATGATTAGTCTTATTGCTATTTAAAAATTGTACCTTTGTCGAAATACACGACAAATATAGAAAACAAAAGACGGATGAAACAACCGCCTAAGAATTTAATTGAGGGAACATGAGAAGCAGCAACATAAACCGAACAAAGCTGGAAAGGACGGGAAAGTATGTGTTCATCTTGAAGATGCAGCATTAATTAGTGCGGTAAAATAAAGAAATAAAAGCAAAAAACAAACAAACAAATAAACAAACAAAACCAAAAACAAACAAAAAAAACCACAACAAAAACACAAAACACAGAAAAAATACCACACTATCCAGATATTCCCCAAAACCATCAGAACAATCTTAGAAAGAGATACAATTGATACCTTCTAACATGTAAATACATGACCGCTGGCTATATCCTTGAATGTCAACATTTTGCAAGATCCAAAAATGTTGTCCTCTCTAATTAAGGGTGAATGAATAGGGTGAGTACATATCAATCCATTTCAGAGAGAACAAACAGTGTAAACAAAAGGGTAAAGTTATATGAATTATTGGAATATATTTTGTTTTCACATTAATTTGGTACTGCTTTGACAACTATTTTACCTATTGTGTTCCAGTATTGTTATAAATACTGTAATAGTGACAACCGGAACCATTGAGCCGTAATGAAAGCGGGAGGTTTGGCGCTTTAAAATCTGATTCAACCCACCATTTCTTTAGAAATGCCTGCACCAAGTCAGGATCATTACGTTTTCACAGTTGTTCGGTTGTTGACTGAATATGTCTGTTTATATACTTATGAGTTTTGACTTTCCATTTGGAAGATTGTTTGGAGTTCTGTAATTTTGTTGTTGCCCTTATTAAATGACCATGCTTCACTTATATAAAATAATATTTTTCAAATTATTGCTTTTTTCATTAATTTATCACTTTCCTTATTTATATCATTCTTCTAGAAAGAGGAATAAAACATTCTTAAATCACTTTATTTTACTTCATTTCATTAGATTTAAACTAAATATATCACGTGATATATCATTTAATGACTTTTGTTTGAAAAGTATATAAGAACTTCAAAGATGGCCTCACATTTAGTGTTAAAACGACATTGTACACTACATCTGATCTTAAGAATGTTGACGTGCATCAAACATCCCTGCCTGCTCACTTTTGTTGCTTCGTACAGGCACTTCAATACAGGCAGGAGGGATTAAACTTGCTTTATCCTTCAAAATTGTATAGATAATGTTTTTCATATAAAACAATAACGCAGTATCTGACACTTTCTAAAGCAGTTACTGGTAATCAATATTAAAATGTTTAGATTCCGTAGAAGCTTCGTGAAATTACTTCTATTCAAGAAAGGCAATCATAATCCGCAAAACGAAAAATTACAGAGAGCATAATGGCCAAAAAAAGAAAAACAGGACAAACACACATCTGCAAAAGAATACACAGAAAACTAAAGATCGATGATCACTAACTCCACTAAAACATGAGGTGAAATAAGAAGCCTGTAAGGAGAAACAGTCCATGCGCCACTAGTGGTACCCGTCATGTTACTCTAATTACAAACTCGGTGATAAATCCTGAATGATGAAAGTGCTTAGAACAACTGAAACATATCCGTGGTTATTTGTGACAGAGACAATCCGTAGGGGTTTACTATGTCAGCATGTCTTCAACTTACCCAATGGGATCTCTTGGTTTAGTAGCTCCCTTGTTAGCAGCACATGCGTAATGTGCTCATAGCTGTATCAATATAGAAACTCATCCTCGGTGTGAGTAGATTCAACAGGTATCAATATAGAGACTCATCCATGGTATGACTAGAGTCAACAGGTATCAGTATAGAGACTCATCCTCGGTATGACTAGAGTCAACATGCATCAATATATAAACTCATCCTCGGTGTGAGTAGATTCAACAGGTATCAATATAGAGACTCATCCTCGGTATGACTAGAGTCAACATGTATCAATATAGAAACTCATCCTCGGTATGACTAGAGTCAACAGGTATCAATATATAAACTCATCCTCGGTGTGACTAGAGTCAACAAGTATCAAAATAGAGAATCATCCTCGGTGTGACTAGATTCAACAGGTATCAATATAGAAACTCATCCTCGGTATGACTAGAGACAACAGGTAGCAATATAGAGACTCATCCTCGTTGTGACTAGATTAAACAGGTATGAATATAAAGACTCATCCTTGGTGTGACTAGATTCAACAGGTATGAATATAGAAACTCAACATCGGCATGACTAGAGTCAACAGGTATCAATATAGAAACTCACCCTCAGTATGACTAGAGTCAACAGGTATCAATATATAAACTCATCCTCGGTATGACTAGAGACAACATGTATCAATATAGAAACTCATCCTCGGTATGACTAGAGTCAACAGGTATCAATATAGAGACTCGTCCTTGGCATGACTAGAGTCAACAGGTATCAGTATAGAGACTCATCCTCGGTATGACTAGAGTCAACATGCATTAATATATAAACTCATCCTCGGTGTGAGTAGATTCAACAGGTATCAATATAGAGACTCATCCTCGGTATGACTAGAGTCAACATGTATCAATATAGAAACGCATCCTCGGTATGACAAGAGTCAACAGGTATCAATATATAAACTCATACTCGGTGTGACTAGATTCAACAGGTATCAATATAGAAACTCATCCTCGGTGTGACTAGTTTCAACAGGTATCAATATAGAAATTCATCCTCGGTATGACTAGTTTCAACAGGTATCAATATAGAAACGCTTCCTCGGTATGACTAGATTCAACATGTATCAATATATAAACTCATCATCAGTATGACTAGAGTCAACATGTATCAATATAGAGACTCATCATTGGTGTGACTAATTTCAACAGGTATCAATATAGAAATTCATCCTCGTTGTGACTAGATTCAACAGGTCTCAATATAGAAACTCATCCTCGGTATGACTAGATTCAACAGGTACCAATATATAAACTCATCATCGGTATGAATAGATTCAACATGTATCAATATATAAGCTCATCATCGGTATGACTAGAATCAACAGGTGTCAATATAAAGAATCATCCTCGGTGTGACTAGAGTCAACATGTATCAATTTAGAAACTCATCCTCGGTGAGACTAGAGTCAACATGTATCAATATAGAAACTCATCCTCGGTATGACTAGAGTCAACAGGTATCAATATAGAGACTCGTCCTTGGTATGACTAGAGTCAACAGGTATCAGTATAGAGACTCATCCTCGGTATGACTAGAGTCAACATGCATTAATATATAAACTCATCCTCGGTGTGAGTAGATTCAACAGGTATCAATATAGAGACTCATCCTCGGTATGACTAGAGTCAACATGTATCAATATAGAAACGCATCCTCGGTATGACAAGAGTCAACAGGTATCAATATATAAACTCATACTCGGTGTGACTAGATTCAACAGGTATCAATATAGAAACTCATCCTCGGTGTGACTAGTTTCAACAGGTATCAATATAGAAACTCATCCTCGGTATGACTAGTTTCAACAGGTATCAATATAGAAACGCTTCCTCGGTATGACTAGATTCAACATGTATCAATATATAAACTCATCATCAGTATGACTAGAGTCAACATGTATCAATATAGAGACTCATCATTGGTGTGACTAATTTCAACAGGTATCAATATAGAAATTCATCCTCGTTGTGACTAGATTCAACAGGTCTCAATATAGAAACTCATCCTCGGTATGACTAGATTCAACAGGTACCAATATATAAACTCATCATCGGTATGAATAGATTCAACATGTATCAATATATAAGCTCATCATCGGTATGACTAGAATCAACAGGTGTCAATATAAAGAATCATCCTCGGTGTGACTAGAGTCAACATGTATCAATATAGAAACTCATCCTCGGTGAGACTAGAGTCAACATGTATCAATATAGAAACACATCCCCGGTATGACTAGAGTCAACATGTATCAATATAGAAACTCATCCTCGGTGAGACTAGAGTCAACCTGTATCAATATAGAAACACATCCCCGGTATGACTAGAGTCAACATGTATAAATATAGAAATTCATCCTTCGTGAGACTAGAGTCAACATGTATAAATATAGAAATTCATCCTTGGTGAGACTAGAGTCAACATGTATCAATATAGAAACTCATCCTCGGTGAGACTAGAGTCAACAGGTGGTTATCCACATGGACATTTTTGTTATTGGTTTTTCCATCTTGCTACCAAAAATCGTTCGATTAATTGACAACAGAAAGCAGTGTAAATGACAAGATTCAACAGGTATCAATATAGAAACTCATCCTCGGTATGATTAGAGTCAACATGCATCAATATATAAACTGATCCTCGGTATGACTAGTGTCAACAGTTATCAATGTAGAGACTCATCCTTGGTATGACTAGAGTCAACAGGTATCAATATATAAACTGATCCTCGGTATGACTAGAGTCAACATGCATCAATATATAAACTGATCCTCGGTATGACTAGAGTCAACATGCATCAATATAGAGAATCATCCTTGGTATGACTAGAGACAACATGTACCAATATAGAAACTCACCCTCGGTATGACTAGAGTCAACAGGTATCAATATAGAAACTGATCCTCGGTATGACAAGAGACAACAGGTATCAATATAGAGACTCATCCTCGGTATGACTAGAGACAACAGGTATCATTATAGAAACTCATCATCGGTATGACTAGAGTCAACAAGTATCAATATATAAACTCATCCTCGGTGTGGCTAAATTCAACAGGTTTCAATATAGAAACTCATCCTTGGTGTGACTAGATTCAACAGGTATCAATATAGAAACTCATCCTCGGTTTGACTAGATTCAACATGTATCAATATAGAAACTCATCCTCGGTATGACTAGATTCAACAGGTATCAATATAGAAACTCATCCTCGGTATGACTATATTCAATAGGTATCAATATAGAAACTCATCCTCGGTATGACTAGATTCAACAGGAATGAATATAGAAACTCATCCTCGGTATGACTAGAGTCAACATGCATTAATAAATAAACTCATCCTCGGTGTGAGTAGATTCAACAGGTATCAATATAGAGACTCATCCTCGGTATGACTAGAGTCAACATGTATCAATATAGAAACGCATCCTCGGTATGACAAGAGTCAACAGGTATCAATATATAAACTCATACTCGGTGTGACTATATTCAACAGGTATCAATATAGAAACTCATCCTCGGTGTGACTAGTTTCAACAGGTATCAATATAGAAACTCATCCTCGGTATGACTAGTTTCAACAGGTATCAATATAGAAACGCTTCCTCGGTATGACTAGATTCAACATGTATCAATATATAAACTCATGCTTGGTATGACTAGAGTCAACATGTATCAATATAGAGACTCATCATTGGTGTGACTAATTTCAACAGTTATCAATATAGAAATTCATCCTCGTTGTGACTAGATTCAACAGGTCTCAATATAGAAACTCATCCTCGGTATGACTAGTTTCAACAGGTACCAATATATAAACTCATCATCGGTATGAATAGATTCAACATGTATTAATATATAAGCTCATCATCGGTATGACTAGAATCAACAGGTGTCAATATATAAATTCATCCTCGGTATGACTAGATTCAACAGGTATCAATATAAAGAATCATCCTCGGTGTGACTAGAGTCAACATGTATCAATATATAAACTCATCCTCGGTGTGGCTAAATTCAACAGGTTTCAATATAGAAACTCATCCTTGGTGTGACTAGATTCAACAGGTATCAATATAGAAACTCATCCTCGGTTTGACTAGATTCAACATGTATCAATATAGAAACTCATCCTCGGTATGACTAGATTCAACAGGTATCAATATAGAAACTCATCCTCGGTATGACTATATTCAATAGGTATCAATATAGAAACTCATCCTCGGTATGACTAGATTCAACAGGTATGAATATAGAAACTCATCCTCGGTATGACTAGAGTCAACATGCATTAATAAATAAACTCATCCTCGGTGTGAGTAGATTCAACAGGTATCAATATAGAGACTCATCCTCGGTATGACTAGAGTCAACATGTATCAATATAGAAACGCATCCTCGGTATGACAAGAGTCAACAGGTATCAATATATAAACTCATACTCGGTGTGACTATATTCAACAGGTATCAATATAGAAACTCATCCTCGGTGTGACTAGTTTCAACAGGTATCAATATAGAAACTCATCCTCGGTATGACTAGTTTCAACAGGTATCAATATAGAAACGCTTCCTCGGTATGACTAGATTCAACATGTATCAATATATAAACTCATGCTTGGTATGACTAGAGTCAACATGTATCAATATAGAGACTCATCATTGGTGTGACTAATTTCAACAGTTATCAATATAGAAATTCATCCTCGTTGTGACTAGATTCAACAGGTCTCAATATAGAAACTCATCCTCGGTATGACTAGTTTCAACAGGTACCAATATATAAACTCATCATCGGTATGAATAGATTCAACATGTATTAATATATAAGCTCATCATCGGTATGACTAGAATCAACAGGTGTCAATATATAAATTCATCCTCGGTATGACTAGATTCAACAGGTATCAATATAAAGAATCATCCTCGGTGTGACTAGAGTCAACATGTATCAATATAGAAACTCATCCTCGGTGAGACTAGAGTCAACATGTATCAATATAGAAACACATTCCCGGTATGACTAGAGTCAACATGTATCAATATAGAAACTCATCCTCGGTGAGACTAGAGTCAACCTGTATCAATATAGAAACACATCCCCGGTATGACTAGAGTCAACATGTATAAATATAGAAATTCATCCTTCGTGAGACTAGAGTCAACATGTATGACTATAGAAATTCATCCTTGGTGAGACTAGAGTCAACATGTATCAATATAGAAACTCATCCTCGGTGAGACTAGAGTCAACAGGTGGTTATCCACATGGACATTTTTGTTATTGGTTTTTCCATCTTGCTACCAAAAATCGTTCGATTAATTGACAACAGAAAGCAGTGTAACTGACTAGATTCAACAGGTATCAATATAGAAACTCATCCTCAGTATGATTAGAGTCAACATGCATCAATATATAAACTGATCCTCGGTATGACAAGAGACAACAGGTATCAATATAGAGAATCATCCTTGGTATGACTAGAGACAACATGTATCAATATCGAAACTCACCCTCGGTATGACTAGAGTCAACAGGTATCAATATAGAAACTGATCCTCGGTATGACGAGAGACAACAGGTAGCAATATAGAGAATCATCCTTGGTATGACTAGAGTCAACATGTATGCATATAGAAATTCATCCTTGGTGAGACTAGAGTCAACATGTATCAATATAGAAACTCATCCTCGGTGAGACTAGAGTCAACAGGTGGTTATCCACATGGACATTTTTGTTATTGGTTTTTCCATCTTGCTACCAAAAATCGTTCGATTAATTGACAACAGAAAGCAGTGTAAATGACTAGATTCAACAGGTATCAATATAGAAACTCATCCTCGGTATGATTAGAGTCAACATGCATCAATATATAAACTGATCCTCGGTATGACTAGTGTCAACAGTTATCAATGTAGAGACTCATCCTTGGTATGACTAGAGTCAACAGGTATCAATATATAAACTGATCCTCGGTATGACTAGAGTCAACATGCATCAATATATAAACTGATCCTCGGTATGACTAGAGTCAACATGCATCAATATAGAGAATCATCCTTGGTATGACTAGAGACAACATGTATCAATATAGAAACTCACCCTCGGTATGACTAGAGTCAACAGGTATCAATATAGAAACTGATCCTCGGTATGACAAGAGACAACAGGTATCAATAAAGAGACTCATCCTCGGTATGACTAGAGACAACAGGTATCATTATAGAAACTCATCGGTATGACTAGAGTCAACAAGTATCAATATATAAACTAATCCTCGGTGTGGCTAAATTCAACAGGTTTCAATATAGAAACTCATCCTTGGTGTGACTAGATTCAACAGGTATCAATATAGAAACTCATCCTCGGTTTGACTAGATTCAACATGTATCAATATAGAAACTCATCCTAGGTATGACTAGATTCAACAGGTATCAATATAGAAACTCATCCTCGGTATGACTAGAGTCAACATGCATTAATATATAAACTCATCCTCGGTGTGAGTAGATTCAACAGGTATCAATATAGAGACTCATCCTCGGTATGACTAGAGTCAACATGTAGCAATATAGAAACGCATCCTCGGTATGACAAGAGTCAACAGGTATCAATATATAAACTCATACTCGGTGTGACTAGATTCAACAGGTATCAATATAGAAACTCATCCTCGGTGTGACTAGTTTCAACAGGTATCAATATAGAAACGCTTCCTCGGTATGACTAGATTCAACATGTATCAATATATAAACTCATCATCAGTATGACTAGAGTCAACATGTATCAATATAGAGACTCATCATTGGTGTGACTAATTTCAACAGGTATCAATATAGAAATTCATCCTCGTTGTGACTAGATTCAACAGGTCTCAATATAGAAACTCATCCTCTGTATGACTAGTTTCAACAGGTACCAATATATAAACTCATCATCGGTATGAATAGATTCAACATGTATCAATATATAAGCTCATCATCGGTATGACTAGAATCAACAGGTGTCAATATATAAATTCATCCTCGGTATGACTAGATTCAACAGGTATCAATATAAAGAATCATCCTCGGTGTGACTAGAGTCAACATGTATCAATATAAAAACTCATCCTCGGTGAGACTAGAGTCAACATGTATCAATATAGAAACACATCCCCGGTATGCCTAAAATCAACATGTATCAATATAGAAACTCATCCTCGGTGAGACTAGAGTCAACCTGTATCAATATAGAAACACATCCCCGGTATGACTAGAGTCAACATGTATAAATATAGAAATTCATCCTTCGTGAGACTAGAGTCAACATGTATAAATATAGAAATTCATCCTTGGTGAGACTAGAGTCAACATGTATCAATATAGAAACTCATCCTCGGTGAGACTAGAGTCAACAGGTGGTTATCCACATGGACATTTTTGTTATTGGTTTTTCCATCTTGCTACCAAAAATCGTTCGATTAATTGACAACAGAAAGCAGTGTAAATGACTAGATTCAACAGGTATCAATATAGAAACTCATCCTCGGTATGATTAGATTCAACCCGTATCAATATAGACACTCATCCTTGGTATGACTAGAGTCAACAGGTATCAATATATAAAGTGATCCTCGGTATGACTAGAGTCAACATGCATCAATATATAAACTGATCCTCGGTATGACTAGTGTCAACAGTTATCAATGTAGAGACTCATCCTTGGTATGACTAGAATCAACATGCATCAATATATAAACTGATCCTCGGTATGACTAGAGTCAACATGCATCAATATAGAGAATCATCCTTGGTATGACTAGAGACAACATGTATCAATATAGAAACTCACCCTCGGTATGACTAGAGTCAACAGGTATCAATATGGAAACTGATCCTCGGTATGACAAGAGACAACAGGTATCAATATAGAGACTCATCCTCGGTATGACTAGAGACAACAGGTATCATTATAGAAACTCATCATCGGTATGACTAGATTCAACAAGTATCAATATATAAACTCATCCTCGGTGTGGGTAAATTCAACAGGTTTCAATATAGAAACTCATCCTTGGTGTGACTAGATTCAACAAGTATCAATATAGAAACTCATCCTCGGTTTGACTAGATTCAACATGTATCAATATAGAAACTCATCCTCGGTATGACTATATTCAATAGGTATCAATATAGAGAATCATCCTCGGTGTGACTAGAGTCAACAGGTATCAATATAGAAACTCATCCTCCGTATGACTAGTTTCAACTGGTATCAATATAGAAACTCATCCTCTGTATGACTAGTTTCAACAGGTATCAACATAGAAACTCTTCCTCGGTATGACTAGATTCAACATGTATTAATATATTAACTCATCATCGGTATGACTAGAGTCTACATATATCAATATAGAGAATCATCCTCAGTATGACTAGAGACAACAGGTATCAATATAGAAACTCATCCTCGGTATGACTAGATTCAACAGGTATGAATATAGAAACTCATCCTCGGTATGATTAGATTCAACACGTATCAATATAGAGAATCATTCTCGGTGTGACTAGAGTCAACAGGTATCAATATATAAACTGATCCTCGGTATGACTAGAGTCAACATGCATCAATATATAACCTGATCCTCGGTATGACTAGAGTCAACATGTATCAATATAGAGACTCATCCTTGGTATGACTAGAGTCAGCATGCATCAATATAGAAACTCATCCTCGGTATGACTAGAGTCAACATGTATCAATATAGAGACTCATCCTTGGAATGACTAGAGACGACATGTATCAATATAGAAACTCATCCTCGGTATGACAAGAGTCAACAGGTATCAATATAGAGACTCATGCTTGGTATGACTAGAGTCAATAGGTATCAGTATAGAGACTCATCCTCGGTATGACTAGAGTCAACATGTATCAATATATAAACTCATCCTCGGTGTGAGTAGACTCAACAGATATCAATATAGAAACTGATCCTCGGTATGACAAGAGACAACAGGTATCAATATAGAGACTCATCCTCGGTATGACTAGAGACAACAGGTATCATTATAGAAACTCATCCTCGGTATGACTAGAGTCAACAGGTATCAATATATAAACTCATCCTCGGTGTGGCTAAATTCAACAGGTTTCAATATAGAAACTCATCCTCGATGTGACTAGATTCAACAGGTATCAATATAGAACCTCATCCTCGGTATGACTAGATTCAACAGGTATCAATATAGAGACTCATCCTCGGTATGACTAGATTCAACAGGTATCAATATAGAGAATCATCCTCGGTGTGACTAGAGTCAACAGGTATCAATATAGAAACTCATCCTCGGTATGACTAGATTCAACAATTATCAATATAGAAAATCATCCTCGGTATGACTAGATTCAATAGGTATCAATATAGAGAATCATCCTCGGTGTGACTAGTTTCCACAGATATCAATATAGAAACTGATCCTCGGTATGACAAGAGACAACAGGTATCAATATAGAGACTCATCCTCGATATGACTAGAGACAACAGGTATCAATATAGAGACTCATCCTCGGTATGACTAGAGACAACAGGTATCATTATAGAAACTCATCCTCGGTATGACTAGAGTCAACAGGTATCAATATATAAACTCATCCTCGGTGTGGCTAAATTCAACAGGTTTCAATATAGAAACTCATCCTCGATGTGACTAGATTCAACAGGTATCAATATAGAAACTCATCCTCGGTATGACTAGATTCAACAGGTATCAATATAGAGACTCATCCTTGGTATGACTAGATTCAACAGGTATCAATATAGAGAATCATCCTCGGTGTGACTAGAGTCAACAGGTATCAATATAGAAACTCATCCTCGGTATGACTAGATTCAACAATTATCAATATAGAAACTCATCCTCGGTATGACTAGATTCAACATGTATCAATATAGAAACTCATCATCGTTATGACTAGATTCAACAGGTATCAATATAGAGAATCATCCTCGGTGTGACTAGTTTCCACAGGTATCAATATAGAAACTCATCTTCGGTATGACTAGTTTCAACAGGTATCCCCATAGAAACTCTTCCTCGATATGACTAGATTCAACATGTATCAATATAGAAACTCATCATCGGTAAGACTAGATTCAACAGGTATCAATATAGAGACTCATCCTTGGAATGACTAGAGACAACATGTATCAATATAGAAACTCATCCTCGGTATGACAAGAGTCAACAGGTATCAATATAGAGACTCATGCTTGGTATGACTAGAGTCAACAGGTATCAGTATAGAGACTCATCCTCGGTATGACTAGAGTCAACATGTATCAATATATAAACTCATCCTCGGTGTGAGTAGACTCAACAAATATCAATATAGAAACTGATCCTCGGTATGACAAGAGACAACAGGTATCAATATAGAGACTCATCCTCGGTATGACTAGAGACAACAGGTATCATTATAGAAACTCATCCTCGGTATGACTAGAGTCAACAGGTATCAATATATAAACTCATCCTCGGTGTGGCTAAATTCAACAAGTTTCAATATAGAAACTCATCCTCGATGTGACTAGATTCAACAGGTATCAATATAGAAACTCATCCTCGGTATGACTAGATTCAACAGGTATCAATATAGAGACTCATCCTTGGTATGACTAGATTCAACAGGTATCAATATAGATAATCATCCTCGGTGTGACTAGAGTCAACAGGTATCAATATAGAAACTCATCCTCGGTATGACTAGATTCAACAATTATCAATATAGAAACTCATCCTCGGTATGACTAGATTCAATAGGTATCAATATAGAGAATCATCCTCGGTGTGACTAGTTTCCACAGGTATCAATATAGAAACTCATCTTCGGTATGACTAGTTTCAACAGGTATCCACATAGAAACTCTTCCTCGATATGACTAGATTCAACATGTATCAATATAGAAACTCATCATCGGTATGACTAGATTCAACAGGTATCAATATAGAAACTCTTACTCGGTGCGAAGAGATTCAACAGGTCTCAATATAGAAACTCATCCTCGGTATGACTAGAGTCAACAGTTGTCAATATAGAAACTCATCCTCGGTATGACTAGATTCAACAGGCATCAATATAGAAACTCATCCTCGGTATGACTAGAGACACCATGTATCAATATAGAAACTCATCCTCGGTATGACTAGATTCAACAGGTATCAATATAGAAACTCATCCTCCGTATGATTAGATTCAACACGTATCAATATAGAGAATCATCCTCGGTGTGACTAGAGTCAACAGGTATCAATATATAAACTGATCCTCGGTATGACTAGAGTCAACATGCATCAATATATAAACTGATCCTCGGTATGACTAAAGTCAACATGCATCAATATAGAAACTCATCCTTGGTATGACTAGAGTCAACAGTTATCAATATAGAGACTCATCCTTGGTATGACTAGAGTCAACATGCATCAATATAGAAACTCATCCTCGGTATGACTAGAATCAACATGTATCAATATAGAGACTCATCCTTGGAATGACTAGAGACAACATGTATCAATATAGAAACGCATCCTCGGTATGACTAGAGTCAACAGATGTCAATATAGAAAATCATCCTCGGTATGACTATATTCAACAGGTATCAATATAGAAACTCATCCTCGGTATGACTAGAGACAACAGGTATCAATATAGAAACTCATCCTCGGTATGACTAGATTCAACAGGTATCAATATAGAAACTCATCCTCCGTATGATTAGATTCAACACGTATCAATATAGAGAATCATCCTCGGTGTGACTAGAGTCAACAGGTATCAATATATAAACTCATACTCGGTATGACTAGTTTCAACAGGTTTCAATATAGAAACTCATCCTCGGTATGACTAGTTTCAACAGGTATCAATATAGAAACTCTTCCTCGGTGCGAAGAGATTCAACAGGTCTCAATATAGAAACTCATCCTCGGTATGACTAGAGTCAACAGTTGTCAATATAGAAACTCATCCTCGGTATGACTAGATTCAACAGGTATCAATATAGAAACTCATCCTCGGCATGACTAGAGACAACAGGTATCAATATAGAAACTCATCCTCGGTATGACTAGATTCAACAGGTATCAATATAGAAACTCATCCTTCGTATGATTAGATTCAACACGTATCAATATAGAGAATCATCCTCGGTGTGACTAGAGTCAACAGGTATCAATATATAAACTGATCCTTGGTATGACTAGAGTCAACATGCATCAATATATAAACTGATCCTCGGTATGACTAAAGTCAACATGCATCAATATATAAACTGATCCTCGGTATGACTAGTGTCAACAGTTATCAATGTAGAGACTCATCCTTGGTATGACTAGAATCAACATGCATCAATATATAAACTGATCCTCGGTATGACTAGAGTCAACATGCATCAATATAGAGAATCATCCTTGGTATGACTAGAGACAACATGTATCAATATAGAAACTCACCCTCGGTATGACTAGAGTCAACAGGTATCAATATGGAAACTGATCCTCGGTATGACAAGAGACAACAGGTATCAATATAGAGACTCATCCTCGGTATGACTAGAGACAACAGGTATCATTATAGAAACTCATCATCGGTATGACTAGATTCAACAAGTATCAATATATAAACTCATCCTCGGTGTGGCTAAATTCAACAGGTTTCAATATAGAAACTCATCCTTGGTGTGACTAGATTCAACAAGTATCAATATAGAAACTCATCCTCGGTTTGACTAGATTCAACATGTATCAATATAGAAACTCATCCTCGGTATGACTATATTCAATAGGTATCAATATAGAGAATCATCCTCGGTGTGACTAGAGTCAACAGGTATCAATATAGAAACTCATCCTCCGTATGACTAGTTTCAACTGGTATCAATATAGAAACTCATCCTCTGTATGACTAGTTTCAACAGGTATCAACATAGAAACTCTTCCTCGGTATGACTAGATTCAACATGTATTAATATATTAACTCATCATCGGTATGACTAGAGTCTACATATATCAATATAGAGAATCATCCTCAGTATGACTAGAGACAACAGGCATCAATATAGAAACTCATCCTCGGTATGACTAGATTCAACAGGTATGAATATAGAAACTCATCCTCGGTATGATTAGATTCAACACGTATCAATATAGAGAATCATCCTCGGTGTGACTAGAGTCAACAGGTATCAATATATAAACTGATCCTCGGTATGACTAGAGTCAACATGCATCAATATATAACCTGATCCTCGGTATGACTAGAGTCAACAGGTATCAATATAGAGACTCATCCTTGGTATGACTAGAGTCAGCATGCATCAATATAGAAACTCATCCTCGGTATGACTAGAGTCAACATGTATCAATATAGAGACTCATCCTTGGAATGACTAGAGACGACAGGTCTCAATATAGAAACTCATCCTCGGTATGACTAGAGTCAACAGTTGTCAATATAGAAACTCATCCTCGGTATGACTAGATTCAACAGGTATCAATATAGAAACTCATCCTCGGCATGACTAGAGACAACAGGTATCAATATAGAAACTCATCCTCGGTATGACTAGATTCAACAGGTATCAATATAGAAACTCATCCTTCGTATGATTAGATTCAACACGTATCAATATAGAGAATCATCCTCGGTGTGACTAGAGTCAACAGGTATCAATATATAAACTGATCCTTGGTATGACTAGAGTCAACATGCATCAATATATAAACTGATCCTCGGTATGACTAAAGTCAACATGCATCAATATATAAACTGATCCTCGGTATGACTAGTGTCAACAGTTATCAATGTAGAGACTCATCCTTGGTATGACTAGAATCAACATGCATCAATATATAAACTGATCCTCGGTATGACTAGAGTCAACATGCATCAATATAGAGAATCATCCTTGGTATGACTAGAGACAACATGTATCAATATAGAAACTCACCCTCGGTATGACTAGAGTCAACAGGTATCAATATGGAAACTGATCCTCGGTATGACAAGAGACAACAGGTATCAATATAGAGACTCATCCTCGGTATGACTAGAGACAACAGGTATCATTATAGAAACTCATCATCGGTATGACTAGATTCAACAAGTATCAATATATAAACTCATCCTCGGTGTGGCTAAATTCAACAGGTTTCAATATAGAAACTCATCCTTGGTGTGACTAGATTCAACAAGTATCAATATAGAAACTCATCCTCGGTTTGACTAGATTCAACATGTATCAATATAGAAACTCATCCTCGGTATGACTATATTCAATAGGTATCAATATAGAGAATCATCCTCGGTGTGACTAGAGTCAACAGGTATCAATATAGAAACTCATCCTCCGTATGACTAGTTTCAACTGGTATCAATATAGAAACTCATCCTCTGTATGACTAGTTTCAACAGGTATCAACATAGAAACTCTTCCTCGGTATGACTAGATTCAACATGTATTAATATATTAACTCATCATCGGTATGACTAGAGTCTACATATATCAATATAGAGAATCATCCTCAGTATGACTAGAGACAACAGGCATCAATATAGAAACTCATCCTCGGTATGACTAGATTCAACAGGTATGAATATAGAAACTCATCCTCGGTATGATTAGATTCAACACGTATCAATATAGAGAATCATCCTCGGTGTGACTAGAGTCAACAGGTATCAATATATAAACTGATCCTCGGTATGACTAGAGTCAACATGCATCAATATATAACCTGATCCTCGGTATGACTAGAGTCAACAGGTATCAATATAGAGACTCATCCTTGGTATGACTAGAGTCAGCATGCATCAATATAGAAACTCATCCTCGGTATGACTAGAGTCAACATGTATCAATATAGAGACTCATCCTTGGAATGACTAGAGACGACATGTATCAATATAGAAACTCATCCTCGGTATGACAAGAGTCAACAGGTATCAATATAGAGACTCATGCTTGGTATGACTAGAGTCAATAGGTATCAGTATAGAGACTCATCCTCGGTATGACTAGAGTCAACATGTATCAATATATAAACTCATCCTCGGTGTGAGTAGACTCAACAGATATCAATATAGAAACTGGTCCTCGGTATGACAAGAGACAACAGGTATCAATATAGAGACTCATCCTCGGTATGACTAGAGACAACAGGTATCATTATAGAAACTCATCCTCGGTATGACTAGAGTCAACAGGTATCAATATATAAACTCATCCTCGGTGTGGCTAAATTCAACAGGTTTCAATATAGAAACTCATCCTCGATGTGACTAGATTCAACAGGTATCAATATAGAACCTCATCCTCGGTATGACTAGATTCAACAGGTATCAATATAGAGACTCATCCTCGGTATGACTAGATTCAACAGGTATCAATATAGAGAATCATCCTCGGTGTGACTAGAGTCAACAGGTATCAATATAGAAACTCATCCTCGGTATGACTAGATTCAACAATTATCAATATAGAAAATCATCCTCGGTATGACTAGATTCAATAGGTATCAATATAGAGAATCATCCTCGGTGTGACTAGTTTCCACAGATATCAATATAGAAACTGATCCTCGGTATGACAAGAGACAACAGGTATCAATATAGAGACTCATCCTCGGTATGACTAGATTCAACAGGTATCAATATAGAGAATCATCCTCGGTGTGACTAGAGTCAACAGGTATCAATATAGAAACTCATCCTCGGTATGACTAGATTCAACAATTATCAATATAGAAACTCATCCTCGGTATGACTAGATTCAACATGTATCAAAATAGAAACTCATCATCGTTATGACTAGATTCAACAGGTATCAATATAGAGAATCATCCTCGGTGTGACTAGTTTCCACAGGTATCAATATAGAAACTCATCTTCGGTATGACTAGTTTCAACAGGTATCCCCATATAAACTCTTCCTCGATATGACTAGATTCAACATGTATCAATATAGAAACTCATCATCGGTAAGACTAGATTCAACAGGTATCAATATAGAGACTCATCCTTGGAATGACTAGAGACAACATGTATCAATATAGAAACTCATCCTCGGTATGACAAGAGTCAACAGGTATCAATATAGAGACTCATGCTTGGTATGACTAGAGTCAACAGGTATCAGTATAGAGACTCATCCTCGGTATGACTAGAGTCAACATGTATCAATATATAAACTCATCCTCGGTGTGAGTAGACTCAACAAATATCAATATAGAAACTGATCCTCGGTATGACAAGAGACAACAGGTATCAATATAGAGACTCATCCTCGGTATGACTAGAGACAACAGGTATCATTATAGAAACTCATCCTCGGTATGATTAGAGTCAACAGGTATCAATATATAAACTCATCCTCGGTATGACTAGATTCAACAGGTATCAATATAGAGACTCATCCTTGGTATGACTAGATTCAACAGGTATCAATATAGATAATCATCCTCGGTGTGACTAGAGTCAACAGGTATCAATATAGAAACTCATCCTCGGTATGACTAGATTCAACAATTATCAATATAGAAACTCATCCTCGGTATGACTAGATTCAATAGGTATCAATATAGAGAATCATCCTCGGTGTGACTAGTTTCCACAGGTATCAATATAGAAACTCATCTTCGGTATGACTAGTTTCAACAGGTATCCACATAGAAACTCTTCCTCGATATGACTAGATTCAACATGTATCAATATAGAAACTCATCATCGGTATGACTAGATTCAACAGGTATCAATATAGAAACTCTTCCTCGGTGCGAAGAGATTCAACAGGTCTCAATATAGAAACTCATCCTCGGTATGACTAGAGTCAACAGTTGTCAATATAGAAACTCATCCTCGGTATGACTAGATTCAACAGGCATCAATATAGAAACTCATCCTCGGTATGACTAGAGACACCATGTATCAATATAGAAACTCATCCTCGGTATGACTAGATTCAACAGGTATCAATATAGAAACTCATCCTCCGTATGATTAGATTCAACACGTATCAATATAGAGAATCATCCTCGGTGTGACTAGAGTCAACAGGTATCAATATATAAACTGATCCTCGGTATGACTAGAGTCAACATGCATCAATATATAAACTGATCCTCGGTATGACTAAAGTCAACATGCATCAATATAGAAACTCATCCTTGGTATGACTAGAGTCAACAGTTATCAATATAGAGACTCATCCTTGGTATGACTAGAGTCAACATGCATCAATATAGAAACTCATCCTCGGTATGACTAGAATCAACATGTATCAATATAGAGACTCATCCTTGGAATGACTAGAGACAACATGTATCAATATAGAAACGCATCCTCGGTATGACTAGAGTCAACAGATGTCAATATAGAAAATCATCCTCGGTATGACTATATTCAACAGGTATCAATATAGAAACTCATCCTCGGTATGACTAGAGACAACAGGTATCAATATAGAAACTCATCCTCGGTATGACTAGATTCAACAGGTATCAATATAGAAACTCATCCTCCGTATGACAAGAGTCAACAGGTATCAATATAGAGACTCATGCTTGGTATGACTAGAGTCAATAGGTATCAGTATAGAGACTCATCCTCGGTATGACTAGAGTCAACATGTATCAATATATAAACTCATCCTCGGTGTGAGTAGACTCAACAGATATCAATATAGAAACTGGTCCTCGGTATGACAAGAGACAACAGGTATCAATATAGAGACTCATCCTCGGTATGACTAGAGACAACAGGTATCATTATAGAAACTCATCCTCGGTATGACTAGAGTCAACAGGTATCAATATATAAACTCATCCTCGGTGTGGCTAAATTCAACAGGTTTCAATATAGAAACTCATCCTCGATGTGACTAGATTCAACAGGTATCAATATAGAACCTCATCCTCGGTATGACTAGATTCAACAGGTATCAATATAGAGACTCATCCTCGGTATGACTAGATTCAACAGGTATCAATATAGAGAATCATCCTCGGTGTGACTAGAGTCAACAGGTATCAATATAGAAACTCATCCTCGGTATGACTAGATTCAACAATTATCAATATAGAAAATCATCCTCGGTATGACTAGATTCAATAGGTATCAATATAGAGAATCATCCTCGGTGTGACTAGTTTCCACAGATATCAATATAGAAACTGATCCTCGGTATGACAAGAGACAACAGGTATCAATATAGAGACTCATCCTCGGTATGACTAGATTCAACAGGTATCAATATAGAGAATCATCCTCGGTGTGACTAGAGTCAACAGGTATCAATATAGAAACTCATCCTCGGTATGACTAGATTCAACAATTATCAATATAGAAACTCATCCTCGGTATGACTAGATTCAACATGTATCAAAATAGAAACTCATCATCGTTATGACTAGATTCAACAGGTATCAATATAGAGAATCATCCTCGGTGTGACTAGTTTCCACAGGTATCAATATAGAAACTCATCTTCGGTATGACTAGTTTCAACAGGTATCCCCATATAAACTCTTCCTCGATATGACTAGATTCAACATGTATCAATATAGAAACTCATCATCGGTAAGACTAGATTCAACAGGTATCAATATAGAGACTCATCCTTGGAATGACTAGAGACAACATGTATCAATATAGAAACTCATCCTCGGTATGACAAGAGTCAACAGGTATCAATATAGAGACTCATGCTTGGTATGACTAGAGTCAACAGGTATCAGTATAGAGACTCATCCTCGGTATGACTAGAGTCAACATGTATCAATATATAAACTCATCCTCGGTGTGAGTAGACTCAACAAATATCAATATAGAAACTGATCCTCGGTATGACAAGAGACAACAGGTATCAATATAGAGACTCATCCTCGGTATGACTAGAGACAACAGGTATCATTATAGAAACTCATCCTCGGTATGATTAGAGTCAACAGGTATCAATATATAAACTCATCCTCGGTATGACTAGATTCAACAGGTATCAATATAGAGACTCATCCTTGGTATGACTAGATTCAACAGGTATCAATATAGATAATCATCCTCGGTGTGACTAGAGTCAACAGGTATCAATATAGAAACTCATCCTCGGTATGACTAGATTCAACAATTATCAATATAGAAACTCATCCTCGGTATGACTAGATTCAATAGGTATCAATATAGAGAATCATCCTCGGTGTGACTAGTTTCCACAGGTATCAATATAGAAACTCATCTTCGGTATGACTAGTTTCAACAGGTATCCACATAGAAACTCTTCCTCGATATGACTAGATTCAACATGTATCAATATAGAAACTCATCATCGGTATGACTAGATTCAACAGGTATCAATATAGAAACTCTTCCTCGGTGCGAAGAGATTCAACAGGTCTCAATATAGAAACTCATCCTCGGTATGACTAGAGTCAACAGTTGTCAATATAGAAACTCATCCTCGGTATGACTAGATTCAACAGGCATCAATATAGAAACTCATCCTCGGTATGACTAGAGACACCATGTATCAATATAGAAACTCATCCTCGGTATGACTAGATTCAACAGGTATCAATATAGAAACTCATCCTCCGTATGATTAGATTCAACACGTATCAATATAGAGAATCATCCTCGGTGTGACTAGAGTCAACAGGTATCAATATATAAACTGATCCTCGGTATGACTAGAGTCAACATGCATCAATATATAAACTGATCCTCGGTATGACTAAAGTCAACATGCATCAATATAGAAACTCATCCTTGGTATGACTAGAGTCAACAGTTATCAATATAGAGACTCATCCTTGGTATGACTAGAGTCAACATGCATCAATATAGAAACTCATCCTCGGTATGACTAGAATCAACATGTATCAATATAGAGACTCATCCTTGGAATGACTAGAGACAACATGTATCAATATAGAAACGCATCCTCGGTATGACTAGAGTCAACAGATGTCAATATAGAAAATCATCCTCGGTATGACTATATTCAACAGGTATCAATATAGAAACTCATCCTCGGTATGACTAGAGACAACAGGTATCAATATAGAAACTCATCCTCGGTATGACTAGATTCAACAGGTATCAATATAGAAACTCATCCTCCGTATGATTAGATTCAACACGTATCAATATAGAGAATCATCCTCGGGGTGACTAGAGTCAACAGGTATCAATATATAAACTCATACTCGGTATGACTAGTTTCAACAGGTTTCAATATAGAAACTCATCCTCGGTATGACTAGTTTCAACAGGTATCAATATAGAAACTCTTCCTCGGTGCGAAGAGATTCAACAGGTCTCAATATAGAAACTCATCCTCGGTATGACTAGAGTCAACAGTTGTCAATATAGAAACTCATCCTCGGTATGACTAGATTCAACAGGTATCAATATAGAAACTCATCCTCGGTATGACTAGAGACAACAGGTATCAATATAGAAACTCATCCTCGGTATGACTAGATTCAACAGGTATCAATATAGAAACTCATCCTTCGTATGATTAGATTCAACACGTATCAATATAGAGAATCATCCTCGGTGTGACTAGAGTCAACAGGTATCAATATATAAACTGATCCTTGGTATGACTAGAGTCAACATGCATCAATATATAAACTGATCCTCGGTATGACTAAAGTCAACATGCATCAATATATAAACTGATCCTCGGTATGACTAGTGTCAACAGTTATCAATGTAGAGACTCATCCTTGGTATGACTAGAATCAACATGCATCAATATATAAACTGATCCTCGGTATGACTAGAGTCAACATGCATCAATATAGAGAATCATCCTTGGTATGACTAGAGACAACATGTATCAATATAGAAACTCACCCTCGGTATGACTAGAGTCAACAGGTATCAATATGGAAACTGATCCTCGGTATGACAAGAGACAACAGGTATCAATATAGAGACTCATCCTCGGTATGACTAGAGACAACAGGTATCATTATAGAAACTCATCATCGGTATGACTAGATTCAACAAGTATCAATATATAAACTCATCCTCGGTGTGGCTAAATTCAACAGGTTTCAATATAGAAACTCATCCTTGGTGTGACTAGATTCAACAAGTATCAATATAGAAACTCATCCTCGGTTTGACTAGATTCAACATGTATCAATATAGAAACTCATCCTCGGTATGACTATATTCAATAGGTATCAATATAGAGAATCATCCTCGGTGTGACTAGAGTCAACAGGTATCAATATAGAAACTCATCCTCCGTATGACTAGTTTCAACTGGTATCAATATAGAAACTCATCCTCTGTATGACTAGTTTCAACAGGTATCAACATAGAAACTCTTCCTCGGTATGACTAGATTCAACATGTATTAATATATTAACTCATCATCGGTATGACTAGAGTCTACATATATCAATATAGAGAATCATCCTCAGTATGACTAGAGACAACAGGCATCAATATAGAAACTCATCCTCGGTATGACTAGATTCAACAGGTATGAATATAGAAACTCATCCTCGGTATGATTAGATTCAACACGTATCAATATAGAGAATCATCCTCGGTGTGACTAGAGTCAACAGGTATCAATATATAAACTGATCCTCGGTATGACTAGAGTCAACATGCATCAATATATAACCTGATCCTCGGTATGACTAGAGTCAACAGGTATCAATATAGAGACTCATCCTTGGTATGACTAGAGTCAGCATGCATCAATATAGAAACTCATCCTCGGTATGACTAGAGTCAACATGTATCAATATAGAGACTCATCCTTGGAATGACTAGAGACGACATGTATCAATATAGAAACTCATCCTCGGTATGACAAGAGTCAACAGGTATCAATATAGAGACTCATGCTTGGTATGACTAGAGTCAATAGGTATCAGTATAGAGA
Organism: Bathymodiolus brooksi; assembly: GCA_963680875.1. Taxonomy (NCBI): domain Eukaryota; kingdom Metazoa; phylum Mollusca; class Bivalvia; order Mytilida; family Modiolidae; genus Bathymodiolus; species Bathymodiolus brooksi. Next base: position 85,578,187 of record OY804586.1, on the reverse strand, counting down.
CTCATCCTCGGTATGACTAGAGTCAACATGTATCAATATATAAACTCATCCTCGGTGTGAGTAGACTCAACAGATATCAATATAGAAACTGATCCTCGGTATGACAAGAGACAACAGGTATCAATATAGAGACTCATCCTCGGTATGACTAGAGACAACAGGTATCATTATAGAAACTCATCCTCGGTATGACTAGAGTCAACAGGTATCAATATATAAACTCATCCTCGGTGTGGCTAAATTCAACAGGTTTCAATATAGAAACTCATCCTCGATGTGACTAGATTCAACAGGTATCAATATAGAACCTCATCCTCGGTATGACTAGATTCAACAGGTATCAATATAGAGACTCATCCTCGGTATGACTAGATTCAACAGGTATCAATATAGAGAATCATCCTCGGTGTGACTAGAGTCAACAGGTATCAATATAGAAACTCATCCTCGGTATGACTAGATTCAACAATTATCAATATAGAAAATCATCCTCGGTATGACTAGATTCAATAGGTATCAATATAGAGAATCATCCTCGGTGTGACTAGTTTCCACAGATATCAATATAGAAACTGATCCTCGGTATGACAAGAGACAACAGGTATCAATATAGAGACTCATCCTCGGTATGACTAGATTCAACAGGTATCAATATAGAGAATCATCCTCGGTGTGACTAGAGTCAACAGGTATCAATATAGAAACTCATCCTCGGTATGACTAGATTCAACAATTATCAATATAGAAACTCATCCTCGGTATGACTAGATTCAACATGTATCAAAATAGAAACTCATCATCGTTATGACTAGATTCAACAGGTATCAATATAGAGAATCATCCTCGGTGTGACTAGTTTCCACAGGTATCAATATAGAAACTCATCTTCGGTATGACTAGTTTCAACAGGTATCCCCATAGAAACTCTTCCTCGATATGACTAGATTCAACATGTATCAATATAGAAACTCATCATCGGTAAGACTAGATTCAACAGGTATCAATATAGAGACTCATCCTTGGAATGACTAGAGACAACATGTATCAATATAGAAACTCATCCTCGGTATGACAAGAGTCAACAGGTATCAATATAGAGACTCATGCTTGGTATGACTAGAGTCAACAGGTATCAGTATAGAGACTCATCCTCGGTATGACTAGAGTCAACATGTATCAATATATAAACTCATCCTCGGTGTGAGTAGACTCAACAAATATCAATATAGAAACTGATCCTCGGTATGACAAGAGACAACAGGTATCAATATAGAGACTCATCCTCGGTATGACTAGAGACAACAGGTATCATTATAGAAACTCATCCTCGGTATGATTAGAGTCAACAGGTATCAATATATAAACTCATCCTCGGTGTGGCTAAATTCAACAAGTTTCAATATAGAAACTCATCCTCGATGTGACTAGATTCAACAGGTATCAATATAGAAACTCATCCTCGGTATGACTAGATTCAACAGGTATCAATATAGAGACTCATCCTTGGTATGACTAGATTCAACAGGTATCAATATAGATAATCATCCTCGGTGTGACTAGAGTCAACAGGTATCAATATAGAAACTCATCCTCGGTATGACTAGATTCAACATGTATCAATATAGAAACTCATCATCGGTATGACTAGATTCAACAGGTATCAATATATAAACTGATCCTCGGTATGACTAGAGTCAACATGCATCAATATATAACCTGATCCTCGGTATGACTAGAGTCAACAGGTATCAATATAGAGACTCATCCTTGGTATGACTAGAGTCAGCATGCATCAATATAGAAACTCATCCTCGGTATGACTAGAGTCAACATGTATCAATATAGAGACTCATCCTTGGAATGACTAGAGACGACATGTATCAATATAGAAACTCATCCTCGGTATGACAAGAGTCAACAGGTATCAATATAGAGACTCATGCTTGGTATGACTAGAGTCAATAGGTATCAGTATAGAGACTCATCCTCGGTATGACTAGAGTCAACATGTATCAATATATAAACTCATCCTCGGTGTGAGTAGACTCAACAGATATCAATATAGAAACTGATCCTCGGTATGACAAGAGACAACAGGTATCAATATAGAGACTCATCCTCGGTATGACTAGAGACAACAGGTATCATTATAGAAACTCATCCTCGGTATGACTAGAGTCAACAGGTATCAATATATAAACTCATCCTCGGTGTGGCTAAATTCAACAGGTTTCAATATAGAAACTCATCCTCGATGTGACTAGATTCAACAGGTATCAATATAGAACCTCATCCTCGGTATGACTAGATTCAACAGGTATCAATATAGAGACTCATCCTCGGTATGACTAGATTCAACAGGTATCAATATAGAGAATCATCCTCGGTGTGACTAGAGTCAACAGGTATCAATATAGAAACTCATCCTCGGTATGACTAGATTCAACAATTATCAATATAGAAAATCATCCTCGGTATGACTAGATTCAATAGGTATCAATATAGAGAATCATCCTCGGTGTGACTAGTTTCCACAGATATCAATATAGAAACTGATCCTCGGTATGACAAGAGACAACAGGTATCAATATAGAGACTCATCCTCGGTATGACTAGATTCAACAGGTATCAATATAGAGAATCATCCTCGGTGTGACTAGAGTCAACAGGTATCAATATAGAAACTCATCCTCGGTATGACTAGATTCAACAATTATCAATATAGAAACTCATCCTCGGTATGACTAGATTCAACATGTATCAAAATAGAAACTCATCATCGTTATGACTAGATTCAACAGGTATCAATATAGAGAATCATCCTCGGTGTGACTAGTTTCCACAGGTATCAATATAGAAACTCATCTTCGGTATGACTAGTTTCAACAGGTATCCCCATAGAAACTCTTCCTCGATATGACTAGATTCAACATGTATCAATATAGAAACTCATCATCGGTAAGACTAGATTCAACAGGTATCAATATAGAGACTCATCCTTGGAATGACTAGAGACAACATGTATCAATATAGAAACTCATCCTCGGTATGACAAGAGTCAACAGGTATCAATATAGAGACTCATGCTTGGTATGACTAGAGTCAACAGGTATCAGTATAGAGACTCATCCTCGGTATGACTAGAGTCAACATGTATCAATATATAAACTCATCCTCGGTGTGAGTAGACTCAACAAATATCAATATAGAAACTGATCCTCGGTATGACAAGAGACAACAGGTATCAATATAGAGACTCATCCTCGGTATGACTAGAGACAACAGGTATCATTACAGAAACTCATCCTCGGTATGATTAGAGTCAACAGGTATCAATATATAAACTCATCCTCGGTGTGGCTAAATTCAACAAGTTTCAATATAGAAACTCATCCTCGATGTGACTAGATTCAACAGGTATCAATATAGAAACTCATCCTCGGTATGACTAGATTCAACAGGTATCAATATAGAGACTCATCCTTGGTATGACTAGATTCAACAGGTATCAATATAGATAATCATCCTCGGTGTGACTAGAGTCAACAGGTATCAATATAGAAACTCATCCTCGGTATGACTAGATTCAACAATTATCAATATAGAAACTCATCCTCGGTATGACTAGATTCAATAGGTATCAATATAGAAACTCATCTTCGGTATGACTAGTTTCAACAGGTATCCACATAGAAACTCTTCCTCGATATGACTAGATTCAACATGTATCAATATAGAAACTCATCATCGGTATGACTAGATTCAACAGGTATCAATATAGAAACTCTTCCTCGGTGCGAAGAGATTCAACAGGTCTCAATATAGAAACTCATCCTCGGTATGACTAGAGTCAACAGTTGTCAATATAGAAACTCATCCTCGGTATGACTAGATTCAACAGGCATCAATATAGAAACTCATCCTCGGTATGACTAGAGACACCATGTATCAATATAGAAACTCATCCTCGGTATGACTAGATTCAACAGGTATCAATATAGAAACTCATCCTCCGTATGATTAGATTCAACACGTATCAATATAGAGAATCATCCTCGGTGTGACTAGAGTCAACAGGTATCAATATATAAACTGATCCTCGGTATGACTAGAGTCAACATGCATCAATATATAAACTGATCCTCGGTATGACTAAAGTCAACATGCATCAATATAGAAACTCATCCTTGGTATGACTAGAGTCAACAGTTATCAATATAGAGACTCATCCTTGGTATGACTAGAGTCAACATGCATCAATATAGAAACTCATCCTCGGTATGACTAGAATCAACATGTATCAATATAGAGACTCATCCTTGGAATGACTAGAGACAACATGTATCAATATAGAAACGCATCCTCGGTATGACTAGAGTCAACAGATGTCAATATAGAAAATCATCCTCGGTATGACTATATTCAACAGGTATCAATATAGAAACTCATCCTCGGTATGACTAGAGACAACAGGTATCAATATAGAAACTCATCCTCGGTATGACTAGATTCAACAGGTATCAATATAGAAACTCATCCTCCGTATGATTAGATTCAACACGTATCAATATAGAGAATCATCCTCGGGGTGACTAGAGTCAACAGGTATCAATATATAAACTCATACTCGGTATGACTAGTTTCAACAGGTTTCAGTATAGAAACTCATCCTCGGTATGACTAGTTTCAACAGGTATCAATATAGAAACTCTTCCTCGGTGCGAAGAGATTCAACAGGTCTCAATATAGAAACTCATCCTCGGTATGACTAGAGTCAACAGTTGTCAATATAGAAACTCATCCTCGGTATGACTAGATTCAACAGGTATCAATATAGAAACTCATCCTCGGTATGACTAGAGACAACAGGTATCAATATAGAAACTCATCCTCGGTATGACTAGATTCAACAGGTATCAATATAGAAACTCATCCTTCGTATGATTAGATTCAACACGTATCAATATAGAGAATCATCCTCGGTGTGACTAGAGTCAACAGGTATCAATATATAAACTGATCCTTGGTATGACTAGAGTCAACATGCATCAATATATAAACTGATCTTCGGTATGACTAAAGTCAACATGCATCAATATAGAAACTCATCCTTGGTATGACTAGAGTCAACAGGTATCAATATAGAGACTCATCCTTGGTATGACTAGAGTCAACATGCATCAATATAGAAACTCATCCTCGGTATGACTAGAGTCAACATGTATCAATATAGAGACTCATCTTTGGAATGACTAGAGACAACATGTATCAATATAGAAACTCATCCTCGGTATGACTAGAGTCAACATGTATCAATATATAAACTCATCCTCGGTGTGAGTAGACTCAACAGATATCAATATAGAAACTGATCCTCGGTATGACAAGAGACAACAGGTATCAATATAGAGACTCATCTTCGGTTTGACTAGAGAAAACAGGTATCATTATAGAAACTCATCCGCGATATGACTAGAGTCAACAGGTATCAATATATAAACTCATCCTCGGTGTGGCTAAATTCAACATGTTTCAATATAGAAACTCATCCTCGATGTGACTAGATTCAACAGGTATCAATATAGAAACTCATCCGCGGTTTGACTAGATTCAACATGTATCAATATAGAAACTCATCCTCGGTATGACTAGATTCAACAGGTATCAATATAGAGAATAATCCTCGGTGTGACTAGAGTCAACAGGTATCAATATAGAAACTCATCCTCGGTATGACTAGATTCAACAATTATCAATATAGAAACTCATCCTCGGTATGACTAGATTCAATAGGTATCAATATAGAGAATCATCCTCGGTGTGACTAGTTTCCACAGGTATCAATATAGAAACTCATCCTCGGTATGACTAGTTTCAACAGGTATCCACATAGAAACTCTTCCTCGGTATGACTAGATTCAACAGGTATCAATATAGAAACTCATCCTCGGTATGACTAGTTTCAACTGGTATCAATATAGAAACTCTTCCTCGGTGCGAAGAGATTCAACAGGTCTCAATATATAAACTCATCCTCGGTATGACTAGAGACAACATGTATCAATATAGAAACTCACCCTCGGTATGACTAGAGTCAACAGGTATCAATATAGAAACTGATCCTCGGTATGACAAGAGACAACAGGTATCAATATAGAGACTCATCCTCGGTATGACTAGAGACAACAGGTATCATTATAGAAACTCATCATCGGTATGACTAGAGTCAACAAGTATCAATATATAAACTCATCCTCGGTGTGGCTAAATTCAACAGGTTTCAATATAGAAACTCATCCTTGGTGTGACTAGATTCAACAGGTATCAATATAGAAACTCATCCTCGGTTTGACTAGATTCAACATGTATCAATATAGAAACTCATCCTCGGTATGACTATATTCAATAGGTATCAATATAGAGAATCATCCTCGGTGTGACTAGAGTCAACAGGTATCAATATAGAAACTCATCCTCCGTATGACTAGTTTCAACTGGTATCAATATAGAAACTCATCCTCTGTATGACTAGTTTCAACAGGTATCAACATAGAAACTCTTCCTCGGTATGACTAGATTCAACATGTATTAATATATTAACTCATCATCGGTATGACTAGAGTCTACATATATCAATATAGAGAATCATCCTCAGTATGACTAGAGACAACAGGTATCAATATAGAAACTCATCCTCGGTATGACTAGATTCAACAGGTATGAATATAGAAACTCATCCTCGGTATGATTAGATTCAACACGTATCAATATAGAGAATCATCCTCGGTGTGACTAGAGTCAACAGGTATCAATATATAAACTGATCCTCGGTATGACTAGAGTCAACATGCATCAATATATAAACTGATCCTCGGTATGACTAGAGTCAACAGGTATCAATATAGAGACTCATCCTTGGTATGACTAGAGTCAGCATGCATCAATATAGAAACTCATCCTCGGTATGACTAGAGTCAACATGTATCAATATAGAGACTCATCCTTGGAATGACTAGAGACAACATGTATCAATATAGAAACTCATCCTCGGTATGACAAGAGTCAACAGGTATCAATATAGAGACTGATCCTCGGTATGACAAGAGACAACAGGTATCAATATAGAGACTCATCCTCGGTATGACTAGAGACAACAGGTATCACTATAGAAACTCATCCTCGGTATGACTAGAGTCAACAGGTATCAATATATAAACTCATCCTCGGTGTGGCTAAATTCAACAGGTTTCAATATAGAAACTCATCCTCGATGTGACTAGATTCAACAGGTATCAATATAGAACCTCATCCTCGGTATGACTAGATTCAACAGGTATCAATATAGAGACTCATCCTCGGTATGACTAGATTCAACAGGTATCAATTTAGAGAATCATCCTCGGTGTGACTAGAGTCAACAGGTATCAATATAGAAACTCATCCTCGGTATGACTAGATTCAACAATTATCAATATAGAAAATCATCCTCGGTATGGCTAGATTCAATAGGTATCAATATAGAGAATCATCCTCGGTGTGATTAGTTTCCACAGATATCAATATAGAAACTGATCCTCGGTATGACAAGAGACAACAGGTATCAATATAGAGACTCATCCTCGATATGACTAGAGACAACAGGTAACAATATAGAGACTCATCCTCGGTATGACTAGAGACAACAGGTATCATTATAGAAACTCATCCTCGGTATGACTAGAGTCAACAGGTATCAATATATAAACTCATCCTCGGTGTGGCTAAATTCAACAGGTTTCAATATAGAAACTCATCCTCGATGTGACTAGATTCAACAGGTATCAATATAGAAACTCATCCTCGGTATGACTAGATTCAACAGGTATCAATATAGAGACTCATCCTTGGTATGACTAGATTCAACAGGTATCAATATAGAGAATCATCCTCGGTGTGACTAGAGTCAACAGGTATCAATATAGAAACTCATCCTCGGTATGACTAGATTCAATAGGTATCAATATAGAGAATCATCCTCGGTGTGACTAGTTTCCACAGGTATCAATATAGAAACTCATCTTCGGTATGACTAGTTTCAACAGGTATCCCCATAGAAACTCTTCCTCGATATGACTAGATTCAACATGTATCAATATAGAAACTCATCATCGGTATGACTAGATTCAACAGGTATCAATATAGAGACTCATCCTTGGAATGACTAGAGACAACATGTATCAATATAGAAACTCATCCTCGGTATGACAAGAGTCAACAGGTATCAATATAGAGACTCATGCTTGGTATGACTAGAGTCAACAGGTATCAGTATAGAGACTCATCCTCGGTATGACTAGAGTCAATATGTATCAATATATAAACTCATCCTCGGTGTGAGTAGACTCAACAAATATCAATATAGAAACTGATCCTCGGTATGACAAGAGACAACAGGTATCAATATAGAGACTCATCCTCGGTATGACTAGAGACAACAGGTATCATTATAGAAACTCATCCTCGGTATGACTAGAGTCAACAGGTATCAATATATAAACTCATCCTCGGTGTGGCTAAATTCAACAAGTTTCATTATAGAAACTGATCCTCGATGTGACTAGATTCAACAGGTATCGATATAGAAACTCATCCTCGGTATGACTAGATTCAACAGGTATCAATATAGAGACTCATCCTTGGTATGACTAGATTCAACAGGTATCAATATAGAGAATCATCCTCGGTGTGACTAGAGTCAACAGGTATCAATATAGAAACTCATCCTCGGTATGACTAGATTCAACAATTATCAATATAGAAACTCATCCTCGGTATGACTAGATTCAATAGGTATCAATATAGAGAATCATCCTCGGTGTGACTAGTTTCCACAGGTATCAATATAGAAACTCATCTTCGGTATGACTAGTTTCAACAGGTATCCACATAGAAACTCTTCCTCGATATGACTAGATTCAACATGTATCAATATAGAAACTCATCATCGGTATGACTAGATTCAACAGGTATCAATATAGAAACTCTTCCTCGGTGCGAAGAGATTCAACAGGTCTCAATATAGAAACTCATCCTCGGTATGACTAGAGTCAACAGTTGTCAATATAGAAACTCATCCTCGGTATGACTAGATTCAACAGGTATCAATATAGAAACTCATCCTCGGTATGACTAGAGACACCATGTATCAATATAGAAACTCATCCTCGGTATGACTAGATTCAACAGGTATCAATATAGAAACTCATCCTCCGTATGATTAGATTCAACACGTATCAATATAGAGAATCATCCTCGGTGTGACTAGAGTCAACAGGTATCAATATATAAACTGATCCTCGGTATGAATAGAGTCAACATGCATCAATATATAAACTGATCCTCGGTATGACTAAAGTCAACACGCATCAATATAGAAACTCATCCTTGGTATGACTAGAGTCAACAGGTATCAATATAGAGACTCATCCTTGGTATGACTAGAGTCAACATGCATCAATATAGAAACTCATCCTCGGTATGACTAGAGTCAACATGTATCAATATAGAGACTCATCCTTGGAATGACTAGAGACAACATGTATCAATATAGAAACGCATCCTCGGTTTGACTAGAGTCAACAGTTGTCAATATAGAAAATCATCCTCGGTATGACTATATTCAACAGGTATCAATATAGAAACTCATCCTCGGTATGACTAGAGACAACAGGTATCAATATAGAAACTCATCCTCGGTATGACTAGATTCAACAGGTATCAATATAGAAACTCATCCTCCGTATGATTAGATTCAACACGTATCAATATAGAGAATCATCCTCGGTGTGACTAGAGTCAACAGGTATCAATATATAAACTCATACTCGGTATGACTAGTTTCAACAGGTTTCAATATAGAAACTCATCCTCGGTATGACTAGTTTCAACAGGTATCAATATAGAAACTCTTCCTCGGTATGACTAGAGTCAACAGGTATCAATATATAAACTCATCCTCGGTGTGGCTAAATTCAACAGGTTTCAATATAGAAACTCATCCTCGATGTGACTAGATTCAACATGTATCAATATAGAACCTCATCCTCGGTATGACTAGATTCAACAGGTATCAATATAGAGACTCATCCTCGGTATGACTAGATTCAACAGGTATCAATATAGAGAATCATCCTCGGTGTGACTAGAGTCAACAGGTATCAATATAGAAACTCATCCTCGGTATGACTAGATTCAACAATTATCAATATAGAAAATCATCCTCGGTATGGCTAGATTCAATAGGTATCAATATAGAGAATCATCCTCGGTGTGACTAGTTTCCACAGATATCAATATAGAAACTGATCCTCGGTATGACAAGAGACAACAGGTATCAATATAGAGACTCATCCTCGATATGACTAGAGACAACAGGTATCAATATAGAGACTCATCCTCGGTATGACTAGAGACAACAGGTATCATTATAGAAACTCATCCTCGGTATGACTAGAGTCAACAGGTATCAATATATAAACTCATCCTCGGTGTGGCTAAATTCAACAGGTTTCAATATAGAAACTCATCCTCGATGTGACTAGATTCAACAGGTATCAATATAGAAACTCATCCTCGGTATGACTAGATTCAACAGGTATCAATATAGAGACTCATCCTTGGTATGACTAGATTCAACAGGTATCAATATAGAGAATCATCCTCGGTGTGACTAGAGTCAACAGGTATCAATATAGAAACTCATCCTCGGTATGACTAGATTCAACAATTATCAATATAGAAACTCATCCTCGGTATGACTAGATTCAATAGGTATCAATATAGAGAATCATCCTCGGTGTGACTAGTTTCCACAGGTATCAATATAGAAACTCATCTTCGGTATGACTAGTTTCAACAGGTATCCCCATAGAAACTCTTCCTCGATATGACTAGATTCAACATGTATCAATATAGAAACTCATCATCGGTATGACTAGATTCAACAGGTATCAATATAGAGACTCATCCTTGGAATGACTAGAGACAACATGTATCAATATAGAAACTCATCCTCGGTATGACAAGAGTCAACAGGTATCAATATAGAGACTCATGCTTGGTATGACTAGAGTCAACAGGTATCAGTATAGAGACTCATCCTCGGTATGACTAGAGTCAACATGTATCAATATATAAACTCATCCTCGGTGTGAGTAGACTCAACAAATATCAATATAGAAACTGATCCTCGGTATGACAAGAGACAACAGGTATCAATATAGAGACTCATCCTCGGTATGACTAGAGACAACAGGTATCATTATAGAAACTCATTCTCGGTATGACTAGAGTCAACAGGTATCAATATATAAACTCATCCTCGGTGTGGCTAAATTCAACAAGTTTCAATATAGAAACTCATCCTCGATGTGACTAGATTCAACAGGTATCAATATAGAAACTCATCCTCGGTATGACTAGATTCAACAGGTATCAATATAGAGACTCATCCTTGGTATGACTAGATTCAACAGGTATCAATATAGAGAATCATCCTCGGTGTGACTAGAGTCAACAGGTATCAATATAGAAACTCATCCTCGGTATGACTAGATTCAACAATTATCAATATAGAAACTCATCCTCGGTATGACTAGATTCAATAGGTATCAATATAGAGAATCATCCTCGGTGTGACTAGTTTCCACAGGTATCAATATAGAAACTCATCTTCGGTATGACTAGTTTCAACAGGTATCCACATAGAAACTCTTCCTCGATATGACTAGATTCAACATGTATCAATATAGAAACTCATCATCGGTATGACTAGATTCAACAGGTATCAATATAGAAACTCTTCCTCGGTGCGAAGAGATTCAACAGGTCTCAATATAGAAACTCATCCTCGGTATGACTAGAGTCAACAGTTGTCAATATAGAAACTCATCCTCGGTATGACTAGATTCAACAGGTATCAATATAGAAACTCATCCTCGGTATGACTAGAGACACCATGTATCAATATAGAAACTCATCCTCGGTATGACTAGATTCAACAGGTATCAATATAGAAACTCATCCTCCGTATGATTAGATTCAACACGTATCAATATAGAGAATCATCCTCGGTGTGACTAGAGTCAACAGGTATCAATATATAAACTGATCCTCGGTATGACTAGAGTCAACATGCATCAATATATAAACTGATCCTCGGTATGACTAAAGTCAACACGCATCAATATAGAAACTCATCCTTGGTATGACTAGAGTCAACAGGTATCAATATAGAGACTCATCCTTGGTATGACTAGAGTCAACATGCATCAATATAGAAACTCATCCTCGGTATGACTAGAGTCAACATGTATCAATATAGAGACTCATCCTTGGAATGAATAGAGACAACATGTATCAATATAGAAACGCATCCTCGGTATGACTAGAGTCAACAGTTGTCAATATAGAAAATCATCCTCGGTATGACTGTATTCAACAGGTATCAATATAGAAACTCATCCTCGGTATGACTAGAGACAACAGGTATCAATATAGAAACTCATCCTCGGTATGACTAGATTCAACAGGTATCAATATAGAAACTCATCCTCCGTATGATTAGATTCAACACGTATCAATATAGAGAATCATCCTCGGTGTGACTAGAGTCAACAGGTATCAATATATAAACTCATACTCGGTATGACTAGTTTCAACAGGTTTCAATATAGAAACTCATCCTCGGTATGACTAGTTTCAACAGGTATCAATATAGAAACTCTTCCTCGGTATGACTAGAGTCAACAGGTATCAATATATAAACTCATCCTCGGTGTGGCTAAATTCAACAGGTTTCAATATAGAAACTCATCCTCGATGTGACTAGATTCAACATGTATCAATATAGAACCTCATCCTCGGTATGACTAGATTCAACAGGTATCAATATAGAGACTCATCCTCGGTATGACTAGATTCAACAGGTATCAATATAGAGAATCATCCTCGGTGTGACTAGAGTGAACAGGTATCAATATAGAAACTCATCCTCGGTATGACTAGATTCAACAATTATCAATATAGAAAATCATCCTCGGTATGGCTAGATTCAATAGGTATCAATATAGAGAATCATCCTCGGTGTGACTAGTTTCCACATATATCAATATAGAAACTGATCCTCGGTATGACAAGAGACAACAGGTATCAATATAGAGACTCATCCTCGATATGACTAGAGACAACAGGTATCAATATAGAGACTCATCCTCGGTATGACTAGAGACAACAGGTATCATTATAGAAACTCATCCTCGGTATGACTAGAGTCAACAGGTATCAATATATAAACTCATCCTCGGTGTGGCTAAATTCAACAGGTTTCAATATAGAAACTCATCCTCGATGTGACTAGATTCAACAGGTATCAATATAGAAACTCATCCTCGGTATGACTAGATTCAACAGGTATCAATATAGAGACTCATCCTTGGTATGACTAGATTCAACAGGTATCAATATAGAGAATCATCCTCGGTGTGACTAGAGTCAACAGGTATCAATATAGAAACTCATCCTCGGTATGACTAGATTCAACAATTATCAATATAGAAACTCATCCTCGGTATGACTAGATTCAATAGGTATCAATATAGAGAATCATCCTCGGTGTGACTAGTTTCCACAGGTATCAATATAGAAACTCATCTTCGGTATGACTAGTTTCAACAGGTATCCCCATAGAAACTCTTCCTCGATATGACTAGATTCAACATGTATCAATATAGAAACTCATCATCGGTATGACTAGATTCAACAGGTATCAATATAGAGACTCATCCTTGGAATGACTAGAGACAACATGTATCAATATAGAAACTCATCCTCGGTATGACAAGAGTCAACAGGTATCAATATAGAGACTCATGCTTGATATGACTAGAGTCAACAGGTATCAGTATAGAGACTCATCCTCGGTATGACTAGAGTCAACATGTATCAATATATAAACTCATCCTCGGTGTGAGTAGACTCAACAAATATCAATATAGAAACTGATCCTCGGTATGACAAGAGACAACAGGTATCAATATAGAGACTCATCCTCGGTATGACTAGAGACAACAGGTATCATTATAGAAACTCATCCTCGGTATGACTAGAGTCAACAGGTATCAATATATAAACTCATCCTCGGTGTGGCTAAATTCAACAAGTTTCAATATAGAAACTCATCCTCGATGTGACTAGATTCAACAGGTATCAATATAGAAACTCATCCTCGGTATGACTAGATTCAACAGGTATCAATATAGAGACTCATCCTTGGTATGACTAGATTCAACAGGTATCAATATAGAGAATCATCCTCGGTGTGACTAGAGTCAACAGGTATCAATATAGAAACTCATCCTCGGTATGACTAGATTCAACAATTATCAATATAGAAACTCATCCTCGGTATGACTAGATTCAATAGGTATCAATATAGAGAATCATCCTCGGTGTGACTAGTTTCCACAGGTATCAATATAGAAACTCATCTTCGGTATGACTAGTTTCAACAGGTATCCACATAGAAACTCTTCCTCGATATGACTAGATTCAACATGTATCAATATAGAAACTCATCATCGGTATGACTAGATTCAACAGGTATCAATATAGAAACTCTTCCTCGGTATGACTAGAGACACCATGTATCAATATAGAAACTCATCCTCGGTATGACTATATTCAACAGGTATCAATATAGAAACTCATCCTCCGTATGATTAGATTCAACACGTATCAATATAGAGAATCATCCTCGGTGTGACTAGAGTCAACAGGTATCAATATATAAACTGATCCTCGGTATGACTAGAGTCAACATGCATCAATATATAAACTGATCCTCGGTATGACTAAAGTCAACATGCATCAATATAGAAACTCATCCTTGGTATGACTAGAGTCAACAGGTATCAATATAGAGACTCATCCTTGGTATGACTAGAGTCAACATGCATCAATATAGAAACTCATCCTCGGTATGACTAGAGTCAACATGTATCAATATAGAGACTCATCCTTGGAATGACTAGAGACAACATGTATCAATATAGAAACGCATCCTCGGTATGACTAAAGTCAACAGTTGTCAATATAGAAAATCATCCTCGGTATGACTATATTCAACAGGTATCAATATAGAAACTCATCCTCGGTATGACTAGAGACAACAGGTATCAATATAGAAACTCATCCTCGGTATGACTAGATTCAACAGGTATCAATATAGAAACTCATCCTCCGTATGATTAGATTCAACACGTATCAATATAGAGAATCATCCTCGGTGTGACTAGAGTCAACAGGTATCAATATATAAACTCATACTCGGTATGGCTAGTTTCAACAGGTTTCAATATAGAAACTCATCCTCGGTATGACTAGTTTCAACAGGTATCAATATAGAAACTCTTCCTCGGTGCGAAGAGATTCAACAGGTCTCAATATAGAAACTCATCCTCGGTATGACTAGAGTCAACAGTTGTCAATATAGAAACTCATCCTCGGTATGACTAGATTCAACTGGTATCAATATAGAAACTCATCCTCGGTATGACTAGAGGCAACAGGTATCGATATAGAAACTCATCCTCGGTATGACTAGATTCAACAGGTATCAATATAGAAACTCATCCTTCGTATGATTAGATTCAACACGTATCAATATAGAGAATCATCCTCGGTGTGACTAGAGTCAACAGGTATCAATATATAAACTGAGCCTTGGTATGACTAGAGTCAACATGCATCAATATATAAACTGATCCTCGGTATGACTAGAGTCAACATGTATCAATATAGAGACTCATCTTTGGAATGACTAGAGACAACATGTATCAATATAGAAACTCATCCTCGGTATGACTAGAGTCAACATGTATCAATATATAACCTCATCCTCGGTGTGAGTAGACTCAACAGATATCAATATAGAAACTGATCCGCGGTATGACAAGAGACAACAGGTATCAATATAGAGACTCATCTTCGGTTTGACTAGAGAAAACAGGTATCATTATAGAAACTCATCCGCGATATGACTAGATTCAACAGGTATCAATATAGAAACTCATCCGCGGTTTGACTAGATTCAACATGTATCAATATAGAAACTCATCCTCGGTATGACTAGATTCAACAGGTATCAATATAGAAACTCATCCTCGGTATGACTAGATTCAACAATTATCAATATAGAAACTCATCCTCGGTATGACTAGATTCAATAGGTATCAATATAGAGAATCATCCTCGGTGTGACTAGTTTCCACAGGTATCAATATAGAAACTCATCCTCGGTATGACTAGTTTCAACAGGTATCCACATAGAAACTCTTCCTCGGTATGACTAGATTCAACAGGTATCAATATAGAAACTCATCCTCGGTATGACTAGTTTCAACTGGTATCAATATAGAAACTCTTCCTCGGTGCGAAGAGATTCAACAGGTCTCAATATATAAACTCATCCTCGGTATGACTAGATTCAACAGGTATCAATATAGAAACTCATCCTCGGTATGACTAGAGACAACAGGTATCAATATAGAAACTCATCCTCGGTATGACTAGATTCAACAGGTATCAATATAGAAACTCATCCTCCGTATGATTAGATTCAACACGTATCAATATAGAGAATCATCCTCGGTGTGACTAGAGTCAACAGGTATCAATATATAAACTGATCCTCGGTATGACTAGAGTCAACATGCATCAATATATAAACTGATCCTCGGTATGACTAAAGTCAACATGCATCAATATAGAAACTCATCCTTGGTATGACTAGAGTCAACAGGTATCAATATAGAAACTCATACTGGTATGACTAGAGTCAACATGCATCAATATAGAAACTCATCCTCGGTATGACTAGAGTCAACATGTATCAATATAGAGACTCTTCCTTGGAATGACTAGAGACAATAATGTATCAATATAGAAATTTATCCTCCGTATGATTAGATTCAACAGGTATCAATATAGAGAATCATCCTCGGTGTGACTAGAGTCAACAGGTATCAATATATTACCTCATACTCGCTATGACTAGTTTCAACAGGTTTCAATATAGAAACTCATCCTCGGTATGACTAGTTTCAACAGGTATCAATATAGAAACTCTTCCTCGGTGCGAAGAGATTCAACAGGTCTCAATATAGAAACTCATCCTCGGTATGACTAGAGTCAACAGTTATCAATATAGAAACTCATCCTTCGTATGATTAGATTCAACACGTATCAATATAGAGAATCATCCTCGGTGTGACTAGGGTCAACAGGTATCAATATATAAACTGATCCTTGGTATGACTAGAGTCAACATGCATCAATATATAAACTCATCCTCGGTATGACTAAAGTCAACATGCATCAATATAGAAACTCATCCTTGGTATGACTAGAGTCAACAGGTATCAATATAGAGACTCATCCTTGGTATGACTAGAGTCAACAGGTATCAATATATAAACTGATCCTCGGTATGACTAGAGTCAACATGCATCAATATATAAACTGATCCTCGGTATGACTAAAGTCAACATGCATCAATATAGAAATTCATCCTTGGTATGACTAGAGTCAACAGGTATCAATATAGAGACTCATCCTTGGTATGACTAGAGTCAACATGCATCAATATAGAAACTCATCCTCGGTATGACTAGAGTCAACATGTATCAATATAGAGACTCATCCTTGGAATGACTAGAGACAACAAGTATCAATATAGAAACGCATCCTCGGTATGACTAGAGTCAACAGATGTCAATATAGAAAACCATCCTCGGTATGACTAGATTCAACAGGTATCAATATAGAAACTCATCCTCCGTATGATTAGATTCAACACGTATCAATATAGAGAATCATCCTCGGTGTGACTAGAGTCAACAGGTATCAATATATAAACTCATACTCGGTATGACTAGTTTCAACAGGTTTCAATATAGAAACTCATCCTCGGTATGACTAGTTTCAACTGGTATCAATATAGAAACTCTTCCTCGGTGCGAAGAGATTCAACAGGTCTCAATATATAAACTCATCCTCGGTATGACTAGAGTCAACAGTTGTCAATATAGAAACTCATCCTCGGTATGACTAGATTCAACAGGTATCAATATAGAAACTCATCCTCGGTATGACTAGAGACAACAGGTATCAATATAGAAACTCATCCTCGGTATGACTAGATTCAACAGGTATCAATATAGAAACTCATCCTCCGTATGATTAGATTCAACACGTATCAATATAGAGAATCATCCTCGGTGTGACTAGAGTCAACAGGTATCAATATATAAACTGATCCTCTGTATGACTAGAGTCAACATGCATCAATATATAAACTGATCCTCGGTATGACTAAAGTCAACATGCATCAATATAGAAACTCATCCTTGGTATGACTAGATTCAACACGTATAAATATAGAGAATCATCCTCGGTGTGACTAGAGTCAACAGGTATCAATATATAAACTGATCCTCGGTATGACTAGAGTCAACATGTATCAATATAGAGACTCTTCCTTGGAATGACTAGAGACAATAATGTATCAATATAGAAACTCATCCTCGGTATGACTAGAGACAACAGGTATCAATATAGAAACTCATCCTCGGTATGACTAGATTCAACAGGTATCAATATAGAAACTCATCCTTCGTATGATTAGATTCAACACGTATCAATATAGAGAATCATCCTCGGTGTGACTAGAGTCAACAGGTATCAATATATAAACTGATCCTCGGTATGACTAGAGTCAACATGCATCAATATATAAACTGATCCTCGGTATGACTAAAGTCAACATGCATCAATATAGAAACTCATCCTTGGTATGACTAGAGTCAACAGGTATCAATATAGAAACTCATACTGGTATGACTAGAGTCAACATGCATCAATATAGAAACTCATCCTCGGTATGACTAGAGTCAACATGTATCAATATAGAGACTCTTCCTTGGAATGACTAGAGACAATAATGTATCAATATAGAAATTTATCCTCCGTATGATTAGATTCAACAGGTATCAATATAGAGAATCATCCTCGGTGTGACTAGAGTCAACAGGTATCAATATATTACCTCATACTCGCTATGACTAGTTTCAACAGGTTTCAATATAGAAACTCATCCTCGGTATGACTAGTTTCAACAGGTATCAATATAGAAACTCTTCCTCGGTGCGAAGAGATTCAACAGGTCTCAATATAGAAACTCATCCTCGGTATGACTAGAGTCAACAGTTATCAATATAGAAACTCATCCTTCGTATGATTAGATTCAACACGTATCAATATAGAGAATCATCCTCGGTGTGACTAGGGTCAACAGGTATCAATATATAAACTGATCCTTGGTATGACTAGAGTCAACATGCATCAATATATAAACTCATCCTCGGTATGACTAAAGTCAACATGCATCAATATAGAAACTCATCCTTGGTATGACTAGAGTCAACAGGTATCAATATAGAGACTCATCCTTGGTATGACTAGAGTCAACAGGTATCAATATATAAACTGATCCTCGGTATGACTAGAGTCAACATGCATCAATATATAAACTGATCCTCGGTATGACTAAAGTCAACATGCATCAATATAGAAATTCATCCTTGGTATGACTAGAGTCAACAGGTATCAATATAGAGACTCATCCTTGGTATGACTAGAGTCAACATGCATCAATATAGAAACTCATCCTCGGTATGACTAGAGTCAACATGTATCAATATAGAGACTCATCCTTGGAATGACTAGAGACAACAAGTATCAATATAGAAACGCATCCTCGGTATGACTAGAGTCAACAGATGTCAATATAGAAAACCATCCTCGGTATGACTAGATTCAACAGGTATCAATATAGAAACTCATCCTCCGTATGATTAGATTCAACACGTATCAATATAGAGAATCATCCTCGGTGTGACTAGAGTCAACAGGTATCAATATATAAACTCATACTCGGTATGACTAGTTTCAACAGGTTTCAATATAGAAACTCATCCTCGGTATGACTAGTTTCAACTGGTATCAATATAGAAACTCTTCCTCGGTGCGAAGAGATTCAACAGGTCTCAATATATAAACTCATCCTCGGTATGACTAGAGTCAACAGTTGTCAATATAGAAACTCATCCTCGGTATGACTAGATTCAACAGGTATCAATATAGAAACTCATCCTCGGTATGACTAGAGACAACAGGTATCAATATAGAAACTCATCCTCGGTATGACTAGATTCAACAGGTATCAATATAGAAACTCATCCTCCGTATGATTAGATTCAACACGTATCAATATAGAGAATCATCCTCGGTGTGACTAGAGTCAACAGGTATCAATATATAAACTGATCCTCTGTATGACTAGAGTCAACATGCATCAATATATAAACTGATCCTCGGTATGACTAAAGTCAACATGCATCAATATAGAAACTCATCCTTGGTATGACTAGATTCAACACGTATAAATATAGAGAATCATCCTCGGTGTGACTAGAGTCAACAGGTATCAATATATAAACTGATCCTCGGTATGACTAGAGTCAACATGTATCAATATAGAGACTCTTCCTTGGAATGACTAGAGACAATAATGTATCAATATAGAAACTCATCCTCGGTATGACTAGAGACAACAGGTATCAATATAGAAACTCATCCTCGGTATGACTAGATTCAACAGGTATCAATATAGAAACTCATCCTTCGTATGATTAGATTCAACACGTATCAATATAGAGAATCATCCTCGGTGTGACTAGGGTCAACAGGTATCAATATATAAACTGATCCTTGGTATGACTAGAGTCAATATGCATCAATATATAAACTGATCCTCGGTATGACTAAAGTCAACATGCATCAATATAGAAACTCATCCTTGGTATGACTAGAGTCAACAGGTATCAATATAGAGACTCATCTCTGGTATGACTAGAGTCAACATGCATCAATATAGAAACTCATCCTCGGTATGACTAGAGTCAACATGTATCAATATAGAGACTCATCTTTGGAATGACTAGAGACAACATGTATCAATATAGAAACTCATCCTCGGTATGACTAGAGTCAACATGTATCAATATATAAACTCATCCTCGGTGTGAGTAGACTCAACAGATATCAATATAGAAACTGATCCTCGGTATGACAAGAGACAACAGGTATCAATATAGAGACTCATCTTCGGTATGACTAGAGAAAACAGGTATCATTATAGAAACTCATCCGCGATATGACTAGAGTCAACAGGTATCAATATATAAACTCATCCTCGGTGTGGCTAAATTCAACATGTTTCAATATAGAAACTCATCCTCGATGTGACTAGATTCAACAGGTATCAATATAGAAACTCATCCGCGGTTTGACTAGATTCAACATGTATCAATATAGAAACTCATCCTCGGTATGACTAGATTCAACAGGTATCAATATAGAAACTCATCCTCGGTATGACTAGATTCAACAGGTATCAATATAGAGAATCATCCTCGGTGTGACTAGAGTCAACAGGTATCAATATAGAAACTCATCCTCGGTATGACTAGATTCAACAATTATCAATATAGAAACTCATCCTCGGTATGACTAGATTCAATAGGTATCAATATAGAGAATCATCCTCGGTGTGACTAGTTTCCACAGGTATCATTATAGAAACTCATCCTCGGTATGACTAGTTTCAACAGGTATCCACATAGAAACTCTTCCTCGGTATGACTAGATTCAACAGGTATCAATATAGAAACTCATCCTCCGTATGATTAGATTCAACACGTATCAATATAGAGAATCATCCTCGGTGTGACTAGAGTCAACAGGTATCAATATATAAACTGATCCTCGGTATGACTAGAGTCAACATGCATCAATATATAAACTGATCCTCGGTATGACTAAAGTCAACATGCATCAATATAGAAATTCATCCTTGGTATGACTAGAGTCCACAGGTATCAATATAGAGACTCATTCTTGGTATGACTAGAGTCAACATGCATCAATATAGAAACTCATCCTTGGTATGACTAGAGTCAACATGTATCAATATATAAACTCATCCTCGGTGCGAGTAGACTCAACAGATATCAATATAGGAACTGATCCTCGGTATGACAAGAGACAACATGTATCAATATAGAGACTCATCTGCGGTGTGACTAGATTCAACATGTATCAATATAGAAACTCATCCTCGGTATGACTAGATTCAACAGGTATCAATATAGAAACTCATCCTCGGTATGACTAGATTCAACAGGTATCAATATAGAGAATCATCCTCGGTGTGACTAGAGTCAACAGGTATCAATATAGAAACTCATCCTCGGTATGACTAGATTCAACAATTATCAATATAGAAACTCATCCTCGGTATGACTAGATTCAATAGGTATCAATATAGAGAATCATCCTCGGTGTGACTAGTTTCCACAGGTATCAATATAGAAACTCTTCCTCGGTATGACTAGATTCAACATGCATCAATATATAAACTCATCATCGGTATGACTAGAGACAACATATATCAATATAGAGAATCAACCTTGGTGTGACTAGAGTCAACAGGCATCAATATAGAAATTCATCCTCGGTATGACTAGAGACAACAGGTATCAATATAGAAACTCATCCTCGGTATGACTAGATTCAACAGGTATCAATATAGAAACTCATCCTCGGTATGATTAGATTCAACACGTATCAATATAGAGAATTATCCTCGGTGTGACTAGAGTCAACAGGTATCAATATATAAACTCATACTCGGTATGACTAGTTTCAACAGGTTTCAATATAGAAACTCATCCTCGGTATGACTAGTTTCAACAGGTATCAATATAGAAACTCTTCCTCGGTGCGAACAGATTCAACAGGTCTCAATATAGAAACTCATCCTCGGTATGACTAGAGTCAACAGTTGTCAATATAGAAACTCATCCTCGGTATGACTAGAGTCAACATGTATTAATATAGAAACTCATCCCCGGTATGACTAGAGTCAACATGTATCAATATAGAAACTCATCCTCAGTGAGACTATAGTCAACAGGTGTACAGGCTATTCATCCTCGGTGTGGCTAGAGACAACATGTGTACACCCTATTAATACTTGGTCAGATTTACGATGTGCCCGTCTCCACAGTCGATCAATATTGCCAGCATCTACTTGTGTGAATCATGGTTATCCACATGGACATTTTTGTTATCGTTTTTTCCATCTTGCTACCAAAAATCGTTCGATTAATTGACTTTCTAATCTTTCTACTTAAAACTTCGACCGCATTAAATTGGATCTCTACGTTTTTATTCTTGATGACAAATTCATTTATGAGGACCATTTTGCTAAGCTTGATCTTTTGGGAAGCTACAAAACATTGGATACAATGCATTGTTTTGAAATGTGTGTTGTTGTAAATATAGCGTCTGGTAAGTCAATAAAGGCTGAGTACTGATCTCATTTTATTGTA
This sequence comes from Bathymodiolus brooksi, assembly GCA_963680875.1. NCBI lineage: Eukaryota > Metazoa > Mollusca > Bivalvia > Mytilida > Modiolidae > Bathymodiolus > Bathymodiolus brooksi. The sequence goes on along the minus strand of OY804586.1, from coordinate 85,554,638 downwards.
AATATAGTGTCTGGTAAGTCAATAAAGGCTGAGTACTGATCTCATTTTATTGTAAATATAGTGTCTTGTAAGTCAATAAAGGCTGAGTACTGATCTCATTTTATTGTAAATATAGTGTCTCGTAAGTCTATAAAGGCTGGGTACTGATCTCATTTGATTGTAAATATAGTGTCTCGTAAGTCTATAAAGGCTGGGTACTGATCTCATTTGATTGTAAATATAGTGTCTCCTAAGTCTATAAAGGCTGGGTACTGATCTCATTTGATGGTACATATAGTGTCTCGTAAGTCTATAAAGGCTGGGTACTGAGCTCATTTGATGGTAAATATAGTGTCTCGTTTCTATAAAGGTTGGGTACTGATCTCATTTTATTGTAAATATAGTGTCTGGTAAGTCAATAAAGGATGGGTACTGATCTCATTTTATTGTAAATATAGTGTCTCGTAGGTCTATAAAGGCTGGGTACTGATCTCATTTTATTGTAAATATAGTGTCTCGTAAGTCTATAAATGCTGGGTACTGATCTAATTTTAATGTAAATATAGTGTCTCGTAAGTCTATAAAGGCTGGGTACTGATCTCATTTTATTGTAAATATAGTGTCTCGTAAGTCTATAAAGGTTGGGTACTGATCTCATTTTATTGTAAATATAGTGTCTCGTTTCTATAAAGGCTGGGTACTGATCTTATTGTATTGTAAATATAGTGTCTCGTAAGTCTAAAAAGGATGGGTACTGATCTCATTGTATTGTAAATATTGTGTCTCGTGTCTATAAAGGATGGGTACTGATCTCATTGTATTGTACATATAGTGTCTCGTGTCTATACAATCTGGGTACTGATCTCATTTTATTGTACATATAGTGTCTCGTAAGTCTATAAAGGATTGGAAATGATCTCATTTTATTGTAAATATAGTGTCTCGTGTCTATAAAGGTTGTGTACTGATCTCATTTTATTGTAAATACAGTATCACGTGTCTATAAAGGTTGGGTACTGATCTCATTTTATTGTAAATATAGTGTGTCGTGTCTATAAAGGCTGGGAACTGATCTCATTTTATTATAAACATAGTATCGCTTGTCTATAAAAGCTGGGTACTGATCTCATTTTATTGTAAATATAGTGTTTCGTAAGTCTATAAAGGCTGGGTACTGATCTCATTTTATTGTAAGTTTAGTGGCTCGTGTCTATAAAGGATGGGTACTGATCTCATTGTATTGTAAATATTGTGTCTGGTGTCTATAAAGGCTGGGTACTGATCTCAGTTTATTGTAAATATAGTGTCTCGTAAATCAATACAGGATTGGTACTGATCTCATGTTATTGTAAGTTTAGTGTCTCGTGTCTATAAAGGATGGGTACTGATCTCATTTTATTGTAAATATAGTGTCTCGTGTCTATAAAGGCTGGGTACTGATCTCAGTTTATTGTAAATATAGTGTCTCGTAAGTCTATAAAGGATGGGTACTGATCTCATTTTTTTGTAAACATAGTGTCTCGTGTATAAAAAAGCTGGATACTGATCTCATTTTATTGTAAATATAGTTTCTCGTAAGTCTATAAAGGCTGGTTACTGATCTCATTATATTGTAAATATAGTGTATAGTGTCTATAAAGGCTGGGTACTGATCTCATTTTATTGTAAATATAGTGTCTCGTAAGTCTATAAAGGCTGGGTACTGATCCTATTTTATTGTAAATTTAGTGTCTCGTGTCTATGAAGGCAGGGTACTTATATCATTTTATTGTAAATATAGATTCTCGTGACTATAAAGGCCGAGTACTGATCTCATTTTATTGTAAACATAGTGTCACGTGTCTAAAAAGGATGGGTACTGATCTCATTTTATTGTAAACATAGTGTCTCGTAAGTCTATACAGGCTGGGTACTGATTTCATTTTATTTTAAATATAGTGTTCCGTAAGTCTATAAAGGATTGGTACTGATCTCATTTTATTGTAAATATAGTGTCTCGTAACAATATAAAGGATTGGTACTGATCTCATTTTATTGTAAATATAGTGTCTCGTGTCTATAAAGGCCGGGTACTTATCTCATTTTATTGTAAATATAGTGTCTCCTAACTCTATAAAGGATGGGTACTGATTTCATTTTATTGTAAATATAGTGTCTCGTAAGTCTATAAAGATAGGATACTGATCTCATTTTATTGTAAATATAGTGTCTCTTTTCTATAAAGGATGGGTACTGATCTCATTTTATTGTAAATTAATTTTGCGTGTCTATAAAGCCTGTGTACTGATCTCATTTTATTGTAAATATAGTGTCTCTTAAGTCTATTAAGGAATGGTACTGATCTCATTTCATTGTAAATTTAGTGTCTCGTGTCTATAAAGGATGAGTACTGATCTAATTTTTTGTAAGCATAGTGTCTCGTGTCTAAAAAAGTTGTGTACTGATCTCATTTTATTGTAAATATAGTGTTTCGTAAGTCTATAAAGCCTGGATATTGATCTCATTTTATTGTGAATATAGTGTCTCGTGTCTATAAAGGATAGGTACTGATCTCATTTTATTTTAAATATGGTGTCTCGTATGTCTATAAAGGATGTGTACTGCTCTCATTTTATTGTAAATATAGTTTCTCGTGTCAATAAAGGCTGGGTACTGATCCCATTTTATTGTAAATTTAGTGTCTCGTGTCTATGAAGGCTGGGTACTGATCTCATTTTATTGTAAATATAGTTTCTCGTAAGTCTAAAAATGATGGGTACTGATCTCATTTTTTTGTAAACATAGTGTCTCGTGTCATAAAAAGCTGGGTACTGATCTCATATTATTGTAAATATAGTGTCTCGTAAGTCTAAAGTCTATAAAGGCTGGGTACTAATCATATTTTATTGTAAATATAGTGTCTCGTAAGTTTATAAAGGATGGGTACTGATCTCATTTCATTTTAAATTTATTGTCTCGTAAGTCTATAAAGGATGGGTACTGATCTCATTTTATTGTAAATATAATGTCTCGTGTCTATAAAGGCTGGGTTCTGATCTCATTTTATTGTAAATATAGTGTCTCGTAAGTCAATAAAGTCTGAGTACTGATCTCATTTTATTGTAAATATGGTGTCTGGTAAGTCAATAAAGGCTGAGTACTGATCTCATTTTATTGTAAATATAGTGTCTCGTAAGTCTATAAAGGCTGGGTACTGATCTCATTTTATTGTAAATATAGTGTCTGGTAATTCAATAAAGGCTGAGTACTGATCTCATTTTATTTTAAATATAGTGTGTCGTAAGTCTATAAATGCTAGGTACTGATCTCATTTTATTGTAAATATAGTGTCTCGTAAGTCTATAAAGGATGGGTACTGATCTCATTTGATATTAAATATAGTGTCTCGTAAGTCTATAAAGGCTGGGTACTGATCTCATTTGATGGTAAATATAGTGTCTCGTAAGTCTATAAAGGCTGGGTACTGATCTCATTTGATGGTACATATAGTGTCTCGTAAGTCTATAAAGGCTGGGTACTGATCTCATTTGATTGTAAATATAGTGTCTCGTAAGTCTATAAAGGCTGGGTACTGATCTCATTTGATGGTACATATAGTGTCTCGTAAGTCTATAAAGGTTGGGTACTGATCTCATTTTATTGTAAATATAGTGTCTGGTAAGTCAATACAGGCTGGGTACTGCTCTCATTTTATTGTAAATATAGTGTCTCGTTTCTATATAGGCTGGGTACTGATCTCATTGTATTGTAAATATAATGTCTCGTAAATCAATAAAAGCTGGGTAATGATCTCATTTTATTGTAAATATAGTGTCTCGTGTCTATAAAGGTTGTGTACTGATCTCATGTTATTGTAAATACAGTATCACGTGTCTATAAAGGTTGGGTACTGATCTCATTTTATTGTACATGTAGTGTCTCGTGTCTATAAATTATGGGTACTGATCTCATTTTATTGTAAATATAGTGTCTCGTAAGTCCATAAAGGATGGGTACTGATCTCATTTTATTGTAAATATAGTGTCTCGTGTCTATACAATTTGGGTACTGATCTCATTTTATTGTACATATAGTGTCTCGTAAGTCTATAAAGGATGGGTAATGATCTCATTTTATTGTAAATATAGTGTCTCGTGTCTATAAAGGTTGTGTACTGATCTCATGTTATTGTAAATACAGTATCACATGTCTATAAAGGTTGGGTACTGATCCCATTTTATTGTAAATATAATGTCTCGTGTCTATAAAGGCTGGGAATTGATCTCATTTTATTGTAAATATAGTATCGCTTGACTATAAAGGCTTGGTACTGATCTCATTTTATGGTAAATATTGTGTCTGGTGCCTATAAAGGCTGGGTACTGATCTCAGTTTATTGTAAATATAGTGTCTCGTGTCTATAAAGGCTGGGAACTGATCTCATTGTATTGTACATATAGTGGCTCGTAAGTCTATAAAGGATGGATAATGATCTCAGTTTATTGTAAATGTAGTGTCTCGTGTCTATAAAGGTTGTGTACTGATCTCATTTTATTGTAAATACAGTATCACGTATCTATAAAGGTTGGGTACTGAACCTATTTTATTGTAAATATAATGTCTCGTGTCTATAAAGGCTGGGAACTTTTCTCATCTTATTGTAAATATAGTGTCTCGTGTCTATAAAGACTGGGAACTGATCTCATTTTATTGTAAATATAGTGTCTCCTAACTCTATAAAGGATGGGTACTGATTTTATTTTATTGTAAATATAGTGTCTCGTAAGTCTATAAAGATTGGGTACTGATCTCATTTTATTGTAAATATAGTTTCTCGTGTCAATAAAGGCTGGGTACTGATCCCATTTTATTGTAAATTTAGTGTCTCGTGTCTATGAAGGCTGGGTACTGATCTCATTTTATTGTAAATATAGTTTCTCGTAAGTCTAAAAATGATGGGTACTGATCTCATTTTTTTGTAAACATAGTGTCTCGTGTCATAAAAAGCTGGGTACTGATCTCATATTATTGTAAATATAGTGTCTCGTAAGTCTAAAGTCTATAAAGGCTGGGTACTGATCATATTTTATTGTAAATATAGTGTCTCGTAAGTTTATAAAGGATGGGTACTGATCTCATTTCATTTTAAATTTATTGTCTCGTAAGTCTATAAAGGATGGGTACTGATCTCATTTTATTGTAAATATAATGTCTCGTGTCTATAAAGGCTGGGTTCTGATCTCATTTTATTGTAAATATAGTGTCTCGTAAGTCAATAAAGTCTGAGTACTGATCTCATTTTATTGTAAATATGGTGTCTGGTAAGTCAATAAAGGCTGAGTACTGATCTCATTTTATTGTAAATATAGTGTCTCGTAAGTCTATAAAGGCTGGGTACTGATCTCATTTTATTGTAAATATAGTGTCTGGTAATTCAATAAAGGCTGAGTACTGATCTCATTTTATTTTAAATATAGTGTGTCGTAAGTCTATAAATGCTAGGTACTGATCTCATTTTATTGTAAATATAGTGTCTCGTAAGTCTATAAAGGATGGGTACTGATCTCATTTGATATTAAATATAGTGTCTCGTAAGTCTATAAAGGCTGGGTACTGATCTCATTTGATGGTAAATATAGTGTCTCGTAAGTCTATAAAGGCTGGGTACTGATCTCATTTGATGGTACATATAGTGTCTCGTAAGTCTATAAAGGCTGGGTACTGATCTCATTTGATTGTAAATATAGTGTCTCGTAAGTCTATAAAGGCTGGGTACTGATCTCATTTGATGGTACATATAGTGTCTCGTAAGTCTATAAAGGTAGGGTACTGATCTCATTTTATTGTAAATATAGTGTCTGGTAAGTCAATACAGGCTGGGTACTGCTCTCATTTTATTGTAAATATAGTGTCTCGTTTCTATATAGGCTGGGTACTGATCTCATTGTATTGTAAATATAATGTCTCGTAAATCAATAAAAGCTGGGTAATGATCTCATTTTATTGTAAATATAGTGTCTCGTGTCTATAAAGGTTGTGTACTGATCTCATGTTATTGTAAATACAGTATCACGTGTCTATAAAGGTTGGGTACTGATCTCATTTTATTGTACATGTAGTGTCTCGTGTCTATAAAATATGGGTACTGATCTCATTTTATTGTAAATATAGTGTCTCGTAAGTCCATAAAGGATGGGTACTGATCTCATTTTATTGTAAATATAGTGTCTCGTGTCTATACAATTTGGGTACTGATCTCATTTTATTGTACATATAGTGTCTCGTAAGTCTATAAAGGATGGATAATGATCTCAGTTTATTGTAAATGTAGTGTCTCGTGTCTATAAAGGTTGTGTACTGATCTCATTTTATTGTAAATACAGTATCACGTATCTATAAAGGTTGGGTACTGAACCTATTTTATTGTAAATATAATGTCTCGTGTCTATAAAGGCTGGGAACTTTTCTCATCTTATTGTAAATATAGTGTCTCGTGTCTATAAAGACTGGGAACTGATCTCATTTTATTGTAAATATAGTGTCTCCTAACTCTATAAAGGATGGGTACTGATTTTATTTTATTGTAAATATAGTGTCTCGTAAGTCTATAAAGATTGGGTACTGATCTCATTTTATTGTAAATATAGTGTCTCTTTTCTATAAAGGATGGGTACTGATCTCATTTTATTGTAAATTAATTTTGCGTGTCTATAAAGCCTGTGTACTGATCTTATTTTATTGTAAATATAGTGTCTCGTAAGTCTATAAAGATTGGGTACTGATCTCATTTTATTGTAAATATAGTGTCTCTTTTCTATAAAGGCTGGGAACTGATCTCATTTTATTGTAAATATAGTGTCTCGTAAATCTATTAAGGAATGGTACTGATCTCATTTCATTGTAAATTTAGTGTCTCGTGTCTATAAAGGATGAGTACTGATCTAATTTTTTGTAAGCATAGTGTCTCGTGTCTAAAAAAGTTGTGTACTGATCTCATTTTATTGTAAATATAGTGTTTCGTAAGACTATAAAGCCTGGATATTGATCTCATTTTATTGTGAATATAGTGTCTCGTGTCTATAAAGGATGGGTACTGATCTCATTTTATTTTAAATATGGTGTCTTGTATGTCTATAAAGGATGTGTACTGCTCTCATTTTATTGTAAATGTAGTTTCTCGTGTCAATAAAGGCTGGGTACTGATCCCATTTTATTGTAAATTTAGTGTCTCGTGTCTATGAAGGCTGGGTACTGATCTCATTTTATTGTAAATATAGTGTCTCGTAAGTCTAAAAATGATGGGTACTGATCTCATTTTTTTTTAAACATAGTGTCTCGTGTCATAAAAAGCTGGGTAGTGATCTCATATTATTGTAAATATAGTGTCTCGTAAGTCTAAAGTCTATAAAGGCTGGGTACTGATCTCATTTTATTGTAAATATAGTGTCTCGTAAGTTTATAAAGGATGGGTACTGATCTCATTTCATTTTAAATTTATTGTCTCGTAAGTCTATAAAGGATGGGTACTGATCTCATTTTATTGTAAATATAATGTCTCGTGTCTATAAAGGCTGGGTTCTGATCTCATTTAATGGTAAATATTGTGTCTCGTAAGTCAATAAAGTCTGAGTACTGATCTCATTTTATTGTAAATATGGTGTCTGGTAAGTCAATAAAGTCTGAGTACAGATCTCATTTTATTGTAAATATGGTGTCTGGTAAGTCAATAAAGGCTGAGTACTGATCTCATTTTATTGTAAATATAGTGTCTCGTAAGTCTATAAAGGCTGGGTACTGATCTCATTTTATTGTAAATATAGTGTCTGGTAATTCAATAAAGGCTGAGTACTGATCTCATTTTATTTTAAATATAGTGTGTCGTAAGTCTATAAATGCTAGGTACTGATCTCATTTTATTGTAAATATAGTGTCTCGTAAGTCTATAAAGGATGGGTATTGATCTCATTTGATGGTACATATAGTGTCTCGTAAGTCTATAAAGGCTGGGTACTGATCTCATTTGATGGTAAATATAGTGTCTCGTAAGTCTATAAAGGATGGGTACTGATCTCATTTGATATTAAATATAGTGTCTCGTAAGTCTATAAAGGCTGGGTACTGATCTCATTTGATGGTAAATATAGTGTCTCGTAAGTCTATAAAGGCTGGGTACTGATCTCATTTGATGGTACATATAGTGTCTCGTAAGTCTATAAAGGCTGGGTACTGATCTCATTTGATTGTAAATATAGTGTTTCGTAAGTCTATAAAGGCTGGGTACTGATCTCATTTGATGGTACATATAGTGTCTCGTAAGTCTATAAAGGTTGGGTACTGATCTCATGTTATTGTAAATACAGTATCGCTTGTCTATAAAGGTTGGGTACTGATCTCATTTTATTGTACATGTAGTGTCTCGTGTCTATAAAATATGGGTACTGATCTCATTTTATTGTAAATATAGTGTCTCGTAAGTCCATAAAGGATGGGTACTGATCTCATTTTATTGTAAATATAGTGTCTCGTGTCTATACAATTTGGGTACTGATCTCATTTTATTGTACATACAGTGTCTCGTAAGTCTATAAAGGATGGGTAATGATCTCATTTTATTGTAAATATAGTGTCTCGTGTCTATAAAGGTTGTGTACTGATCTCATGTTATTGTAAATACAGTATCACGTGTCTATAAAGGTTGGGTACTGATCTTATTTTATTGTAAATATAATGTCTCGTGTCTATAAAGGCTGGGAACTGATCTCATTTTATTGTAAATATAGTGTTTCGTAAGTATATAAAGGCTGGGTACTGATCTCATTTTATTGTAAGTTTAGTGTCTCGTTTCTATAAAGGATGGGTACTGATCTCATTTTATGGTAAATATTGTGTCTGGTGTCTATAAAGGCTGGGTACTGATCTCAGTTTATTGTAAATATAGTGTCTCGTGTCTATAAAAGCTGGGAACTGATCTCATTGTATTGTACATATAGTGGCTCGTAAGTCTATAAAGGATGGATAATGATCTCAGTTTATTGTAAATGTAGTGTCTCGTGTCTATAAAGGTTGTGTACTGATCTCATTTTATTGTAAATACAGTATCACGTGTCTATAAAGGTTGGGTACTGATCCTATTTTATTGTAAATATAATGTCTCGTGTCTATAAAGGCTGGGAACTTTTCTCATCTTATTGTAAATATAGTGTCTCGTGTCTATAAAGGCTGGGAACTGATCTCATTTTATTGTAAATATAGTATCGCTTGTCTATAAAGGCTTGGTACTGATCTCATTTTATTGTAAATATAGTGTCTCGTGTCTATAAAGGATGGGTACTGATCTCATTTTATTGTAAATATTGTGTCTCGTGTCTATAAAGGCTGGTACTGATCTCAGTTTATTGTAAATAGAGTGTCTCGTAAGTCTATAAAGGATTGGTACTGATCGCATTTTGTTGTAAATATAGTGTATCGTGTCTATAAAAGCTGGGTACTGATCTCATTTTATTGTAAATATAGTGTCTGGTAAGTCAATAAAGGCTGGGTACTGTTCTCATTTTATTGTAAATATAGTGTCTCGTTTCTATATAGGATGGGTACTGATCTCATTTTATTGTAAATATAGTGTCTCGTAAATCAATAAATGCTGGGTACTGATCTTATTTTATTGTAAATATAGTGTCTCGAGTCTATTAAGGCTGGGTACTGATCTCATTTTATTGTAAATATAGTGTCTCGTAAGTCTATAAATGCTGGGTACTGATCTCATTTAATTGTAAATATAGTGTCTCGTTTCTATAAAGGCTGGGTACTGATCTCATTTTATTGTAAATATAGTGTCTCGTAAGTCTATAAAGGATGGGTACTGATCTCATTTTATCGTAAATATAGTGTCTCGTGTCTATAAAGGCTGGGTACTGATCTTATTTTATTGTAAATATAGTGTCTCGTAAGTCTAAAAATGATAGGTACTGATCTCATTGTATTGTAAATATAGTGTCTCGTGTCTATAAAGGCTGGGTACTGATCTAATTTTATTGTACATATAGTGTTTCGTGTCTATAAAATCTGGGTACTGATCTCATTTTATTGTACATATAGTGTCTCGTGTCTATAAAGGTTGTGTACTGATCTCATTTTATTGTAAATACAGTATCACGTGTCTATAAAGGTTGGGTACTGATCCTATTTTATTGTAAATATAATGTCTCGTGTCTATAAATGCTGGGAACTTATCTCATTTTATTGTAAATATAGTGTCTCGTGTCTATAAAGGCTGGGAACGGATCTCATTTTATTGTAAATATAGTATCGCTTGTCTATAAAGGCTGGGTACTGATCTTAGTTTATTGTAAATATAGTGTATCGTGTCTATAAAGGCTTGGTACTGATCTCATTTTATGGTAAATATTGTGTCTGGTGACTATAAAGGCTGGGTACTGATCTCAGTTTATTGTAAATATAGTGTCTCGTGTCTATAAAGGATGGGTACTGATCTCATTTTATTGTAAATGTAGTGTCTCGTGTCTATAAAGGTTGTGTACTGATCTCATTTTATTGTAAATACAGTATCACGTGTTTATAAAGGTTGTGTACTGATCTCATTTAATTGTAAATACAGTATCACGTGTCTATAAAGGTTGGGTACTGAGCCTATTTTATTGTAAATATAATGTCTCGTGTCTATAAAGGCTGGGAACTTATCTCATCTTATTGTAAATATAGGGTCTCGTGTCTATAAAGGCTGAGAACTTATCTCATTTTATTGTAAATATAGTATCGCTTGTCTATAAAGGCTTGGTACTGATCTCATTTTATTGTAAATATAGTGTCTCGTGTCTATAAAGGATGGGTACTGATCTCATTTTATTGTAAATATAGTGTCTCGTGTCTATAAAGGATGGGTACTGATCTCATTGTATTGTACATATAGTGGCTCGTAAGTCTATAAAGGATGGATAATGATCTCAGTTTATTGTAAATGTAGTGTCTCGTGTCTATAAAGGTTGTGTACTGATCTCATTTTATTGTAAATACAGTATCACGTGTCTATAAAGGTTGGGTACTGATCCTATTTTATTGTAAATATAATGTCTCGTGTCTATAAAGGCTGGGAACTTTTCTCATCTTATTGTAAATATAGTGTCTCGTGTCTATAAAGGCTGGGAACTGATCTCATTTTATTGTAAATATAGTATCGCTTGTCTATAAAGGCTTGGTACTGATCTCATTTTATTGTAAATATAGTGTCTCGTGTCTATAAAGGATGGGTACTGATCTCATTTTATTGTAAATATTGTGTCTCGTGTCTATAAAGGCTGGTACTGATCTCAGTTTATTGTAAATAGAGTGTCTCGTAAGTCTATAAAGGATTGGTACTGATCGCATTTTGTTGTAAATATAGTGTATCGTGTCTATAAAAGCTGGGTACTGATCTCATTTTATTGTAAATATAGTGTCTGGTAAGTCAATAAAGGCTGGGTACTGTTCTCATTTTATTGTAAATATAGTGTCTCGTTTCTATATAGGATGGGTACTGATCTCATTTTATTGTAAATATAGTGTCTCGTAAATCAATAAATGCTGGGTACTGATCTTATTTTATTGTAAATATAGTGTCTCGAGTCTATAAAGGCTGGGTACTGATCTCATTTTATTGTAAATATAGTGTCTCGTAAGTCTATAAATGCTGGGTACTGATCTCATTTAATTGTAAATATAGTGTCTCGTTTCTATAAAGGCTGGGTACTGATCTCATTTTATTGTAAATATAGTGTCTCGTAAGTCTATAAAGGATGGGTACTGATCTCATTTTATCGTAAATATAGTGTCTCGTGTCTATAAAGGCTGGGTACTGATCTTATTTTATTGTAAATATAGTGTCTCGTAAGTCTAAAAATGATAGGAACTGATCTCATTGTATTGTAAATATAGTGTCTCGTGTCTATAAAGGCTGGGTACTGATCTAATTTTATTGTACATATAGTGTTTCGTGTCTATAAAATCTGGGTACTGATCTCATTTTATTGTACATATAGTGTCTCGTGTCTATAAAGGTTGTGTACTGATCTCATTTTATTGTAAATACAGTATCACGTGTCTATAAAGGTTGGGTACTGATCCTATTTTATTGTAAATATAATGTCTCGTGTCTATAAATGCTGGGAACTTATCTCATTTTATTGTAAATATAGTGTCTCGTGTCTATAAAGGCTGGGAACGGATCTCATTTTATTGTAAATATAGTATCGCTTGTCTATAAAGGCTGGGTACTGATCTTAGTTTATTGTAAATATAGTGTATCGTGTCTATAAAGGCTTGGTACTGATCTCATTTTATGGTAAATATTGTGTCTGGTGACTATAAAGGCTGGGTACTGATCTCAGTTTATTGTAAATATAGTGTCTCGTGTCTATAAAGGATGGGTACTGATCTCATTTTATTGTAAATGTAGTGTCTCGTGTCTATAAAGGTTGTGTACTGATCTCATTTTATTGTAAATACAGTATCACGTGTTTATAAAGGTTGTGTACTGATCTCATTTAATTGTAAATACAGTATCACGTGTCTATAAAGGTTGGGTACTGAGCCTATTTTATTGTAAATATAATGTCTCGTGTCTATAAAGGCTGGGAACTTATCTCATCTTATTGTAAATATAGGGTCTCGTGTCTATAAAGGCTGAGAACTTATCTCATTTTATTGTAAATATAGTATCGCTTGTCTATAAAGGCTTGGTACTGATCTCATTTTATTGTAAATATAGTGTCTCGTGTCTATAAAGGATGGGTACTGATCTCATTTTATTGTAAATATAGTGTCTCGTGTCTATAAAGGATGGGTACTGATCTCATTTTATTGTAAATATAGTGTCTCGTGTCTATAAAGGTTGTGTACTGATCTCATTTTATTGTAAATACAGTATCACGTGTCTATAAAGGTTGGGTACTGATCCTATTTTATTGTAAATATAATGTCTCGTGTCTATAAAGGCTGGGAACTTATCTCATTTTAATGTAAATATAGTGTCTCGTGTCAATAAAGGCTTGGAACTGATCTCATTTTATTGTAAATATAGTATCGCTTGCCTATAAAGGCTTGGTACTGATCTCATTTTATTGTAAGTTTAGTGTCTCGTGTCTATAAAGGATGGGTACTGATCTCATTTTATTGTAAATATTGTGTCTGGTGTCTATAAAGGCTAGGAACTTATCTCATTTTATTGTAAATATAGTGTCTCGTGTCTATAAAGGCTGGGAACTGATCTCATTTTATTGTAAATATAGTATCGCTTGTCTATAAAGGCTTGGTACTGATCTCATTTTATTGTAAATATAGTGTTTCGTAAGTCTATAAAGGCTGGGTACTGATCTCATTGTATTGTAAAAATAGTGTCTCGTGTCTATAAAGGCTGGGTACTTATCTCATTTTTTTGTAAATATAGTGTCTCCTAACTCTATAAAGGATTGGTACTGATTTCATTTTATTGTAAATATAGTGTCTCGTAAGTCTATAAAGGATGGGTACTGATCTCATTTTATTGTAAATATAGTGTCTCGTAAGTCTATAAAGCCTGGATATTGATCTCATTGTATTGTAAATATAGTGTCTCTTGTCTATAAAGGCTGGGTACTGATCTCATTTTATTGTAAATATAGTGTCTCGTAAATCTATTAATGAATGGTACTGATCTCATTTCATTGTAAATTTAGTGTCTCGTGTCAATAAAGGATGGGTAATGATCTCATTTTATTGTAAATATAGTGTCTCGTAAGTCTATAAAGGATGTGTACTGATCTCATTTTATTGTAAATATAGTCTCTCGTGTCTACAAATGCTGGGTACTGATACCATTTTATTGTAAATTTAGTGTCTCGTGTCTATAAAAGCTGGGAACTGATCTCATTGTATTGTACATATAGTGGCTCGTAAGTCTATAAAGGATGGATAATGATCTCAGTTTATTGTAAATGTAGTGTCTCGTGTCTATAAAGGTTGTGTACTGATCTCATTTTATTGTAAATACAGTATCACGTGTCTATAAAGATTGGGTACTGATCCTATTTTATTGTAAATATAATGTCTCGTGTCTATAAAGGCTGGGAACTTTTCTCATCTTATTGTAAATATAGTGTCTCGTGTCTATAAAGGCTGGGAACTGATCTCATTTTATTGTAAATATAGTATCGCTTGTCTATAAAGGCTTGGTACTGATCTCATTTTATTGTAAATATAGTGTCTCGTGTCTATAAAGGATGGGTACTGATCTCATTTTATTGTAAATATAGTGTCTCGTGTCTATAAAGGATGGGTACTGATCTCATTTTATTGTAAATATAGTGTCCCGTGTCTATAAAGGTTGTGTACTGATCTCATTTTATTGTAAATACAGTATCACGTGTCTATAAAGGTTGGGTACTGATCCTATTTTATTGTAAATATAATGTCTCGTGTCTATAAAGGCTGGGAACTTATCTCATTTTAATGTAAATATAGTGTCTCGTGTCAATAAAGGCTTGGAACTGATCTCATTTTATTGTAAATATAGTATCGCTTGCCTATAAAGGCTTGGTACTGATCTCATTTTATTGTAAATATAGTGTCTCGTAAGTCTATAAATGCTGGGTACTGATCTCATTTAATTGTAAATATAGTGTCTCGTGTCTATAAAGGCTGGGTACTGATCTTATTTTATTGTAAATATAGTGTCTCGTAAGTCTAAAAATGATAGGTACTGATCTCATTGTATTGTAAATATAGTGTCTCGTGTCTATAAAGGCTGGGTACTGATCTAATTTTATTGTAAATATAATGTCTCGTGTCTATAAAGGCTGGGAACTTATCTCATTTTAATGTAAATATAGTGTCTCGTGTCAATAAAGGCTTGGAACTGATCTCATTTTATTGTAAATATAGTATCGCTTGCCTATAAAGGCTTGGTACTGATCTCATTTTATTGTAAATATAGTATTTCGTAAGTATATAAAGGCTGGGTACTGATCTCATTTTATTGTACGTTTAGTGTCTCGTGTCTATAAAGGATGGGTACTGATCTCATTTTATTGTAAATATTGTGTCTGGTGTCTATAAAGGCTGGGAACTTATCTCATTTTATTGTAAATATAGTGTCTCGTGTCTATAAAGGCTGGGAACTGATCTCATTTTATTGTAAATATAGTATCGCTTGTCTATAAAGGCTTGGTACTGATCTCATTTTATTGTAAATATAGTGTTTCGTAAGTCTATAAAGGCTGGGTACTGATCTCATTGTATTGTAAAAATAGTGTCTCGTGTCTATAAAGGCTGGGTACTTATCTCATTTTTTTGTAAATATAGTGTCTCGTAAGTCTATAAAGGATGGGTACTGATCTCATTTTATTGTAAATATAGTGTCTCGTAAGTCTATAAAGCCTGGATATTGATCTCATTTTATTGTAAATATAGTGTCTCTTGTCTATAAAGGCTGGGTACTGATCTCATTTTATTGTAAATATAGTGTCTCGTAAATCTATTAATGAATGGTACTGATCTCATTTCATTGTAAATTTAGTGTCTCGTGTCAATAAAGGATGGGTAATGATCTCATTTTATTGTAAATATAGTGTCTCGTAAGTCTATAAAGGATGTGTACTGATCTCATTTTATTGTAAATATAGTCTCTCGTGTCTACAAATGCTGGGTACTGATACCATTTTATTGTAAATTTAGTGTCTCGCGTCTATGAAGGCTGGGTACTGATCTCAGTTTATTGTAAATATAGTGTCTCGTGTCTATAAAAGCTGGGAACTGATCTCATTGTATTGTACATATAGTGGCTCGTAAGTCTATAAAGGATGGATAATGATCTCAGTTTATTGTAAATGTAGTGTCTCGTGTCTATAAAGGTTGTGTACTGATCTCATTTTATTGTAAATACAGTATCACGTGTCTATAAAGATTGGGTACTGATCCTATTTTATTGTAAATATAATGTCTCGTGTCTATAAAGGCTGGGAACTTTTCTCATCTTATTGTAAATATAGTGTCTCGTGTCTATAAAGGCTGGGAACTGATCTCATTTTATTGTAAATATAGTATCGCTTGTCTATAAAGGCTTGGTACTGATCTCATTTTATTGTAAATATAGTGTCTCGTGTCTATAAAGGATGGGTACTGATCTCATTTTATTGTAAATATTGTGTCTCGTGTCTATAAAGGCTGGTACTGATCTCAATTTATTGTAAATAGAGTGTCTCGTAAGTCTATAAAGGATTGGTACTGATCGCATTTTGTTGTAAATATAGTGTATCGTGTCTATAAAAGCTGGGTACTGATCTCATTTTATTGTAAATATAGTGTCTGGTAAGTCAATAAAGGCTGGGTACTGTTCTCATTTTATTGTAAATATAGTGTCTCGTTTCTATATAGGATGGGTACTGATCTCATTTTATTGTAAATATAGTGTCTCGTAAATCAATAAATGCTGGGTACTGATCTTATTTTATTGTAAATATAGTGTCTCGAGTCTATAAAGGCTGGGTACTGATCTCATTTTATTGTAAATATAGTGTCTCGTAAGTCTATAAATGCTGGGTACTGATCTCATTTAATTGTAAATATAGTGTCTCGTGTCTATAAAGGCTGGGTACTGATCTTATTTTATTGTAAATATAGTGTCTCGTAAGTCTAAAAATGATAGGTACTGATCTCATTGTATTGTAAATATAGTGTCTCGTGTCTATAAAGGCTGGGTACTGATCTAATTTTATTGTACATATAGTGTCTCGTGTCTATAAAATCTGGGTACTGATCTCATTTTATTTTAAATATAGTGTCTAGTAAGTCCATAAAGGATGGGTACTGATCTCATTTTATTGTAAATATAGTGTCTCGTGTCTATAAAATTTGGGTACTGATCTCATTTTATTGTACATATAGTGTCTCGTGTCTATAAAGGTTGTGTACTGATCTCATTTTATTGTAAATACAGTATCACGTGTCTATAAAGATTGGGTACTGATCTCATTTTATTGTAAATATAGTGTCTCGTGTCTATAAAGGTTGTGTACTGATCTCATTTTATTGTAAATACAGTATCACGTGTCTATAAAAGTTGGGTACTGATCCTATTTTATTGTAAATATAATGTCTCGTGTCTATACATGCTGGGAACTTATCTCATTTTATTGTAAATATAGTGTCTCGTGTCTATAAAGGCTGGGAACTGATCTCATTTTATTGTAAATATAGTATCGCTTGTCTATAAAGGCTTGGTACTGATCTCATTTTATTGTAAATATTGTGTCTCGTGTCTATAAAGGCTGGGAACTGATCTCATTTTATTGTAAATATAGTATCGCTTGTCTATAAAGGCCGGGTACTGATCTTAGTTTATTGTAAATATAGTGTATCGTGTCTATAAAGGCTTGGTACTGATCTCATTTTATGGTAAATATTGTGTCTGGTGTCTATAAAGGCTGGGTACTGATCTCAGTTTATTGTAAATATAGTGTCTCGTGTCTATAAAGGATGGGTACTGATCTCATTTTATTGTAAATGTAGTGTCTCGTGTCTATAAAGGTTGTGTACTGATCTCATTTTATTGTAAATACAGTATCACGTGTTTATAAAGGTTGTGTACTGATCTCATTTTATTGTAAATACAGTATCACGTGTCTATAAAGGTTGGGTACTGAGCCTATTTTATTGTAAATATAATGTCTCGTGTCTATAAAGGCTGGGAACTTATCTCATCTTATTGTAAATATAGGGTCTCGTGTCTATAAAGGCTGGGAACTTATCTCATTTTATTGTAAATATAGTATCGCTTGTCTATAAAGGCTTGGTACTGATCTCATTTTATTGTAAATATAGTGTCTCGTGTCTATAAAGGATGGGTACTGATCTCATTTTATTGTAAATATAGTGTCTCGTGTCTATAAAGGATGGGTACTGATCTCATTTTATTGTAAATATAGTGTCTCGTGACTATAAAGGTTGTGTACTGATCTCATTTTATTGTAAATACAGTATCACGTGTCTATAAAGGTTGGGTACTGATCCTATTTTATTGTAAATATAATGTCTCGTGTCTATAAAGGCTGGGAACTTATCTCATTTTAATGTAAATATAGTGTCTGGTGTCAATAAAGGCTGGGAACTGATCTCATTTTATTGTAAATATAGTATTTCGTAAATATATAAAGGCTGGGTACTGATCTCATTTTATTGTAAATATAGTGTCTCGTGTCTATAAAGGCTGGAAACTGATCTCATTTTATTGTAAATATAGTATCGCTTGTCTATAAAGGCTTGGTACTGATCTCATTTTATTGTAAATATAGTGTTTCGTAAGTCTATAAAGGCTGGGTACTGATCTCATTTTATTGTAAATATTGTGCCTCGTGTCTATAAAGGATGGGTACTGATCTCAGTTTATTGTAAACAGAGTGTCTCGTAAGTCTATAAAGGATTGGTACTGATCTCATTTTGTTGTAAACATAGTGTCTCGTGTATAAAAAAGCTGGGTACTGATATATAGTGTCTCGTAAGTCTATAAAGGCTGGTTACTGATCTCATTTTATTGTAAATATAGTGCATCGTGTCTATAAAGGCTGGGTACTGATCTCATGTTATTGTAAATATAGTTTCTCGTGACTATAACGGCCGGGTACTGATCTCATTTTATTGTAAATATAGTGTCTCGTAAGTCTAAAAAGGATGGGTACTGATCTATGTTTTTGTAAACATAGTGTCACGTGTCTAAAAAGGATGGGTACTGATCTCATTTTATTGTAAACATAGTGTCTCGTAAGTCTATACAGGCTGGGTACTGATCTCATTTTATTGTAAATATAGTGTCTCGTAACAACATAAAGGATTGGTACTGATCTCATTTTATTGTAAAAATAGTGTCTCGTGTCTATAAAGGCTGGGTACTTATCTCATTTTTTTGTAAATATAGTGTCTCCTAACTCTATAAAGGATTGGTACTGATTTCATTTTATTGTAAATATAGTGTCTCGTAAGTCTATAAAGGATGGATACTGATCTCTTTTTATTGTAAATTAATTTCTCGTGTCTATAAAGGCTGGGTACTGATCTCATTTTATTGTAAATATAGTGTCTCGTAAGTCTATAAAGCCTTGATATTGATCTCATTTTATTGTAAATATAGTGTCTCTTGTCTATAAAGGCTGGGTACTGATCTCATTTTATTGTAAATATAGTGTCTCGTAAATCTATTAATGAATGGTACTGATCTCATTTCATTGTAAATTTAGTGTCTCGTGTCAATAAAGGATGGGTAATGATCTCATTTTATTGTAAATATAGTGTCTCGTAAGTTTATAAAGGATGGGTACTGATCTCATTTCATTGTAAATATATTGTCACGTAAGTCTATTAAGGATGGGTACTGATCTCATTTTATTGTAAATATAATGTCTCGTGTCTATAAAGGCTGGGTTCTGATCTCATTTTATTGTAAATATAGTGTCTCGTAAGTCTATAAAGGCTGGGTACTGATCTCAATTATTGTATATACAGTGTCTCGTAACTCTATTAAGGATGGGTACTGATCTCATTTATTGTATATATAGTGTCTCGTAAGTCTATAAAGGATGGGTACAGATCTCATTTTATTGTAAATATAGTGTCTCGTGTCTATAAAAGCTGGGTACTGATCTCATTTTATTGTAAATATAGTGTCTCGTAAGTCTATAAAGGCTGGGTACTGATCTCATTTTATTGTAAATATAGTGTCTCTTATCTATAAAGGCTGGGTACTGATCTCATTTTATTGTAAATATAGTGTCTCGTAAATCTATTAAGGAATGGTACTGATCTCATTTCATTGTAAATTTAGTGTCTCGTGTCTATAAAGGATGAGTACTGATCTATTTTTTTTGTAAGCATAGTGTCTCGTGTCTAAAAAAGTTGTGTACTGATCTCATTTTTTTGTAAATATAGTGTTTCGTAAGTCTATAAAGCCTGGATATTGATCTCATTTTATTGTAAATATAGTGTCTCGTGTCTATAAATGATGGGTTCTGATCTCATTTTATTGTAAATATAGTGTCTCGTAAATCTATAAAAGCTGGGTACTGATCTCAGTTTATTGTAAATATGGTGTCTCGTGTCTATAAAGGATGGGTACTGATCTCATTTTATTGTAAATATAGTGTCTCGTAAGTCTATAAAGGATGTGTACTGATCTCATTTAATTGTAAATATAGTGGCTCGTGTCTATAAAGGCTGGGAACTGATCTCATTTTATTGTAAATATAGTATCGCTTGTCTATAAAGGCTTGGTACTGATCTCATTTTATTGTAAATATAGTGTTTCGTAAGTCTATAAAGGCTGGGTACTGATCTCATTTTATTGTACGTTTAGTGTCTCGTGTCTATAAAGGATGGGTACTGATCTCATTTTATTGTAAATATTGTGTCTGGTGTCTATAAAGGCTGGGAACTTATCTCATTTTATTGTAAATATAGTGTCTCGTGTCTATAAAGGCTGGGAACTGATCTCATTTTATTGTAAATATAGTATCGCTTGTCTATAAAGGCTTGGTACTGATCTCATTTTATTGTAAATATAGTGTTTCGTAAGTCTATAAAGGCTGGGTACTGATCTCATTGTATTGTAAAAATAGTGTCTCGTGTCTATAAAGGCTGGGTACTTATCTCATTTTTTTGTAAATATAGTGTCTCGTAAGTCTATAAAGGATGGGTACTGATCTCATTTTATTGTAAATATAGTGTCTCGTAAGTCTATAAAGCCTGGATATTGATCTCATTTTATTGTAAATATAGTGTCTCTTGTCTATAAAGGCTGGGTACTGATCTCATTTTATTGTAAATATAGTGTCTCGTAAATCTATTAATGAATGGTACTGATCTCATTTCATTGTAAATTTAGTGTCTCGTGTCAATAAAGGATGGGTAATGATCTCATTTTATTGTAAATATAGTGTCTCGTAAGTCTATAAAGGATGTGTACTGATCTCATTTTATTGTAAATATAGTCTCTCGTGTCTACAAATGCTGGGTACTGATACCATTTTATTGTAAATTTAGTGTCTCGCGTCTATGAAGGCTGGGTACTGATCTCAGTTTATTGTAAATATAGTGTCTCGTGTCTATAAAAGCTGGGAACTGATCTCATTGTATTGTACATATAGTGGCTCGTAAGTCTATAAAGGATGGATAATGATCTCAGTTTATTGTAAATGTAGTGTCTCGTGTCTATAAAGGTTGTGTACTGATCTCATTTTATTGTAAATACAGTATCACGTGTCTATAAAGATTGGGTACTGATCCTATTTTATTGTAAATATAATGTCTCGTGTCTATAAAGGCTGGGAACTTTTCTCATCTTATTGTAAATATAGTGTCTCGTGTCTATAAAGGCTGGGAACTGATCTCATTTTATTGTAAATATAGTATCGCTTGTCTATAAAGGCTTGGTACTGATCTCATTTTATTGTAAATATAGTGTCTCGTGTCTATAAAGGATGGGTACTGATCTCATTTTATTGTAAATATTGTGTCTCGTGTCTATAAAGGCTGGTACTGATCTCAATTTATTGTAAATAGAGTGTCTCGTAAGTCTATAAAGGATTGGTACTGATCGCATTTTGTTGTAAATATAGTGTATCGTGTCTATAAAAGCTGGGTACTGATCTCATTTTATTGTAAATATAGTGTCTGGTAAGTCAATAAAGGCTGGGTACTGTTCTCATTTTATTGTAAATATAGTGTCTCGTTTCTATATAGGATGGGTACTGATCTCATTTTATTGTAAATATAGTGTCTCGTAAATCAATAAATGCTGGGTACTGATCTTATTTTATTGTAAATATAGTGTCTCGAGTCTATAAAGGCTGGGTACTGATCTCATTTTATTGTAAATATAGTGTCTCGTAAGTCTATAAATGCTGGGTACTGATCTCATTTAATTGTAAATATAGTGTCTCGTGTCTATAAAGGCTGGGTACTGATCTTATTTTATTGTAAATATAGTGTCTCGTAAGTCTAAAAATGATAGGTACTGATCTCATTGTATTGTAAATATAGTGTCTCGTGTCTATAAAGGCTGGGTACTGATCTAATTTTATTGTACATATAGTGTCTCGTGTCTATAAAATCTGGGTACTGATCTCATTTTATTTTAAATATAGTGTCTAGTAAGTCCATAAAGGATGGGTACTGATCTCATTTTATTGTAAATATAGTGTCTCGTGTCTATAAAATTTGGGTACTGATCTCATTTTATTGTACATATAGTGTCTCGTGTCTATAAAGGTTGTGTACTGATCTCATTTTATTGTAAATACAGTATCACGTGTCTATAAAGGTTGGGTACTGATCTCATTTTATTGTAAATATAGTGTCTCGTGTCTATAAAGGTTGTGTACTGATCTCATTTTATTGTAAATACAGTATCACGTGTCTATAAAAGTTGGGTACTGATCCTATTTTATTGTAAATATAATGTCTCGTGTCTATACATGCTGGGAACTTATCTCATTTTATTGTAAATATAGTGTCTCGTGTCTATAAAGGCTGGGAACTGATCTCATTTTATTGTAAATATAGTATCGCTTGCTTATAAAGGCTTGGTACTGATCTCATTTTATTGTAAATATAGTGTCTCGTGTCTATAAAGGATGGGTACTGATCTCATTTTATTGTAAATATTGTGTCTCGTGTCTATAAAGGCTGGTACTGATCTCAATTTATTGTAAATAGAGTGTCTCGTAAGTCTATAAAGGATTGGTACTGATCGCATTTTGTTGTAAATATAGTGTATCGTGTCTATAAAAGCTGGGTACTGATCTCATTTTATTGTAAATATAGTGTCTGGTAAGTCAATAAAGGCTGGGTACTGTTCTCATTTTATTGTAAATATAGTGTCTCGTTTCTATATAGGATGGGTACTGATCTCATTTTATTGTAAATATAGTGTCTCGTAAATCAATAAATGCTGGGTACTGATCTTATTTTATTGTAAATATAGTGTCTCGAGTCTATAAAGGCTGGGTACTGATCTCATTTTATTGTAAATATAGTGTCTCGTAAGTCTATAAATGCTGGGTACTGATCTCATTTAATTGTAAATATAGTGTCTCGTGTCTATAAAGGCTGGGTACTGATCTTATTTTATTGTAAATATAGTGTCTCGTAAGTCTAAAAATGATAGGTACTCATCTCATTGTATTGTAAATATAGTGTCTCGTGTCTATAAAGGCTGGGTACTGATCTAATTTTATTGTACATATAGTGTCTCGTGTCTATAAAATCTGGGTACTGATCTCATTTTATTTTAAATATAGTGTCTAGTAAGTCCATAAAGGATGGGTACTGATCTCATTTTATTGTAAATATAGTGTCTCGTGTCTATAGAATTTGGGTACTGATCTCATTTTATTGTACATATAGTGTCTCGTGTCTATAAAGGTTGTGTACTGATCTCATTTTATTGTAAATACAGTATCACGTGTCTATAAAGGTTGGGTACTGATCTCATTTTATTGTAAATATAGTGTCTCGTGTCTATAAAGGTTGTGTACTGATCTCATTTTATTGTAAATACAGTATCACGTGTTTATAAAGGTTGTGTACTGATCTCATTTTATTGTAAATACAGTATCACGTGTCTATAAAGGTTGGGTACTGAGCCTATTTTATTGTAAATATAATGTCTCGTGTCTATAAAGGCTGGGAACTTATCTCATCTTATTGTAAATATAGGGTCTCGTGTCTATAAAGGCTGGGAACTTATCTCATTTTATTGTAAATATAGTATCGCTTGTCTATAAAGGCTTGGTACTGATCTCATTTTATTGTAAATATAGTGTCTCGTGTCTATAAAGGATGGGTACTGATCTCATTTTATTGTAAATATAGTGTCTCGTGTCTATAAAGGATGGGTACTGATCTCATTTTATTGTAAATATAGTGTCTCGTGACTATAAAGGTTGTGTACTGATCTCATTTTATTGTAAATACAGTATCACGTGTCTATAAAGGTTGGGTACTGATCCTATTTTATTGTAAATATAATGTCTCGTGTCTATACATGCTGGGAACTTATCTCATTTTATTGTAAATATAGTGTCTCGTGACTATAAAGGCTGGGAACGGATCTCATTTTATTGTAAATATAGTATCGCTTGTCTATAAAGGCTGGGTACTGATCTTAGTTTATTGTAAATATAGTGTATCGTGTCTATAAAGGCTTGGTACTGATCTCATTTTATGGTAAATATTGTGTCTGGTGTCTATAAAGGCTGGGTACTGATCTCAGTTTATTGTAAATATAGTGTCTCGTGTCTATAAAGGATGGGTACTGATCTCATTTTATTGTAAATGTAGTGTCTCGTGTCTATAAAGGTTGTGTACTGATCTCATTTTATTGTAAATACAGTATCACGTGTTTATAAAGGTTGTGTACTGATCTCATTTTATTGTAAATACAGTATCACGTGTCTATAAAGGTTGGGTACTGAGCCTATTTTATTGTAAATATAATGTCTCGTGTCTATAAAGGCTGGGAACTTATCTCATCTTATTGTAAATATAGGGTCTCGTGTCTATAAAGGCTGGGAACTTATCTCATTTTATTGTAAATATAGTATCGCTTGTCTATAAAGGCTTGGTACTGATCTCATTTTATTGTAAATATAGTGTCTCGTGTCTATAAAGGATGGGTACTGATCTCATTTTATTGTAAATATAGTGTCTCGTGTCTATAAAGGATGGGTACTGATCTCATTTTATTGTAAATATAGTGTCTCGTGACTATAAAGGTTGTGTACTGATCTCATTTTATTGTAAATACAGTATCACGTGTCTATAAAGGTTGGGTACTGATCCTATTTTATTGTAAATATAATGTCTCGTGTCTATAAAGGCTGGGAACTTATCTCATTTTAATGTAAATATAGTGTCTGGTGTCAATAAAGGCTGGGAACTGATCTCATTTTATTGTAAATATAGTATTTCGTAAATATATAAAGGCTGGGTACTGATCTCATTTTATTGTAAATATAGTGTCTCGTGTCTATAAAGGCTGGAAACTGATCTCATTTTATTGTAAATATAGTATCGCTTGTCTATAAAGGCTTGGTACTGATCTCATTTTATTGTAAATATAGTGTTTCGTAAGTCTATAAAGGCTGGGTACTGATCTCATTTTATTGTAAATATTGTGCCTCGTGTCTATAAAGGCTGGGTACTGATCTCAGTTTATTGTAAACAGAGTGTCTCGTAAGTCTATAAAGGATTGGTACTGATCTCATTTTGTTGTAAACATAGTGTCTCGTGTATAAAAAAGCTGGGTACTGATATATAGTGTCTCGTAAGTCTATAAAGGCTGGTTACTGATCTCATTTTATTGTAAATATAGTGCATCGTGTCTATAAAGGCTGGGTACTGATCTCATGTTATTGTAAATATAGTTTCTCGTGACTATAACGGCCGGGTACTGATCTCATTTTATTGTAAATATAGTGTCTCGTAAGTCTAAAAAGGATGGGTACTGATCTATGTTTTTGTAAACATAGTGTCACGTGTCTAAAAAGGATGGGTACTGATCTCATTTTATTGTAAACATAGTGTCTCGTAAGTCTATACAGGCTGGGTACTGATCTCATTTTATTGTAAATATAGTGTCTCGTAACAACATAAAGGATTGGTACTGATCTCATTTTATTGTAAAAATAGTGTCTCGTGTCTATAAAGGCTGGGTACTTATCTCATTTTTTTGTAAATATAGTGTCTCCTAACTCTATAAAGGATTGGTACTGATTTCATTTTATTGTAAATATAGTGTCTCGTAAGTCTATAAAGGATGGATACTGATCTATTTTTATTGTAAATTAATTTCTCGTGTCTATAAAGGCTGGGTACTGATCTCATTTTATTGTAAATATAGTGTCTCGTAAGTCTATAAAGCCTGGATATTGATCTCATTTTATTGTAAATATAGTGTCTCTTGTCTATAAAGGCTGGGTACTGATCTCATTTTATTGTAAATATAGTGTCTCGTAAATCTATTAATGAATGGTACTGATCTCATTTCATTGTAAATTTAGTGTCTCGTGTCAATAAAGGATGGGTAATGATCTCATTTTATTGTAAATATAGTGTCTCGTAAGTTTATAAAGGATGGGTACTGATCTCATTTCATTGTAAATATATTGTCACGTAAGTCTATTAAGGATGGGTACTGATCTCATTTTATTGTAAATATAATGTCTCGTGTCTATAAAGGCTGGGTTCTGATCTCATTTTATTGTAAATATAGTGTCTCGTAAGTCTATAAAGGCTGGGTACTGATCTCAATTATTGTATATATAGTGTCTCGTAACTCTATTAAGGATGGGTACTGATCTCATTTATTGTATATATAGTGTCTCGTAAGTCTATAAAGGATGGGTACAGATCTCATTTTATTGTAAATATAGTGTCTCGTGTCTATAAAGGCTGGGTACTGATCTTATTTTATTGTAAATATAGTGTCTCGTAAGTCTATAAAGGCTGGGTACTGATCTCATTTTATTGTAAATATAGTGTCTCTTATCTATAAAGGCTGGGTACTGATCTCATTTTATTGTAAATATAGTGTCTCGTAAATCTATTAAGGAATGGTACTGATCTCATTTCATTGTAAATTTAGTGTCTCGTGTCTATAAAGGATGAGTACTGATCTATTTTTTTTGTAAGCATAGTGTCTCGTGTCTATAAAAGTTGTGTACTGATCTCATTTTTTTGTAAATATAGTGTTTCGTAAGTCTATAAAGCCTGGATATTGATCTCATTTTATTGTAAATATAGTGTCTCGTAAATCTATAAAAGCTGGGTACTGATCTCAGTTTATTGTAAATATGGTGTCTCGTGTCTATAAAGGATGGGTACTGATCTCATTTTATTGTAAATATAGTGTCTCGTAAGTCTATAAAGGATGTGTACTGATCTCATTTAATTGTAAATATAGTGGCTCGTGTCTATAAAGGCAGGGTACTGATCCCATTTTATTGTAAATTTAGTGTCTCGTGTCTATTAAGGCTGGGCACTGATCTCATTTTATTGTAAATAGAGTGTCTCGTAAGTCTAAAAATGATGGGTACTGATCTCATTTTTTTGTAAACATAGTGTCTCGTGTCTAATAAAGCTGGGCACTGATCTCATATTATTGTAAATATAGTGTCTCGTAAGTCTATAAAGGCTGGGTACTGATCTCATTTTATTGTAAATATAGTGTCTCGTAAGTTTATAAATGATGGGTACTGATCTCATTTCATTGTAAATATATTGTCTCGTAAGTCTATAAAGGATGGGTACTGATCTCATTTTATTGTAAATATAATGTCTCGTGTCTATAAAGGCTGGGTTCTGATCTTATTTTATTGTAAATATAGTGTCTTGTAAGTCTATAAAGGCTGGGTACTGATCTAATTTTATTGTAAATATAGTGTCTTGTGTCTAAAAAATCTGGGTACTGATCTCATTTTATTGTAAATATAGTATCTCGTGTCTAAAAAAGTTTGGTACTGATCTCATTTTATTGTAAATATAGTGTCTCGTAAGTCTATAAAGGCTGGGTACTGATCTCATTTATTGTAAATATAGTGTCTCGTAGGTCTATAAAGGCTGGGTACTGATCTCATTTTATTGTAAATATAGTGTCTCGTAAGTCTATAAAGGATGGGTACTGATCTCATTTTATTGTAAATTTAGTGTCTCGTGTCTATAAAGGCTGGATACTGATCTCATTTTATTGTAAATATAGTGTCTCGTAGGTCTATAAAGGCTGGGTACTGATCTCATTTTATTGTAAATATAGTGTCTCGTAAGTCTATAAAGGATTGGTACTGATCTCATTTTTGTAAGCATAGTGTCTCGTGTCTAAAAAAGCTGGGTACTGATCTCATTTTATTATACATATAGTGTCTCGTAAGTCTATAAAGGCTGGTTACTGATCTCTTGTTATTGTAAATATAGTGTCTCGTAAGTCTATAAAGGATGGGTACTGATCTCATTTTATTGTAAACATAGTGTCTCGTGTCTATAAAAGATGGGTACTGATCTCATTTTACTGTATTTGTTGAAACATGTATTTTTTTCTTTGGCCAGTATGTGACACTTTAATAATATAAACTTTATCTTTATATTTTCTCTATGTAAATGTAGATATTGCATTGCAATCAATAGTTATTATGGAAATACAACCATTTACTCTTAATACAATAGCGGGTAGATAAAAGTTAGAGAAAACCGAAGGGAAATTCATGAATGTACTATCTAGAAATACTGACACCATTGGACACAAGCAAGTACAATAACGGAAAACAAAAGAGAGGAGAGAAACGGACCACATTAAAATCTTTTAAACAGGCAATATCTATTCTTTTTAATGCAGATACGCACGCTTATAGAATGGGTACTTGTGTAGTTTCTTATACACCATTTGATGCAGACTGTTTTAAATATAATGCATATGTATTTACAAAGTCTCAAATCAACCCTTTCTTAAATATCTACGTTTGTGTACTCTGTTATTTGAGAACCATACTAAACAATAACAACAACAAAACCTTTATTTTAAAAATAGGAAAGTGTTGCACACAAATGAATGTCAATACATACAATACACAAACTGATATATGTATAAATGACATTTTGTTTTCATATAATCAATTTAAAATACAAGAACAAAGACAATAATATTTGTATCCAAAGATAATCAGCCATTCATTGCCGCATCAACATTAAGCCATGTTTTTTTATTGATTTGCTCTGTCTGTTATGGGGACATGTAAAAAGTGGAATTGTTTCTCTATTTAAATATACAATTTTAGGTGTTGAAACTTGAAACTTGAAACTTGAAGACCTTCGTGTAAGTGTGGGGTTTCCCCTTTACATCTGTAGCTACTCATATAGTATTTTAAAATTAACAAGATATTATTTGCTATATTTTGATTGTACAGATGATATCAGTAATATAAGATAATTAATTATGTTCCTTCAATACATGTAATCTTGAGCACCAACAATAATTCATCAATATATTTATATGTGTTATAATTTTAATTTCTTCGTCATTAATGATTAATTATCAATTCGTAGGTATAATTTAAAACTTTGCAGTATTTTGCTTTCCAATATTTTGATTTTGCGCGTACCTGATGACGATTATTTCAGAAACACGTCGTGCGCACTATTTTTGATATCTACGCTTTTATTGGTTAGGAAATATTTTAACATTAATATGGTAACATTAATTTTTAATGTCCACTGTTCACAATATTAAGAAAATTTATTTGCGCATAAATTGTAATTCTTGGCTATATTACACTTTGTGCCATTTGCATACATATAAATATAAAAACAAATCAAATATATCCATAGCTCATGTTCAATATCAGAGCTATTGGATTATGCTCCTTTAGTATTATCATTGTCCAAAAAGTCTTAAAGATCATCTAAATATGAGGGAAATACTAAAAGATGAGATTGTATTACTCTCTAAAAAATGTATACACGAGGCTAAAGACACTGGGTATGATGATTCATGCGCTTTGTGAAACTTCACGCGACGCACAATCCTTTTACATGTTCATTAGTTTCTTACTGTGAGCGGACGACTTGATTCATGTAGAATGACAATAATGGGTTAGAAGTTTTATATCAATGTCGTATTGTTTCATAGTGCTGATCTTGAAGTACAGGAATGGCGTCGGCAATAAGTGTCATATCATATTGTATCGT
The DNA here is from genome assembly GCA_963680875.1 of Bathymodiolus brooksi. Classification (NCBI taxonomy): domain Eukaryota; kingdom Metazoa; phylum Mollusca; class Bivalvia; order Mytilida; family Modiolidae; genus Bathymodiolus; species Bathymodiolus brooksi. The sequence continues at coordinate 85,524,929 of OY804586.1, read as the reverse complement.
AAGGCTGTTCCTGTGTTACAGGAATGGTGTCTACATAATGTGTTTCTCTGCTGGTAACACCTGAAAAAATACAAATGTTATATATTTGAATTCACAGTGGTGTATCAGCATCTGTATGTACAATAAGTAGTTACTAATTGACGAGTTTATCGTTATCAAAAATATGACACGAATGGTGCAGTAACTTACGAATGACCAAAATGACAGAGTAACTCACGAACGACCAAATGAGAGGGTAACTCACGCACGACCAAATGAGAGAGTAACTCACGAATGCACTCAGAACATGACTAAGTTACAACATTTATTGGTCATGGGTGACATATTTGTGATAATGAATAAGTAATATTATCTATTATATAGGTGAACACATGCTTCGATTCACATTTAATCTATAATAAGTCAAGCTGCATTATATTACGTATGGATATACTATATTGCGTATCGCTTCATCAACATCGCATCCACACAAACGGTCAAAGAGGCGTAACTGTAAGACATAGAGAAAATTAGCCCAACAACGAAATGTTGGGAAATGTAACGAGAATGAAAATAAAAACGATGATTTCACTATGAAGTTATCGTTTCTTTTTATTAACCTCGGAAGATGCAATAATTCACAGCTATCTAATTGATTAGCGTTAGAGAATACCAAACGGACAATCGAAAAAGGAGAATCCAGAGAATCGGGCAACAAGACGAAGACAAGAAAAACAAAAAACAACACAATATGTGTTAGACACCACAAACAACGTTAATAATGTTATTTAAATAAATATGGGCATTTGATAAGGAATATTGTGCTGATGAAATCCATCTGAAAAAGAGTTTATGAAACTTTTTATTAGGGGTTACTTTGTCCAGTGGTTCAAATAAAATGAAGAAAAAAAACAAAGAAAACAAATGACATAACAATACAAGAACAAAGAATATTACACTGTCAGTAACATTTCTAAAATCATAGAAGGATGCAAAATCGGTACCCTTAATACACAAATAAACTTTCCTGGTATGGCATAGGACCTTTGATATAAAGTGGCGGGCTTAAAGTTGTTTTTTCTGCACAAAATATTTGACTGAATAAATATCAATATACTTCTTGTTTGTCTTTGAAGTTACTTTTTCTAAGAATATTCAATTAGTTTTACAGTAGTTATAAAGCGGGAAATGCTTACCCTCCCGGAGCACCTGAGCCCATCATCGGTTTTAAGTAGGGTTTGTGTTGCTTGATCTTTAGTCTTATGTGTATGTTTTGTAGATCGTGGTTTGTCATCTTATCCTTCTCTAGGCCATTGTGTTGTATCTCCTTTTAACGGATTCTGATTACCCCTTTGGTATATTTTCAAACTCTTCTTAAAAGTCCTAAGTCCATATGATAATGTATATAAATATACATTATGACCAAAAAGAAAAAAACGTGTAATGCTTACCGATCTCGTCTAGAGTGCAGTATATCTTTGTTCGAGCCTCGATCGCGAGATAGCGTTAAGACCGGTTGGCTCATAATCTGGATAATGTGTCCGAGTTAGGCGACATGTCTATTCGTGTATTGTTGTTTCTGTGAGCTAGCACTATACAAATCCAACTCAGCGTGTTGGTCTAGTACAATGCAGACCTTATCCTCTTTTCATTGAAAATCAACTTACTCTCGCCATGAAATAGCTGCAAATTGCTGAGTGGGAGTAATAACAATAATTCACTCACCCACTCAAGAAGAAAATTTAATTCGTATAAGAAAAAAACCTCTTACCAATATGTGTATAGTGGTCAGTAAGCGCATCATTGTCTAATCGTCTCATACCGATATCGTCTCCATTTTGTTGTTGTGTGCGCCCATCTCCTTTCTTCCTTCTATATCTGTAATAAATACACATTCGCCATGAACTTTGTATCTTTTACAAGCCAATGTTTATATTTCACTATTAGCTATGGAACCGTAGCTCTTATGGTCTATTTTTCAGACCACAGAGCTACGGATTTTATACGTTTTTAAGCTTGCAGAATTCCGACTTCAACTGAGGTCGGGACTAACGGGTATTATCATCTCAACTAAGGTGTTCGTCGAATGAGTTCAGTCATACCATTCGTTTCAATAAATATGGGTTTACAAGCTTCCATTGTTAATTAATTTTGAATACAAAATGTACTTATATTTACGTCCTTAAATGGGATAAATATTCTTAACTTCGCCCTTTATACCACATTCTTAATTACAAGAAAGGCATAGACATATGGAATTGACTTCGGACGGAGCCTAATCTTGGAGATGCCTATCTGGAAATGTTCCTTGTGCTGAATGTTGTTTGAATCTCTGGGTGGTCCATTGTTGATTGCTCCTTTAGTTTTCTCTGCCGTGCTTTTGCCAAGTAATATTCTGGGATTAACGAAACACGATCATTTGAGAAAGACAAGTACAATAATTTCTTTAATCCAACAAACACAACTCTTGATCTGGATGTGACTAGAATAAATCCATGTGTTACAGAAATGATGGAGTCGTCGTGGTCGTGATCGTATGGTAGTTACATTTACATTTACATTGGCAATCACTGCCCATCAACACTAACGTTGTGAATTGAAAATTACCACCCATGGAGAGGTGTACTCGATACAATATTACGTGATCAAAGTTTGTCAGTGACCTGCGGCATATCAGTGGTTTTCTCCTGGTACCCCAATCCTCATTCTATAAAACTGACCACCACGATATAGCTGAAATATTGTTGAAAGTGGCATTAAAAAACACAACCCCAATAATAATTATATTATAAAATAATGATTGAAATATTGAAAAGAAATAGGGTGGCCTTAAAGAAAATAATAAGTTCATTTGTTGGTATATACATAATTATGATAATGTAAATGGCTACTCTTGTTTTTTAGCAAAGGTCATGTACTAACGTAATGAATAGAATGAAAGAATACCTCAATGTGGCCAGGACTATAATTGTACATATTAATACATCGACAAGGAAGATTCCGACTCCTGTGTATATATAATTAGTAATTTTGTCATCTGACTGTGATGTAACTGTAAAGTCAAATGAAAATATATGTACAATTTATGCAAGAAAAGATACATTAAATTGCAAACCCTGAAACTTGACATCAAAATTTTCGCAATCTCCATTTTGAAGGCTAAAGCGTAATTTTCGCATAGCGATTGTGCGTATGTGTGACTTTCCCACACAGTAGGAATGATGCTATTTTGTGAAAGTTACACTATATTGTATTAAGGTGCTACAGGGGGAAGATAATATCACATTGCATACCCTCTCTTTAACCTGCGTATCTATTATATCATGGTGCATTACTTTTATTTTAAAACCATTTCCACATCCTTCTTAATATTACTGAAAGCCTGCTTCTCTATCGGAATTCACTTTTTTGTGTTTTTTTTTAAATAAATTTCAATTTTAAAAAGAATCTCAATACATGTTAATAAAATACGACAACGGTACCCTAATATAGCGTGTATTTGGAAGAAATAAAGAGTTTCTCTCAACTGCAGGCTATTGGCTATTTCACACTCATCATAGGGTATGAGTTGTGCTCATTGTTGAAGAAACTACTGTGACTATGAAATGGAGAACAGCAATACAACCGATGCTTTTTTACTTTATTTTGTGTCTAAGTGTAATGTTGACAGTCTCTCACGTTCATTTACATTCATATCATTTCTTATTAATTAAAGCTAAGCTTATACTGTTGAAGAGGAACATATATTTTAATAGTGTGGTAATGCCACTATTATCAAAACAATTTTTACTATGAATAATACAGAACATTGACATTGTAGATTAAGACGGAAAATATTTATATCAAAACAAGAACTTGAGCACCTGGTTTTGATGAGTTCCTGTTGTTCAATATTTAGTATATGTTGGTTTGGTCTTTTTGTCTGCTTGTTTGACTGTTATCTTATTCTAAGTTTTTTGTTTTGTGCTATTATGTGTCTTTTTTTTCAATGTTGTGACCTCCGCTATGATTTCTGCATGAAAATACCCCCTAATGTTTGCAGGAGTCCTCATGCATTGTTTACGTTATTTGTGTATGCTTGCGCATAATGGTGTCGAACACATATTTAATTGTGTTTTCGTCGGATTATGTAGCCTATGCTGCCATTTTCCCTGGATTGTACATTTTCAGTTGCCTCTTTGGGTATTCTTTAACGTTTATATATTGATGGTTGTTCACATTACGGCTTCTGATAACTAATTTTAGAGTCCTCAAACATTCAGTCACCAAGAAGCTACTTGTAGTGATACATTTTAGGACATGTCAATTGCACCGTGTGCTGGTATACCTGTTGTGTAACAACCGACTCCTCTAAATCCGTCAATGCAGCCATGTGTACAATTTCCGTCAAGTGTGTCACATATCTTGTTGATACACGTATAACAATGTGATTCACAATTGATTCAATATCTACCAGTGATACATTCTGAAAGTCATGGAAAATAGAAGATATAGCATATTACCAATATAAATACCAAAATACAATAAATTATTGTGCCATCTGCAAAATCTAAAACTGTAAGTGAATAATGTATGTGCTTCTGTTTATTTGACATGCCAATGTGTAAGCAACCGTTTGTTTGACATCGTTCGACTAGTTTATAATTCATCAAATGTGCATTGTGCATAGTGGGGTTCGGCTGTAGTTTTTCCTTTGGCCATTGTGTTGTCTGTCCTTTTTCGATTTATGGATTCTAATTAGCACTCTGGTATCTTTAAACTCTTCTGTTAGTCATACATCTTTTGGCCCTTCATTGACTTACGGATTCTGATTAGCCCTTTGGTATATTCAAACTCTTCTGTTTATCCTTTATTTTGTTTGCCATTGTGTTGCCTGTCCTTCGATTTACGGATTCTGAATACCCCTTTGGTATCTTCAAACGCTTCTTCTTCCTACATATTATTCCTATGAAATAATATGTTTTGAGTTTTAAATATATACATAACGTAATATACGGAAGCTTGGCATCGGAGGTGTAATAGTAAGCGAGCTTTTCGCGAGTGCTGTATACCATGGGTTCGAGCCCCGGTAGGTAGAATCAAATCACAGACCATCAAGTTAGTATTGATTCCTTATACGCGAAGCACTCAACATAAAGGGGTAAGAAAACAAACCCTGGATAATAATAAGGGATCATAGATTAATTCTAACCAGGTTACTTGCAAGCCAACTGCAAGCCTTTTTCTAAAGCTGATGCCATAAAATATGTCATCGTAATGAAAAAAGAAACAGTATCAATGATTAATGAATCATCATAAAGCAGGCTTTCAAAGCATTTTAGATTCTATATTGGGTGTTATCAGTTGCGATCAGTCATAAACTTGCATTAATATATTTTACTATAGTATAGATATTTGCTGAGAACTTAATTGATCCAGACACCTGCAACACCTAATGTATAGTTTTTACATGGATTTAATGTGATTAAGAAACTGTATAGCCAACATTTATACATCTACAAATGTATTATGTACATTGTTATTTTAAAAGATAAGTTATTTTATGTTCAAGAAAATTCTAAAGGATTTATAAAAAGAAAAAAAAATGAAAAAAATAGTAATAACTATATTAAATAAATAAATAAATAAAATGAAAGCAAATAGGACTTTTGATACTGGAAATAGTGTGTTACATACTATGTATCATTGAGTCTCCAAAGTGCAGTTAGAGACTATGTTCTTAGTCCCCACATGAAGTTTGGATACATTTGTGTTGCTAAGTTCCTTCTTTTTTCCCATAGAGGTCTGGTAAGGGGCTTGGGAGGGGTTTACAGAAGGACATGGTTTATTCTCATGGAAAATTCAAACTTTCGCAATAAACCAGCAAAGATCGGTTACTATATCAAAAATTAGTCATGCATATTTATATATCGGTCACGTGACTCTGCCTCATGCAAACACATCGCTTACGCAATGGCGTCAACGCAAGAATTTCAACACATAAAACTAACGGTACAAGATGTTCACTGATACAGTTCAATTGTTATTTTTCCTTCTTGCTGATCATGAACTTGTCAGAGTTTTGGCATGACATCATTTGTAGGCTATCTTATTCATAATACAACATAACAAAGCACTGTATAACAATGTAAGGTGGGCGTTTTCTAGGAAATAATCTGTGCTTGATTGCTTGAAATGTATATAATTTTCAATTCACTATTTATAAAGAAGGGTATAATCTATTTTTACAAAATTAATTTATAATGCCCTTCAATAACTGTAGCATGCTCTAACTGTTTTGTGGCCGATCAATTGTTAAATGATAGACCTTTCCACTTACAACTGATTATAATAATGAATAGTTCTACAGGTGCAACATTTACAGCATGATATGCTCACCTTTGTGAAGTTATGATAAATGATAAATAATCTTATGGTTTATTTTAGTTTAATATGTTCATTATAGCTATAGTTTTATGCTGTCCTTGGATTTCCTTTGACTTGATTATCCAACATATCTCTTTTTTATTAAAAGTTCTGTCCTGATAGCCTAAATATTGATTTATTAATTAATCGACCCAATCTTTTTTCATTAGTACTGAAATATTTTGTAGTCGACATCTAAAATATAAATACATTTTTTTTTATAATTCTTGTTCTTATTATAAAGGTGTCAAATAGTGCTTAACCTATCTTACCTGTCAAAATTATCATATCCAGTAAAACATTTTTTGTTTTCAAATTAAGCTATGATAATAGAAAAAATTTACTTTCGTTCCATGATAATACTAATTTATTTTGGCGAGTTTTGTGTGGTATTAATTCAATACATAGTGATATTAATAAAAAAAGGGGGTACATATTAAAAATTATCACCAAATTATATGTCATATGGAATGATGACACCTTAATTTTTTTATAAGAGTCTTATAACAATATTGGCTGTATTTATGATCATGAGGAGGAAATGGACAGTGATGATATGGAATATACTAAGGATGCTATTGACAAGATGATTTTAGAATTTTCCAGAGATTAATATAAACATGGATCCAAATTAAAGTGTCTTTTTGTTTTTTTACTTGCATTCTGGTCTTCCCTAAGGCATAATTGACATGTCCACATACTATTTGGTACGTCATCATGTTTTGAGTTTTGGTGGTTTTAATTAATGGTCATTAATGTAGTTTTCAAATTCGGGCCTGTAGAATTGATGGTAGGCCTGTAAATATTTGAACTTACAAGCCCGGTGGGCCTGAAAGGTAAAAAGTTAATCGTGAAGACTGTTATGCTCATTGATAAATTAGAATAAATAAAATAACATCACTCATATTGAAATGAAACTTTTAAACAAAACAGTTTCTTTATCTAAAGAGACTGACAATTTAATGTTTTGTTATTCAATCTTTAACATTCATAACAGTGGTACAGCAAATAACTTAATCTTAATATATTCCTATCATGTTTGTTTTTATTTCTTTTAATATCTGTCACAGATAAGCAGGTTCCTGCAAAATCGTGAGAGCAACTTATTGTAAGTTGCAAAATCCTGCCACTTTCTCTTGAATGTGATTATATAAAAGTCATATATTTGAAAGTCACACCACTATCAGATATAGGACAAAACAAGACTAATATTCTAAACATGAAATTTGAAACACAAGATTCAATACAAATAATGTAAAACTATTTCATTATGAATCATAATGCAAAGGAATATATGAAAATCCATGTTTTGATGTGGGAAACCATAAGCAATTTTGAAATAAAAAAGAAGGTGCACAACCTCAGTATCTGATAAATATTATGTGCAAGTTTGGTTGGATTCTGTTGATTAGTCTAGGAGGAGTTGTCGATAAGAGATGGATAACAACTTCTGACCTCGAAAATTTATATTTTGATGTGAGAAACCACAAAAAATAAAAAAATAAATATGATAACAAGTGCACACTTGATGTCTGGGAAAAGATTGTGAAAAAATGTGGATGATTTCTAGCATGTGGTTTAGCAGATGTGGGTTAAAGAAAAAAAGTGACGCTAATGATGACGACGACATATGACAACTGAAAGTAAACCCTACTCACTGTGACTTCATTCTGTTACGCAGGTCACACAAACAGTATATAAAAGCACTTGTTCCATTATTTGCTGCCAGTTGCTTTTGACCCACCCACTTCCCCACCCACCTCTCCCCCCAGATCTTGAGGGGGAAAGTTTCGGTCCCCACCCCACTCCATTTCAATTTGGTTCCACTGCCTATGCATTCATTCACATTTCAAATTGAAATATTATTACCTGGATTTTACTTATTTTTTTTGCACTGTATCTAAGAAAAAATTCAAAAGAATAATGAAAACATTTCCCCCTGAATACTGCTCAAGAATAAGAGAAACTTCTACGAAAGAGATATGTTCATAATTCAAATTATCTATTAATTGTTAAAAATGATTTTTTGAAAATATTAAATCAAAAAGTTACAAATATCCATAATGTGAGTAAATGTAAAATATGAAAGGTTATTGACCTTTAGAGCCAAAGATTGATAACTAAGGTTGTAATTTAAATGAAAATGAATTTGTTTCACAGAAATTGTTGTGTATTAAGCCAGTTTAAGCAGAATTTTGATTTTGTGGATCATTGAACAACTTATTCATTTTGTCAGTGACTTTTCTACATTTCCCATTTATTGCTGTATATACAGACAGTGGACAAAGGTATTCGGACACTTCCAGTTTTCCCTATATTTATGCAGCTTTTCAAAGTATTATCCTGAAGTCAAAACATGTCCGATTTCGATAATCATTTGATCAACAAAAGCGGAAAGATATGGAGTTTATAAAGAAATATTTGTTTTAAATAACTTGGATAATATGAAGCAGCCGGCCGCAAAATCGGTAATACCAATATTGTAATATTTACAATACTGGTATTACTAGTATTATAATATATACAACAATGGTATTACTAGTATCATAATATTTACAATACTGGTATTACTAGTACATGTATTGTAATATTTACAATACTGGAAATACCAGTATTGTAAATATTACAATACTGGTAATACCAGTATTGTAAATATTATAATACATATACTAGTATTGTAATGTTACAATACCGGAAATCCAGTATCGTATATATACAATACTGAATGTACCAGTATCGCAGTATTTGCTTTATTTTTTTTCACCTACTTGCCTGAAACCCAAATTTAGAAAAACAATATATATATTCAAACAAATTCTTCCATAATTTTCACTTGTCCGAATTCAGTTTTACTTGTCTCGGGCTTCGGGCAAGTGGCTTAGCGTGAAGCCTGGTATCGTGCATTTACAATACTGGAATACCAGAATCGTTGATATATGCACAATACCGGAAGCTCTATTATTATTCATCCAGCAATAATATTATTGTAAAACACACATAACAGACGCATATACAATATACAAGTACATTCCGCAACTTCGTAGCTAATCTTCCAGTATCTACAATACTGGTATAACCAGTATTTTCCAGAATCTTCCAGTATCTGCAATTCTGGTATAACCAGTATTTTCCAGAATCTTCCAGTATCTGCAATACTGGTATAACCAGTATTTCCCAGAATCTTGCGGTATCTGCAATACATAATTTTCGCAATGACCAGTATCTTCTAGTATTGCAGATACTGGAAAATTCTGGAAGATACTGTGATACTAGTATTTACCAGTATCTGTACAAGTTTTGCAGATACTGGAAGATTCTGGTAAAATACTGCTAATACCAGTATTGCGTCCGGTTGCTCCATATTATTAAAAAAAATTAAGCATATTGTTCAAATCGACATGACTTAAACACAGATTTAAATAATTTGTCTACAAAAGTACTATCATTGCATTGTGTTTGGAAAAAAAATAATTTATTTGTGTGTTTAACTTGTATATTCTAAAAATGTGTCCCATAGAAAATTATTTGAAATAATAGAGTAAAACTACATTAAATTCTGAATTTATTGATATACAAATTATCAAAATCGGACATGAATTAACTTCAAGATATATTTTTCAAAAAATGTTGTTTTTTATGAAATATGTAGGGAATATTGGAAGCGTCTGGATACTTTTGTTCACTGTCTACCTTTTCTGAGTTCACTTTTTTGTCATAAAATATGAAAATTGCATTTTAATTTGATTAATTATTGCACTTATTCTTTCCGGATCTAATTTTCCTTTGATTAAGTTTTTCCCATAAACTACCTTTCCTGAAATGTTCCTGTGTGTATAATTCACTCTACAGGAAAAGTAATGACAGGAATTTTACAGCATTAGAGAATGTCGTAAATAATAGAGTGTTTCTGGTGTATTTCCAGATGAAGTAAGAATCCATGATTCTCTATCTGGTGTTTGATTTACTTTGTTCCCATATATTAAAGAAGTACTTTCATTCAATGAATTGCCAATTATAAGTGGTCTATTTTAACTTTTATTTGATTGCGAGAACATCCATTCAGTTTCTGTCCGAAAGTCCATTTTAAAACTGTGGGAGAATATAAATGTTCATACCTGGAATTTGATTTTGTACAATAGTTTTTCCGTTTAAACTGACATGACAATTGATTACAATCAATGTTTTCAGCTTCTTCAAGTATAAAATACAACTTACAAGATAATAGTCTGAAACCTCAGATCCAGATATATTGAGAAATTCAATGTTTGTTCCAGATTTTATTAGTTTTTGAAACTGTTGTCAATCAAGAATAATTCCATTCGAAATATCAAGGTTGTTTAGTGTGTTACAATGAATGACTATTTTTAGAAGTTCATCAACACTTATTCCATGTATGGTTGATCCAATTTTCAGTGTTTTGAGAAGCTTTAAATTACATATACAATTTACTGAATTATCAGAACATAAAAGAACAGTCGTTAATCCACAGCTCTGACAAAATAAATGCAACATTCAGAACAGTACAAACATTTTCATCTGTAAATTGGGTATGAACCACATTTAATACCTTTAGTGGTCTCAACTTACAGTATATTTATAAATTTTGTAAAATCTCCATGTATGTGTATACAACGAAATAAATCAAAAATATCAACATAACTAGAATGCTTTAAAATATTACTAATTATCAAATCTGTCAATATGCTGTTGTTGTAGATGGTAAAATGCTTCAACAAATATGAATAAAAAAATAAACTGTAAAGCTTTTTATACACAACTCTCAACTTTACTAAGTCTTCCAGAGACAAATATGTTAGACTTGCTAATAGTAACTCTGAAGGAAGAGAAAGAAGCATGGTACCTATCCCTTTTTAATAATATATCAAAGATTTAATGGATTACACATTTTTGCAGCATTAACCAGATTTTTGCAGCATTATCCAGTTTTTAGCAGCATTTACCTGCTTTTACATGATAATATTTATGTATTTATTATATGTGTTTATGATAATATACTTGCATATGGTTTGAATATTCTTTAACAAAATAGCAAGCCATTAATTCAAAATGGACAAATGAAGTATTTGTTCTTTGAGTTGACATGTGAACTAGATTTTTTTGTTCAATATTGCCCCAAAAAAGTAAGACAGCTTAAAAGATAGTGAAACTGTCAAATTTTCAATAGGTATAAACTATTCTTCTGATGATCACCACTCTAATATCCCGACTCATTACATTATTTCTTAGACTAAGACACATTGATACATTCATATAGAAAACTTAAAAATAGTAAAAACCTTATCTTTTTTATTCTTGTTTCATATTAATGTTAATATGAAATCTGATAAAGCATTGAAATATAAAAATATTATCTTAATGTGCTAAAACTTATATATTAAGATGAAGAGACAGTACTGCCATTCTAATGACTAATAGTTGTAAGCTTCTACCTCAGAGAATATACACTCAAGAGTGTAATGACTTCATTTCTAACATTAAACAGATTGTGATTCAAAATGCTTGTAAGTGCTGATACATCCTGAATATTAAATCATTGATACTGTTTGTGATTAATTGGTAGACATGACATTTAATGTCTGATAAGAGGACTTCTAAACTCTGGCAGCCGGCTGCCAGGATCCTGCAGGCATCCTGGTTAGAAATAATCTATGATCCCTAATGTGTTAGAATGAAGCGACATATATATCAGCGGACTATTTTTCCAATTAGCTAGTATACTGTACAAATCCAAATAAGCGTGTTGGGTCTAGTACATAGCGTACATCATTATCATCCTTCGAATGTAGCTTGTTCTATATATATATATATATCACTTTGTTTTATTCTAGACCATTAATTATAACATATATTGACATGATGTGGTTATGCATCTGTTCAAATAATACTAAGTGATACATACAAATATTGCAAGTTAGGTATATTGTTGAAAGTGTTGTCCTCTATCACTTATATGTCATTAATATGTAAATATCTATTAATAGTCCACATATGTCTTTAGTTTATACTTGATTAAATCTGTAGTTATTTTGAGTTGTTTCAAAAACATGTATTTATATTCATGCTAAGACAATATACAAAAACAACGCATTTTAATTAATGTAGCTGTTTACAAACATGGCATTCAAAGCAGATTCAGATAATGAATACCCTCACATATTTACCATTTATACTTGTTTGTTGATTTTGTCTCAATAAAATGTATTTATTCTTGTTCAGAGGAAACCATATTTAATTTATTTAACTGCGCAACAAAATTGATTTCAAGCAATGGCTAATATCAGTCTGTAAGTGTTATAGTGTAACTGTATGTTCGATTAGAATTATAAAAAGTTATTTTATTTTGTTGTAGAATTTGAATAATTGTGTAAATTGTTCTTAAGCTAGATAAATTAAACATAACCATGTATTGTCCGTTGCAACATGGAATAATACAAGAACAACACTTACAATAATGTCAGGTTCTTCAAGTTATTGAACGTGTCTGTCTTGATTGATGTGATTTTATTGGAACTTAAATAACTGTAACAAAATACACATCAATAATTGAAACTTTGATACTCTATGTAGTTATATAATGAATAAAGTATAACAAATATGTATTAACTCTTCTAACGTTTAGAAAATAAATAGCTTAATATACCGCATCGTTTGAACATATCCTATCTGTAATCGAGACAATCGTAATCGTAGACACATGGATACAGTCGTTACCTCTAACCAACATGAACATGAACTCCAATTTGATTGTGACGTGTTAGAATTGACTGCGAAAACACGCACGTATGTGTCTAAAATAATTGTTATCCAGCATCATAAACTGATTATAAATAAAACTTAAATTTGAGCATCGCGGCTATCATGGAGAATCCGGCATCATACAAAGTGGGTTTTAGGGCCATTATCAAAGAACTTTTAATTCCAAAGAACTATGGTATTCATATTACTAAAATAATGATTATAAGAAAGAAGAGGTTTTATTTAGCTAATCAAATGTCATTCATGTCATCAATGAATATTCTGATTAATGAGGAATATGATGACTTATCTACTTTATATTGAATACCAAAGCTTCACAGGAATCCATACAGAGAAAGGTATATAACCAGTCCTTCTACTGAAATACTGCCAAGACCTTCTGGATAATTTTAATTCTCGTTCTTTTTTCGAAAATTTCATCTGTCCAAACATTAGACTTTTCTACACTTTACAAACCCATTCCTCATGGAAATTCATCGAATTGACTTATTTCATTTTTTCAAGCATGAATAAAAGGCAAAAGGATCTAAATTGGAGTTCATTATCGATGACATATTTGTCGAGGTTGGGGCACATTTTCAATAAATCATCAATATCCACAAGGGAACAAGCTGTGTACCTCTCCTTACTGATCTTTTCTTTTACTCATATGAGGCAGAGTTTATACAAGAACGTATCAAGAATAAAATAATTACAGAAGCTTAAGCGTTTAATTTCATAGAAATGCTCAAAATTAGAGCGTTCCTTATAATAACCGTATTTGTCCGGTTATATGCGAGGGTTTGTATTTTATTTACACGTGTAAAGCCTTTCATTATCACTTCATGTCAGTAAGAAGGGGAATTTGCGTCCATAAAACTAGTTTAGCCCTGCCATATTTTTGGAAGTGCCTGTTTCAAGCTAGGAATGTGGGCAATCATGCATTTGTGTGTTAGGTGTATCATTTTTTTCCCATTTGAACGACTTTGATATTTAATTTTTGGATTCTTCAGAGAGTGTGTTTTTTATTTTCATTTTATCCAGGTATGATGTTCTGTTAATTAACATTTCAATTTGTGCAAGCTGTATTCCATTGATATACAACAAAACATTGAGATACAAGAAACAGTTTCCTCTGTCACATTTCTTGACATTGACCTCATATTTGACAACAATGGTCCAATTTCTACCAGATTCTATAATAAAGAAGCAGACATCATATACATTTTCAACAACTTGATAGAAATATACTAGCCAGTCGACCGTATGGAGCTTATATCTCACAATCGAGTTTGCAATTTGTATTCAAGTTTTCACAACGCACTTAATTTGAGTACTAAGTTATGAAGTCAAGGATTTTTTTTAAGAAAGGTTTTTTTTTCGGATTATATCAACACTTTGCTTAGTAGTATGTTGTCAGTTGTTTACAGGTGACGAACAATAGAATGGGCAATTAATATAAGGTTCAAAGTTAACAATTGTTTCCCTATTATGTCTTCCGATGGCCTTCTGTACTATCATATTCTGAAATTATATGTAAAACCATTGTCTTTCTATACATACGCATTTCAATATTAAAGCCAGATTATATATATATCACTGTTTTGTTTTTATAAAACATTAACTATGACATGTATTAGTATAATGTGGTTATATACATTTAAGCAAATGATACTAAAACGTTGCCAGTTAAGTAGATTGTTGAAAGTGCTGTCCTCTATGATTGATAAGTTATTATTGTGTAACCACCTATAAATAGTCAACAAATGTCTTAAGTTTATACTTTATTAAATCGGTAAATTTCTGTTCTGTCTTACACAATTCATAAAGCAAAATATTGACCTGTTTTATCAAAATAAATATATGTTCTTGTAAAGAAAAATTAAGCAACCCGTTCTTATTAATGTAGATGTTTACAAATATGAATAACTAAATATACCTAACCCTTAGAACAAGGGGTCGTCGTGGTCGTGATGGTATGGTAATTGGACTTACACCTACCAGTGCAATCAATGCCTATCACCACTAAATCCGTGAGTTTGAACCCAGTTCTTGGCGAGGTGCACTCGATACAACATTATGTGATAAAGTTTTCGAGGGGCTTGTGACAGTTCTCTGTTTTTCTCAGGATCCTCCGGTTTCCTCCACCAATAAAACTGATCGACACGATATAGCTGAAACATTGTGTAAAGTGGATTAAACAACATAAGCAAAACCTATCTGAACACATCCTATATATAATCGGAAAATCATAACACGAGATTAAAGTCGATACCTCTACCACATATGCACATGTACTCTTATTTGATTTGCATTGTCTTCGAATTAGCTGCAATAACATAAACACATTTGTCAACTTCATTGTCATCCAACATCATAACTTGATTAAGAAAAAACCTAAATTAGAGCATCACGCGTACGGCTATCATGGTAAATCGGACATCGTCAACAGTGGCTGATTGGGCTCTAATCAAGGAATTTTTCATTTCAAAGAACTGTGATAATCCTGCTTACTAAAATACTTGCTATGACAAAGAATAACATTAGGCTAATACTAAAAGACTTGTTATGACGAAGACGAACATTAGGTTAATACTAAAATGATAGTTATGACAAAGAAGAACATTAGGCTAATACTAAAAGACTAGCTATGACAAAGGTGAACATTATGCTAATACTAAAATGATAGTTATGACAAAGAAGAGCATTAGGATGATACTAATATACTAGTTATGACAAAGAAAAACATTAAGCTAATCACAAGTCATTCATGTCATCAAGGCTTATTTTTTTTTATATTGGACGAGTTTATGATTTCATAATACTCATTTTTATGGTTAATTAATAAATATATCAATTTTATAAATACCCATTATAAGATAACATTTTATGGTTAATTAATAAATATATCATTACGTGATGATTCCCGTATTGGCCTAGTTATTAGTCCTCGGGAAGCTGTATTGGCATTCGGCTTCGCTTCGGGCCAATACAGCTACCCTCGGACTAATAACTAGGCCACTACGCAAATCATCACGTTATAATAGGTATACATTGTAAGCTTGGTAGATTGTTGAAAGCGTTGTCCTCTATCACTGATATTTCATTATGGCCTAAAACCCTATAAATAGTCAACAAATGTCTTATGTTTATACCTTATTAAATCTGTAGCTTTCTGTTCTGTCGTAAGGAATACAAAACACAAAATATTGCGTAATTTGGAGTTGTTTCAATAAAATATATCAATAGTAATATTAATATTCTTCTTCAGAAAATACAAACAACCCATTCTAATTAATGTAGCTACATTTTTGTATTGACAAATACGGTGTTTCAATGCGGGTCCAATTAATAAATGCCCTCAATCTTTACCTGTTACACTGTAGTTGTATGTTTAATTAGAATTACAAAAGTTATTTTATTTTGTCGTGGAATTTGAATAGTTTGCGTAAATTGTTCTTGAACAGCATACATTATATATATATATACATGTATTGTAAGTCATATAATTTTAAGCAAAAAAAATCAAGAGGAATATTCACAAGCGATAAAGCTTAATAATGTTGTTGAACGTTTTTCATTTGATTGATGTGATTTTATTGGAATGCAAATAACTGTAAAATATAAAAAAATATATAAATCAATACTAGAAATTTTGATACTATATGTGGTTGTATTTCAACGTAACATATTGAATAAAGTATAATAAGCTTTTGGTAAGTCTTCAAGCATTCATGATTTGATTGACAACATGAATAATTAAATATACCGCACCCTCAAAGAAGCGGTCATATATAATGGTAAAATCGTAGAAACAGATGCAAAGTCGTTACCTCTAACACATATGTACCTGAACTCTAATTTCATTTTTGATCGTGCTAGAATTGGGTTCACAAACATACACACATTTGTCTAAAATAATTTTATTTCTCATTCATTTTCAGAAATTTCGTTTTTCCAAACATGTGACCTTTCTACACTTTACAAACCATTCATGGTGGGAATGTAAAAACACGCTTAAAAATGTCATTTATAACGCATTTATCTATAAAATGGTAAAAACGTTACAAATTGATAGTTTTCTGTCCTAAATTAACTTATTTTATTTTGTCAACCACGAAAAAAGACAAAATGCGCTACACAGAAAATTGAGTTACAACTAAGTTGGAGTTCCGTATCGATGACATATCTGTAGAGTTCGGAGGACACATTTGTCAGCAACTTGTTTTATATTTAAAAAAAACACATGATATATATTGATATGTTAGGACTATACATTTGAATAAATCATACTAAGACATACTCACATTGTTCGTAGCTTTGGTAGATTGTTGAAAGCGTTGTCCTCTATCACTGATATGCTATTGTGGTATATAAATGGTCTACAAATGTCTCATGATTATACTTTATTAAGTCTGTAGCTTTCTGTTTTGTCATAAGCAATACATATAGGGAAATATTGCATAATTTGGAGTTGTTTTGATAAAATGTATTCATATTCCTGTTCAGAAAAAAATACACAACGCATTCTAATTAATGTAGCTATTTACAAATACGGTGTTTCAAAGCCGGTTGAATTAAGAAATGGCCTCAATCTTTACCTGTCACACTATACTCGTATGTTTGATTAGAATTATAAAAGTTATGTTATTTTGTCGTGGAATTTGAATATTTTGCGTAAATTGTTCGTAAACAACATAAATTATAGATATACATGTATTGTAGGTCATAGAATTAAGAACAAAAATAAAGTTTGGAAATTTGTTGAACGTGTCTGATTTGATTAATGTGATTTTATTGGAATGCAAATACCTGAAAAATAAAAATATAAATCAACACTTAAAAATGTGATACTCTATGGGGATGTATTTCAACGTAACACATTGAATAAAGTATAATAAGTTGCTTAAGAAAATCTTCAACCATTCATGTTTTGATTGGTAATCTGAATAACTAAATATAACACACCCTCATAACAGCTGCTATATATAATGCTAATTCTAACATGACGTCCTTCGTTCGCTTCGTAAACAAACGAGCGATTTATCGATTGGGTATAATATCACCGGTGCATGTGACTGAACTTCCCGTCGTAAATGTAAAGGTTGATGAATTATCGTCTGCTCGAATTTGGCAGCAGAAATTGTGTGCGATATTCTTCGCAAACCTAATTATAAATTACCGTCTTCCAATCAAAGTATACTACCGTAGTTGTACTCTTAGACATAGCATAATCGAAATGAATCATGGAAGCCATGTGTCTTACGTTTTAACATGGGATGGCGGATATTAGTCAATTGTATCTCTGGCATCTGGCTCGGGAAAAATACTAATATCCTCCAACCCATGTTAAAACTCAAAGGACATTCAGGTTTCAATGATTTATTGCTTAGATAGAAGACGCATGGGTAAGGTCACCTCAAACACATATGGAGCGATAACAACGTAACGTCGTCGATGAAATCTCCTATCTGACACCATTGTAATATAACCCTTCTTAAAACCCTGGAAATGATACTTTAAAAGGCTGATGTTTGATGATTTCTAATCCAAATATTTTTCATATCTTTCTTTATTTCTCCATGTTCTCATTTAATTAAAAAGTACAGTAATTGCTAAGAAATGAGCAGTTCAAAATGACATGATCAGCTAAGAATAACGATGTCGGGAACGTTTACTTTTTTATCGGTAATATTTTCCATTTGCGTAATGTGTAAATAAACGGTTGTTTTTCATTGGATAGAAATAATTACGTAGACAATTGTCATTTTTCAATATGCAGGATATGTATGGAAACGATCGTCAGTATTTGTTCAACAATTGTCCTACTTTGTCCCGACGATCTTTGCCCATGAACAACTTCTATAACATGTCGTCCTATTTATTTCCTGTATTTCTGCGTAGAAGTCAATAAAAGTCAAAATGCAATTAATTGAAAATCTCAGCTTTCCCATGATACCAAACATGACACTTAAATATTTAGCGCATCTTAGCCCAAACAAAATAATTGAGAATTGGCTTCCCGTGGTGTCCCCCATTTTTGACGTTTCGATAATTATTTCACTTGATATGCAAGCACCTGTTCATAATAATACAATCAAAAACCAAGAATATGCATGAATACAATCGAAGGTAGATTTTAGCAAACATATTTCATATTCGCAGGATAAAATCATATATTATGTTGGTTATTTACTTTCGTTTCAGGCTTTGTCACTGCTAGGCTAGTTGCTAGCATTTGAATTTCGACTTTAAATTGATAACAGACCATGAAAGGAGGAATAAGGGTATGCATGTATTAAATCCTTGGATATGAGTAGCATAACAAATCTCACAACGGGTTCTGAAATCACACTTCACTCTTCAGACTTAGAAAAGCATTGAAATCATATAGCACTTGAAGATGTACAACGTAGTTTAGTTTCTTACATCTTAAGACAACCATCTAAATATTATGCTTATTTTCTATAATCTGTTCACGTATCAGGCTTATCCAGAGCATGATGCATGACATAGTAGGCAACAACCATTTGATTCTCCAGGGGGGATAGACTTCGATTTTTTTTAAATATGTTTTTCGACATTAAGAAAAACATCCACTATTAATAAAAACAAATATTTGGGATTGGTCAGGAAACACAAAATATATATTTGTTTAGATGATAAACAAACCAATAAAAATTGGCTGTAGATAGATATCCATACCCTCCCACATATAATCAAGTGGTTGTTCCCTTAAGCTTAGACAGCCCCGTTCATAATTATTTATTCAATAGGGTATAAAAAGTATCTAAGTGTACTAATAAACTGAAAACATATAATTTATATTCAAGCACTATCTTGCAATGACTGATTTTATATATATTTATGTAGAAGAAAGACATTTTTATATCAATATAATTGTTGTTAATCTAATTTGTACTAATCATGTAACTGCAAATAAAATTATATATTTTGGGTCTAGGACAAAAAGTCCCAGACAAACGACCCCGGATAAAAGCACCCAATAATGGAAAATATAAGTTAATGTTTTTGTGCCATATATTTGTTTGTTTTCTATGTCTTTGTTTTACTGTTCAGACATGTACAATTTTCTTCGTATTTTTTATCACAATTAAGACTTGTTTCAACTCTTTATTTTAATTTATTGTACCTCTCTATTTTAACCTGAACCATATTTATATATTTGCACACATGTAGACTAATTATTCTGTTCTTGATGGGTTAACATTATTTTTGATTTATACCATTTTTCATAATAAGTTATTTTTAGGAAAAATGAAAATATCATAAACAAAAGGGATCATTCACCAAATTTCTTTCGACAGACGTCGCTACTGTTCCATAAGTGGTTAGCGGAACGTTTTAATATCGATGACGCTTGAATTGTCAACGCTTGTAACAAGAACACGTCAAGATAATGCCCTTATAATATGATTAGGAAAAGTCTACAAAAATAATATGCAGAAAACTGATGATTGTGCAGCACGAATTCCACTTAAAACTCGGACGGATCCGCCAGTCTAATTGTACAAAATATTTGTATGCTACCAAAATATGTCGAAAATAATTTAAATAGTAAGAAATAACGAATTTTCTTTGCTTAACTATTGATTATGCCATTCATAATACCTCTCCTCAAAATCTTTCTAAAATAGATACTATGATTAATCTGCTTGTTGTTGAATCTTTAACAGTTAATAACACTAAGCGAAGAAGGAATATATTATTTGTATAATTTGGTATAGTCTTTTTGGCGACTCTGAAAATAGGGAAAACAATTATTTAAAAATCAGGGATTTGCTTTCTATTGCTCTTTTTAACATTTTAGGCACACATTATTTAAAACATATCTGAGAAAAAGTTGTCAAAGACATAATTCAAATAATAAAAAATCCATAGGGCCCAATACTAATTTTATCAGATTGTAAGTAAAGGAGGCTGCCATTATAATGAACAGCATTACCTGTTCTTTCCTATCTGTTGTTATGCTAATTTCAGTCACACGGGAATGTCATATTAGGTTAAAGATTCAAGATGTTTTGAATAATTGATAAACAATTTGGCTATATGATATTTGTTTGCAAACAATTAATAACTACTGGTCACATAAGACCCTTATATGGACATGTCCCTTGTTATTCACTCATGCTAATTTATAACAATTTTAAATTAACACTTAAAAAATGATACCAAAATAAAATAAATGTTAATTTCGTGAAAGTATAATTTATATAAATATATAAATTAAATAATATTCTTGTTTGGTACTTGTTTTCTTCCAAAAATTAAACAATTCATATACAACGTTAATTTCTAATAGGCATATTAGATAAACATTTTTTTCATGACAGTGGGGGGCCCTGGTGGCTCAATGAGTTAGGTCGTTGGATCTAACAACTCATACAAGCCTATCACCAATACGGCGTGTATTCGCGCCCGGCTTTGTAAATTACAAAAAAGGGTGCACTCGACTCGCAACCGCAAGTGATAAAGTTTACCAGTTGCTTGCCCATGGTCAGTGGTTCTCTCAGGGTGCTATGGCTTCCTCCACCACTAAAACTGGTCGCCATGATATAGCTGAAATATTGTTGAAAGTGGCGTTAAAACACCAAAAATCAAAATCAAATCATGACAGTGAGGTTGCAACTACTGATATGTACTGGTCAGATTATACAACGTTTTCAGGTAAATTTGTTTTCTTTTATTAACCTCTACACATACAGGGAATGGGTAGTTTGCATGTATTTTAAATGCTTCACAATCAGTTATGTAATAATGTATCGTCATTATTGATTTTTACCTGAACAGGTGTGAATCTAATTTGAATATTGTCCATATTTGGTATGGTCAGTATGTCAACATCTGATATGAGATGCTAATGATGAAATCAGCTGACTTGCTGTTTGTCAATACTGACCACATGTTGCTGTTCATTTCAGTAGTACTTACTCCCATGTTTGTTACATGACAAAATTTTACAATTAAGTTCTATGGCAAACTTTTTTATTCTTTAATGATTTTTTTTGAAAAATTCACCTATAATATGTATTAATCAGTCCTTGGTGTAAATATAATTAAAAAATAAATCTGATAACCCGTTGATTTTTTAGGAATTGTTTTCCCTATTTTCAGAGTCACCAAACAGACTATACCAAATAATTTTAAAACTTAATTTCATTAAATGATCCTGGTTAAAATTTAAGCACCAAACATAATTGTTTCAATACATTCTTTTAATATGTGCCATTGCCTGTCATTCATATTTTCTTTACATGAAGCACACCACATATTTTTCATTATTATACAATAGGTATTTCCTATCAGATTGTCATTGCCATCCATTTGTTTAATACAATTATTTGGTATTTTTCAATTCAGAGGGATGTGGTGCAGATTTTGCGCTACCTTCAATTTCAACCAGTTCCCTGTATCAATAATTATTTTGCCAGTAGGTCAGTAAGACCACAAAGACTAAAAATCTGTCTCTGTGGAATCAATCCCACTGAAAATGTATTGTTCCTGTGTTTTCATTGGTTTTATGATTGTCTTCACAATCTGAGGGTCATTTTTGATATGGCTTGATCTTTGCCTTTTTATTGAACAAATATATTTTCAAATATAAAACTATTAGAAAAAGTAATCCACCAGAGTAGTACCAATGACATCAACTTCAGCGTGCTGAAAGTTAAAAAAAAACAAATTAAGAAGTAGAAGTATGCCTAAGCCCTGCACAAAGTTTATAAATGGAATAGCACAAGTACAATGATTACGAAAGGAGGGACCATGCAAGCAGCTTTTTTTTTTAGCAAAATGGCCCATTTAAGTTAAATCCAATTGTGTGTTAAATATATGTTAAAATACTAAAGTTTCCTTCCTATCAATGCTACAGTTGCATCATATTTTTTCATGAAAACTGTCCTCAAAATTAGCCGGTGTTCTGAGGCCCGTAAAATTGGTCTCGGAGTTGTAAAAAACCCAAAACCAGAAGTCCGCCTGTGTGAGAAGTGGTAAGTATTTGTTGCTTCATTTGTTTCTGATTGGTCGATTTCTAGAAAAATCTTCTCCTGTGAAACCACTTGACCAAATGAACTGAAACTTGGTTGGAAGCATCTATGGAACAAACAATATGTCTCCATTCATTTTTTCGTTGAAGGGGAGAAATAATTTGTTCATGTTGGACATTTAAATCTAGACAAGCATTTTGTCCTATCATATCAGTGTCTCTGAAGCAAGGTGTACGAGTTCTACATACTCTTGTAAGATTAAACTGCAGAAACAAATGACTGTACAACAATTTCCGAAAATTAACAAAAATGTTGCAGAAAGATTTTAATATTCAAGTGCATTCAAATGAGGGCTACGTCATCAACATGTACCAAAATTTTGTAACTATTGTATTAATGAGTTACACATAAAGCAAGCTTTATGTTGATATATAATTTTATATATTTAATCTGAAGTTTAAAAATCATCTGTTCTACCTAACATATGTACATGGAATCTGTTTAGATTTTCATTGTGTTAAAATTCGGTGCACAAACACATTTGTCTAGAATAATTGTCATCAAGCATCATCAATTGATTACAACGTAAATCTAAACTTGGGTATCACGGTTATCATTGTAAATCCGGCATCTTAAACAGTGGGTGAGTTGGGCTCTAATGAAACAACTTTCCATTGCACAATGATCTGGAAATCCTACATACTGAATTACTAGTCATGACAAAGAGGAACATTTGGCTGATCACAAGTCATTCATCTCACCATTTATTATTCTGTTCAAGAAGGAGCATGATGACTTTTCTAGTTTATATTGAATAACAAAACTTCACAATAATCCATATACAGAAAAGAACACTACATGTTCTACTTCTTTTTCAACAAAGTAATTGTTTATAAATATGGCTAACTTTTAACTGCTGTCAAAGAGGGAATACAATTATTCTGGGACACAGTCTATTCACGTAATAGCTTTAATCAAATGTGGATACTGAAATACTGTAGATATCTTCTGGATAATTGTATTTCAAGTTCATTTTCAGAAATTTCGTTTTTCCAAACATATGACTTATCTATACTTTATAAACCATTCCTCGTGGGAATGAATAAACACGCTTAAATATATCATTTATAACGCATTTATCTTTAAAATGGTAAGAACAAATGCAAATTGATAGTGAATTAACTTATTTTATTTTCTCAAGAACGAAAATAGACAAAATGCGTTACACAGAAAATTGAGATACCACTAAGTTGGAGGCCGGCATTGATGACATATTTGTAGAATTCGGAGGACACATTTGTCAGCAACTTGTTTTATATATAAACACTACCTATGGCTACAAACTGTGTTTCTCTTCTCATCGACTTGTTCCTGTATCCGTACGAGGCAGACTTCATAAAGAGGCTTCTCAAGAAAAACGAAAAGAAGCCACCCCGATCCTTTAATTTCACGTTCCACTATATAGATGATTTCCTTCCACTAGATAATTGTAGGTTTGGTGATTTTGTTGATCGCATCTATCTCATTGAGCTTGAAATAAAGCATACCACAGGTACAGATATGTCTGCTTCATACCTTGACATACACCTCGAAACTGACAGTAAACAGCGGTTAAGAAAGGAACTTTACGACAACAATTATGATTACAATATTCCCATAGTATGTAGTAGCATTCGAGCAGCGCCTGTATATGTAGTATATATATCTCAGTTGGTCCGATATTCCTATCAGTTTTTCTTTGATAGAGGGTAGCTTCTAACAAAGATGCTACTGAACCAAGGTTTCCTATTGATTGAGCTGAAGTCATCACTTCGAAAGCTTGACGGTCACTAACATCCCTTGGTTAACGGTAACGGAATATCTGTGTCACAAATGACCACTTACATTTGTATATGTTTTATTTGTCGTACACACTTTCCATCCTTTCGTCGTTCATGACTTATCACCGGGTTTGTAGTTATCACTATACGACAGCTGTCATTAGTGGAGCAGGAACTGCTTACCCTTCTGGAGCACCTGAGTTCACACCCGGTTTTCAATGAAGCTCGTGTTATTCAATCTTTAGTTGTATGTGCAATGTTTTTGTGAATCGTTGTTTGTCGATTTGTACGTTTTCTTTTCGTCAATGTGTCTTTGATTTATGGATTCTGATTACCCCTTTGGTATCTTCAAACTCTTCCTCTATGACACGTATTGATATATTAGGATTATATTTTGGTACAAATGCTACTCACAGAACACTTAAGTTTGATAAATTGTTGAAAGCGTTGTCCTCTATCACTGATATGTCATTACTTCTTAAATCTCTATTAATAATCAACAAATATAATATGTTTGAACTTTATTAAATATATGTAGCTTTCTGTTCTGTCTTACGCAATACATATATCAAAATATTGCGTGATTTGGAGTTTTTTCAATCAATTGTGTATATATGTTCCTGTTAAAAAGAAAGAAACAACCCGCTCTAATTAATCTAGCAATTTACAAATTAGGGTATCAAATCGGGATTAATTAATAAATGCTCGCCATCTTTGCCTGTTAAGCTATGCTGATATGGTTGATTATAACTGATTGATTGATTAATCAATGTTCAACCCCAATATTAGCAGTATTTCAGCTATACGAAAACATAAGCCACCCATTCTAATTAATGTAGCTATTTACAAAT
Source organism: Bathymodiolus brooksi (assembly GCA_963680875.1). Lineage (NCBI taxonomy): Eukaryota > Metazoa > Mollusca > Bivalvia > Mytilida > Modiolidae > Bathymodiolus > Bathymodiolus brooksi. The sequence continues at coordinate 85,499,111 of OY804586.1, read as the reverse complement.
ATGTGTTTCAAATCGGGTTCAATTAATAAATGCCCTAAACCTTTACCTGTCACACTCTACAGGTATTTGTATGTTTGATTATGATTTAAAAAATATTTTTATTTTGTTGTGGAATTAAACTAGATAACTTATACATATACATGCATTGTAAGCTATAGAAACGAATAAAATAAGAGGAATGCTCACAGGTAGCCAAGGGTCGTTAAGTTGCTGAACGTGTCTGATTTGATTGATGTGATTTTATTTTCATCCATATAGCTGCAAGATAAAAATAAATGAGCAAATACAATCAAAATATGAAGCTTTGATACACAGTGTAGTTGTATTTCAACGTAATATATTAAATACAGTAAAATATGTATGCAGTAAGGCAGAGTATAACCAGGGAACATCGTTTCAACTGAGAGATGCATAGTCCATATACAGGTGCTGCCTGAATGATGCTAGATATAAATTAAAGATTCACAACAGTAATATTGGACCCAAAATCAAAAGGTTTTTTTTCCTCAAACGACACTCAACGTCAATTTCTATGTGTGTAGTTTTTGTTTGTCTTGGTACTGTGTCCTCTGGACATTATCGCCTCTGTTTTTCTATTTTTGATTGACCCTTCGGGGCTCTCTAATTTGTATTTATACATCAATGTTTCACCATATCCCAATGCACTACTTATGGTGTATATTGCTATGATTGAGTTATACAATTGTAGCAAATAATATTAAATGGTACTTACAGCAATGTTAAGTTTTGGTAGATTGTTGAAAGCGTTGTCCTCTATCACTTGTATGTTATTGTTACTTAACCATCTGTAAATAGTCAACAAATATATTGAGTTTATACTAAGTTAAATTATTGGCTTCTAGTATTTCATAGACAATGCTTATAGTAAATTAACGTTAGAGAATACCGGAGGGGCAATCTAGAATGGACAGTCCAGATACACTGGAAATATTGGGTACACATGACAGAGAAGGAAGACAAACAGAGACAAAACCACAACACAACAGAGAAGAATAAAACGATGAACAACAGGGCCCTCGCCAAAACCCATATGCTGGCTAGTGGTACGCAGTTCCTGGTTGCTGAATATTCACAGACCTCGATCCACAGAACTCCCGTTCACATGTCCCCATGTAGCGCATAAAGGCAACTAATTACTGCCATATATCTTGAGGCTGATACTTGTATGCATCCGGATTGTAGTTTGCATGCACAATTCCTCTATTTCTACCGACATATGATTCGTTGGAATATAAAATTTATCATATTGATCAGCAAATACCTTCAACAATTTGACGATTTTTAAAAGAGCTTGTTCTATCTACCTCTATCAAATACTGACCGCCTTCATAGTTGACGATGTTGTCAGAGGTTGCACATGGCAATTGCAAAAGACTAACACTGTTTGAAGGTACGGGAATGATTCATTGTTGTTTAGCGCCACATTAAGCATTATTTAATTGATAACGTGGTGTGAACACATTTTATATATTAAATTCCTCAACTACATTGATTGATTGATTGATTGGTGTTTAACATCTACACAGTTGATTATTATGTTTCAGTGGACAATTGGCATTATATGAAATATATTCCGGTCATTCCTCCTTATTTATAAAATAACTATTAATAAATCTACCATGAATAGTACGACATCTGGTCAAGATCACCGGGTCGGTGCGATTTGGACCGTAGGAACAAAGAGTCTTGCCAATTGAAGAATATATTCCGTGCTATTTGCTATGAATTTGCTGGTTTGAACTGTCCTGACAGTATCTTAGATAAACGTAGGAGAAAACCGAATTGTCACCCAGTAATTGACTATCGAGAGAAATCGGCAACATTGGGTACACAAAAACACAGGATGAAGAAATACAAAGCAAACAGCACACAATACTAAAAAGATGAGCAACACGAACCTCACCAATTATATTAGATATTTGGCTGCCCTGTGCATCGGATGCTCTCGCAAATATTGACATGAAGCAAACATTGCTGCCATATTTATCTTATATATTTTATATATTCATTAATTTCAATACCATGTAAACATCCCTGACAGACAATAGTGTAGTTTCCGATCCTAATTTGCTATATTTAAGAAATAAAATAAAATGCAAATATTTCTGACAGACAATAGTGCAGTGTCCTATCCCAATTTGTTAGTTTAAACAAATATAATAGGTTTATGCTAAGAGAATAACAATGGATTTTCATTAAACCCCAACAAAGTATGTTAGATGATAATGGAATATTCGCTGTGTGGTTATCTGAGTTTTTACCTGTTTAAAAGTTATAATCATTATGTCTTGATATTTGATGCATTTTACCTTTTCAAATGTTTTAAATAATTTCAGATAAGCGATTTGACTACCTTTACATTGTGCAGAGGTCATATGTAGTTCTAGTTTGTTACATTTGTGTTTCTTCCATCGTAAGCAATGATGACCTAACACACAGTCATCAGATATATTGGTGAACAAGCTGGTAACACCCCAACCCCCCTCCCTCACCAGACGTAGCTGTATATTTGAGGTAAGAACAGCTATGGTATCTTACCATTACTGAAGAAATATGTATTCAAACTAATGAATACAACAAATACAGCATAGTATGTTTACAAGCATATACTTACAATATATAAGTGTTATTAGGTAAATCTCTCGGGATATTATTCAGTCGTCTATTGCTGCAGACAACCTTGACTTCACCTGAGGTGTTAGTACAACGACAGACACTAGGACATGTTGATACCACACCGACAAGTAAAATTACAACAACTATTGTTGTTATCAGAAACTGCATGTTGCGTCGTCAGTCTACAAATACAAAGCAATGCAAATGCTGTTTTGCAAGCATAAATACAATTTAGGGAGAGATATAATATATGAATATTTACATAGCAATGCCATTTTATTTAAGAAATAAATCATGGAAGCCAGAATGTGTTTTGAGTTTTAACATGGATTGGCGGATATTAGTATTTTAACCAGAGCGAGAGGCGAGGTATACAATTTACTTTTATCCACCAACCCATGTTAAAACTGAAAGCACATTTTGGCTTCCATGATTTATTTCGAGTTTGATATGTCTAAGAGTACAAATACGGTAGTATACTTTGATTGGAAGACGGTAATTTATATTTACGTTTGCAGGATATATCGCACACAATTCATGCTGCCAATTTCGAGCAGACGATTATTCATCAACTTGCACATTTACGACGGAAATATCAGTCATATGCATCGGCACATGTTCTAATGAGATTATACCCAATCGATAAATTGGACGTTTGTCTACAAAGCGAAAGAAGGACGCCATGTTCGAATTATATATAACTTTTAGTTTATTTCAGATTTACATGCGTGAATGACTGAGTCAGCGTAACTTATTGCCAAGCTTTTCAACAATATTATGTTAAGAACAAGTTACATTTCGATGGTAATAATACAATGATGTCTGCTTTGTACTTCTAAATCAACAACTTAGTAATATTTCTATGGTGCTAAGCTGACGAAACAGTCCACGGGTGTATACGTCGTTTCAGTCGGACACATTTGTTTCTGATTCCGAACGAACTACTCTTTGCTCTTACTCCTCACCGGAGAAGCAACTATTAACATGAACATCCGTTGATTAATTGATTGAATAACGTCCAACAAGCAGTATTAGTTCTATATTTTGAACGAGAACAATGTCAACTATTTGTGAAAACTATCACAATTAAGATGGAATGGCTCAACCTAGGCAACATAGCTTGACTGCCACGAGAAAAGTATGGATATTTGGCTAGTGACGAACACTTCAGCCTTTCGTAGTCACTACAATGGGCCTACTCTTTTTTCGAAACTTAGGTCTTTAACATGCATGGAGCGTGAGACTGTCAACGTACGTTACCCACTATGGTTGATGGCTAGGCTCTCCGTATTGTAACCTAGCAATTCCTGATAGAGTATGCCTCCTATCTGCCACTTGGAGATGGGATGTGCAACACCTTTGATTGAGTCCTAGAGCATTCACCAGTATTCAGTCATTCCTTTGAAGCATTGCCAGTACATCCTCAGTATGCATGGTGGCTTCGAAAGGTGTGCAGGTTCACTTGATATGTTGACTGCATCACACACACAAAATGCATAGGTATTGTATGTAAGTTTTTTCCCTTGTAAAGTACACGTATTGTGTGGTATCGATGCTAAGTAAGCACTGCAGAAAACTAAAAGGGCAATCGAGAATGGATTATCCGGAGACACAGGCAGTAATTGAAACAAGACACATAACGCAGTAAACAAAACAAAAACACAACACAAAAAAATAAAAAAGATGAACAACATGGAACAACTGGGCGTGAATGCAGGCACTCATAATGGGTAAATACTACTGTTTTCTTTATATAATACACTTATTGTGGTATTCATAGTCAAGTCCAGTAAAAGTGTTGTCTCAGCTTGTTTCAGTACTTTTTTTAATCTGAGAGTAGCAAAAAATAGTGCATAGTACGCAAACACTGTCTGGATTAATAGTAGTTTTTGGTATATCATAATTCAATTCATATCAATTTAGATTAACTTAATTGTATTCAATCTAACATATACTAGTATTAGGTATGTTTGGACGTTGTACATGTGTATTTATAAGTCACTGTTGACATTGTCTTATATTGACTATTATTGTTTTTCAAAGTCACAAACAATCTTAAATACAATACATCAGTATAAGTCAAATTTTACTTAGTTTATAATTATTTTATTTGATCAATGATACAAAGAGGATCAGACACAAGTTTTACCAACTTATGGAGTCTTCTCCTATATATACAATCATTATTACATTATATTGAGAATGCACAAGAAAACAAGAAAAATAAAATTTTATCATATAATATAGCTGAAAATAGTAAACGAGTAAAAAGAAATGAAGAAAAAGTATGTGTGTGTGTGTGTATGGAATTTTATTTAATCACGATTTTCAAAATAAATAACATAGGTAAATTACGTTTACAAAAGTTACAGGTGGGTAATTACAGGTAATGGCTTTTCTTTCTATAAGACAAATTTGAATATATCAGAAAATCGACGAAGGGCAGAAAATGCAATTGTCAAACGATCAAGGACACAGGGACCACAATGATGTACACAACACTACAAAGAAAAAGATCGAGTACCACGAACAGCATTAACAATCCGGGATAAACTCAATGTTGCCAATATACATCACATCGTCCGTATTACACGTGAGAGGGTTCAATATTGTTTTTTCTTCACATCTATAGCTTCAAACTTTTCTTTGGTAATCTTCAGCTTTATTGCAAGAGCGGAGTATAATATTCATAACTTGACTAAATTAATAAGAACAGTTTGAAGAGACCTACGGGGTAATCAGAATGCGTATATGGATTAAGAACAGACAACACCATGGCAAAATGAAAAAGTACAAAAGGACAAACAACAATCTACAAATCATACAAACAAAGCAAAAGATCGAGTATCACGACCCCCCTAAAAGCGAGGGTGAACCCAGGAGGAACCCTTGGTTCAGTGGCTTCCTTGATGGCATAATACATAATGACCAAATAATAATTGTAATCTAAATTCAAGTATCAAATCAGTTTGAATGGTGCATGTATGCTTTGTTCAATATAAACAAGTGAAAATATTCGAGGATTTATCCGATCTGATTATTACCTGACGTCCTTGCTACTTGCTATTAAAGTTGCATAAAAAACACAAAAAAACAGTTTATTTTAATGTTCTTTAGTTCATCGTTTATAGCATTTTATAAAGAATTATATACACGGCTGATTTCGAATAAAGTAATGCAAACGTGACATATTATTTTCAATTGATGTCAACCGAAATTAAATAGATCTAACTGTCACGTTTTCATATTAAGCTACCTTACATTTTGGTCAGTGGGTTTATTAACTTAGCTTAAATCTAAAAATCTACATTGTCGATTTGTCTAATTCCTAATATATATATATATATATATATATATACGTTTTCATATTAAGCTACCAAAGATCTGCAACAGCAGTGAAAACGTTAGTACAAGAATGTTGTGAAAAATCCGTTTTGTTCTTTTTTTAATAATTTCTTATATATAATGGATGTGGTCGAGTGATCTAGGGCGCTGGACGTAAGGCTAAGCGAATGGTGCTGCAGTGTATCAATGGTGTGGGTTCAAATCCCGTCGAGGGAAGAACAAAAATTTGGCAGCTCTAAAATCTAATCGGATTACAGACGCTGATGAAGCTTGTCGGTCAAGCGAAATATCCGTCGATTTCATTATAATTATAGTCTTTTTGTAGACTTATAGTTATTTTTGTTACATTTTAACATATTTTTTTGATATCGTTGTGCTAACATTTTAGACGTTTATTTATCATTTTTGTTTGTTTGCACAGTATCGTTAACACTTGTTTCCGATCCGACATCTCGTAGATTTATACGTTGGCTACTTTTTCAGATGTTTATATATATATATATATAGGGAGTGGATGCAGTCGAGTGGTCTAGGGCGCTGGACGTAAGGCTAAGCGAATGGTGCTGCAGTGTAACAATGGTGTGGGTTCAAATCCCGTCGAGGGAAGAACAAAAATTTGACAGCTCTAAAATCTAATTCTAACACTGTTTGCTTTAATTTTCAGACGTATATATATATATATATATATATATATCTACAAATGGGGAGGTTGGGCGAATATATATATTTTTGTATGTTGGGCGACACTTTTTAAACCACTTAATCTCGATAACCGTATATTTTTTTCTGGGTGTCGGCGGTGAATTATTCTTTTTTTTAGGCAAACAATAAACATTACTTTAATTTTGGTAATTAAATCGTGTAATAAAAAAGTTCTCCCAAAGTCGTTTCGCCCAAACCTAATTTACTCTTTTAAAAACAGAAAATAGGGAGTTTGGGTATATTTTATTTATTAGTGGTATGAAGGGATTTGATGTTGTCGAAAAAAGTCATCTGCATTTATAAGCATGTTCCAATGTTAAGTATGATAAAACGTATTAAAAGCCTATCATTACTGTGTTGATAGAAATAGCAAAACTGTTTATTTGACATACCACATATTTCGCACGATCCTATGTCTTACCTCAATAACATAGGGGCGTGACTATTGCTAGCTAAAATAGTACTCTCCCTTTTACTCTAAAACTATCGTTAATTTTAACGATCAATTTAGCAGTCAGCAACTAAGGGAAACAACTTAGTAGGATCGTAAGTCAAGGTCGTTTTATTACCAACAAGAAATGCACGCTTAGACGAAGAGGTAATTTTATGCTATGAACTGACGGTAATTTTTTTGCTTTGATTAAGTGAGGTGGTATTCTGTAGGTAAAACCCAAGAAAACAGAAAATATGTGTGATTTCGCGAAATCTGTCAAATTGCACACACGCAAAACTATCGAGAACTGATCATGATAATGCCCCAATATCTATAGGTTTTGGTGCTAAAATGGTGTCATTTTACTAATATGAAACCGGCACGGCCATGAATGCTCGCTCATCTGAAAATTATCTGGCAATTTCATCAAAAAGTGTCGAGATTTTTTGGTCCGAGATATATTAGGGACGACTTTTTTTAGGGCCGAATCTAGTCTCATTCAATCGAGCTGTCGTTCCTTTATTCGAGTTATCGTTCCTTACGAAATCTCAAAAGTTAACTTCCGCGTAGAAACAAAAATTCTTGTCAGTATGTCAGAAGAGATTTAATAAATTAAAAAATATCAATATAAGTAGAACATGCTAGCAAAATGACTTATTACACACAGGTTCCGGGTTTAAGTGGTATCGGACGTACGAGAGAGGGTATACAAGACTTCAGGATCACATTTGCGCTTTATGTTAAGAAGCTCTTCATTAGTTGAGTGTGTTAGTGTGTTACCCGGAAACCGGTGTTTACAAAACGTAGAATTTTTTTTTCTTCGACAATATGTTCAACCATGTTTGTTAAAAAATCCTAAGTACACATTTTATACCATAAAGAGCTCGCTTAAGCTCGCATATTACCATTTGGACTTAAAGGAACACGTCATGGTCTTAACAAGTTTGCGTGAAAATTTAAATGACAGTAAATAAAAGACATTGTATTAATGAATGTTAAAAATAGTATACCATAAGGTAGAATTTGGCGATTGAAGTTGCCTGTAGCACCAAATAATATATGGGGATCACCATTTTTCAGAACTCTTCAATGTGAGAAGACAAAAGGCATAATCCATTCTCGGATTATACCTGCAATTAAAGCTCTTCTGAAAGAGCAGTGACGTCACAATAGTGGTATCGTATATTATATCAGCATTGATCAGTTGCAATGTTATTATTAAAAATTATGTAAATCGTAAAATAAAGTCGTATATTTATCTTTTGATATTTACAATATCATTATGACTTTATTGCACTAAAGAAAAGGGAAAGTGTGAGAAGAATTTTTTTGTTGTAATTACCGATCAGGACTACCCTTGTCAACACATCAACCAGTGACTACAGGAAAGTACAATGTATGACATCATTGGCGACAATAAAGAAAAAAACATGTGTACGTACGCATAAAACAAGTTAAAACTGACAGTTATCAGTTATTTAACGTACGGTCAATCACGTAACACAGGAAATTATACGTACATGTAGATACCCCCCCCCCCCCCCCCCAATGCAAATAAACTCATTTGTTTTATGAAAATGTAACATGGGATGGCAATATTAAGAAAAAAATTAGGACGGTATACAATTGTAAACATTGTATTGCTGTTGATCTGATATTAAAACATAACCAAAAGGGAGCGATGTTGGGAAGTCAGATACAGTATTTGTTCAACTAACATGATCCGTCTCCGTGACGTCACATGAAGAGGTGTCATGGCCGCTTACACTACGACAGGAAATTCCAAATATTCATATTTCTAATTGGATATATTAATGTTAATAAAGGTGTTTTTTGTTTAATAATTAGTTATTTACGAATAAAAAGTTACAATGTATTGAATTATACAGTGTTCTAGCTAGGATTTCAAAAGGGCAGGGCGCAACTTCTGAAAAGGGCACTTTTAAGCGTAAACGTTGGCTGAAAAAGGACACTTTATTTTTGGATTGTTTTTACAATTAAATTGAAAAGAAACAACCTTCGTCACGAGCTGAATAAATATATGTTAAAACAAGCTTTAATATCCCTTAAATATTTCCGTCCTTTGTGGGTGAAATTATTAAATAAAAAAAAAATTATATTAAATGATCGAGTTTTTTACTTTCTTTCAACAGCTATTGTTATCTTAATTGTCATCGTAATTAGAATTAATCATTATGATTAGAAGAATGAAATTTCCTGACAAAAAGTTAAAATTCAACTTCAATCAATCGCCGAAAGCTATAAATAGCATAATCACACAATCAGCATGTGTTTACCTTGATCTGTTACTGCGCGTTAATCGAATGTTGACAGAAATATATGCTGGGAACCAGTACTTCATAATTCAATAATTTTCAAAATCACGATTATTTATTTATAAAATTGAAAGATTAAAACAGTATTTTCTATAGTAAGCAATTTTAAATATTTAATATGAATAAGAAATAAACCCAAATAAACCAAAACAACAATAATAAATCATCACGTAAACAACTTACCTGTAAAAAAAATGGCGGTCTTACACAGATAACGCTAATCGTGACTTGATGCATCTAATATGAAAAAATCTATTATTATGAACTAGTAACAGGTATGGAAAAAGACATCCACGCTAGTCACAAAGGGCAGGGCGCTGCTACAAATAGAGAGAAAAAGGACAGGGTGTCACTCGGACAAGGGCGGGCGCTGCAACAATTGTTCAACTTATGTTCTAATTCACCATGTTCAAGCGAACATAAATTATTTATGTACAATAATCCAAGCTTGAGAAACTTCTGATTTGTTGATAAAACAAATAAAGACAAACTCGTAATGAAATTGTCTGGCGCAGTGACCATTTCGATTTATTATTTATCAATCATACATCATCACATACATATTATTATATACAATAATGAAAATCACATTTATTGTCCATCATGAAAAGAAACATTGTCTCTTCTTTTACTTTACAACTACATTGTACATATCTATAAAGGAAAAATTCAATATTGAAATATACACAACAATTGTAGCCATAAGCATAATTAGCTTAATAAAATAAAAGTACCATAAAATAATACTTCAGATAGTTAAACTTAAGGTGCATCCGATTTGGTCATTGCCCAACCTCGATATGGAACTACTTTAAACAATTTATTTTATACCACCCCGAACCAAACTACTAAACCCGCGAAAATTCTGTATACGTGTACATGTATTACTATGCTCATAATACATAAATATATGGATTGGAGTTTTCCTTTAATAATCAAAGTCAAATATTTCCAGAAAAACAGAGTGTAGTGGCAATTTGCATACAATGTGTTTGTTTACATTCCACTGTGCATCTTAACCTATATTTACAACTCTGTTAGGCCACAGCAATTGTATTGTTTTCGTTTTGAAATTAAGTAATTAATTCCTGAGACAATTTTCAGGACAGCTATTTTAGAAATATTGATTATGCTACTTTCCTTTAAAGATAAATATACATTTGTATTAAAATACAATCTCCTGGGCCTATTGGTGTTCCACATGATTATTTTATGGTTGACCGATTTTAGGTAACGTGACTTGGGCGCCATTACAAAACCTATGCAAACAAAATAGGTCAGTGAGCCGACATAGGCGATCTTTTGGCATTTTATTTGGCAAGTACCCAAGTGAACATGGCCTTTATCTTTGATATAAATACCAATTTGAATAATGAGGAAATGTCTTAACTGACTGATTTACCGTCACAGGTGGATACATTTTACTTTCAAATTAAGTTTCTTGAAATTTTTATTATGGCAATATGGCAACAAAAAGAAGCATATTTAAAAAATTAAAACATATAAAACGAGGAACGTAATTGGGAAATGCAGATAATTTTATTACAGTTGATATAGATACAAAACATGTACAATGTAAGTATGTATAGAACGGGTATCTTTTTGATTTTGATGGATATTTTCTGCCCAGGAATGCAAATTTTCAATGTTGTCTATTCCCATTATGCACACAAAACTTTTTTTTTTCAGAACTGAGGTGCAAGTCGTTGTAATGTAATCGAAAAGTTCCATGTGATTGTCTCATGACCCTTGCCCATGACTTACAGAATAAAATACATATTGTTCTATTGTTTATGCTTTCTCTAACCGGTTTTCTCTGAATATATACAGGATTTACTGACGGACACAATCTAGGATTTTTGCCAGTCGACTATATTTATTATATATCAGTCGATACACATCAATAACAGCCTTAACTGTAAGATCAGCCAGTCCGATACTATGATCTTACAAAGCATGACCCTTGAACACAAGTTTTGACATATTGAATTCACTCTTTATCTTTGGTCACCACATAAACTAATGCAATTTAATTAAAATTAGATGTTTGTTGTATCTTTATTTGTCATCGGTTTTTTTTTTAAATTGTCAGTTCAAATTAAATGGTGGTTAAATTTTGGAAGAGAATCTTTATAGAAAACAGAGAGGAATTCAGGATTTTTTTTTGTGGAGGGGGGTGTTGATTAGTTACTATAAGTACTTGATCTTATTAGAAGGAAATAACATGTACATGTAATGATTAAGTTATTAATGCAAGGCAGGGTCACTGTATAGGGGATATTTGATGTCACACAACAATAAATCATTCTTTCTACACAGCTGCTGGGAAATAAAACCCAAGTTCATAATCATATTGTTGTTCTTCAGATTTTAATATCCACTTACTTGTTTTTATTTATTTGTGTTTTTTTTTTACAAGCCTGTCCTTATATTATAGGCATAACAGTATGGCGGATGGCATGTTCATAACAGTTTTTGAAGATGGTCAATAATTTCACATTTTCACTGGATTGAGTTTTGTGGCAGAGTATCCTATTTATTGTCTCTGTACTGATCTCAGTTCATTGTTATGTATTCTATCATCACAGTGATTTTATGTGGACTGTAATATAGTATAAATGGACAGTTGGATATAAAGGTAAGATGCATAACATTTTATGATCAACCATGATATACCTGAAAAATTTTTGAAAGTTGCATTAAACACCATAACCCTAACCCTAGTTTAGCAGAATAGATTATCGTCCTATATATAGTGAAACTGTGTAAACCGAAAACCAGTCTAAACGGTAAAACCAGACAGATTTTACAGTCCCATCTACTAAATATTTCTTTAATTTGAACCTGTGTAAACCAAACACCTGTCTAAACCGAACAAATTCTTCAGTTCCAAAGGGGTTCGGTTTAGACATGTTTTACTGTATATATACATTGTACAAAGAACCATGAATGCAGATGGTGATTAATTCTCAAATCACTGATTCATAATTAATGTTTTTTTAATGCCCCTGCGACGAAGAGTCGGGGGGGGGGGGGGGGGGGAATATTAATTTACCCCTGTTCGTCCATCCAGATATAGATACGTGGTTTGTCTGGCTATCTCCTCCTACAGTTTTGGAGCTACAGCTTGAATATTTTGTAGGATGTTTATACACATAATGGAGGTGTGCATGTCCACAGGATTTTGATTTTCTTCAAATATTCTCAAAATGACAGGTAGTTGGACTTAGTCATTTTTTTCGTACTAGGTGCATAAAGGAAACATGGTTTGTCCGGCTAACTCCTCCTACAGTTTTAGAGCTACAGCTTTAGTATTTTGTAGGATGTTTATACACATAATGGAGGTATGCTTGTCCACAGGATTTTGATTTTCATCAAATATTCTCTAAATGACAGGTAGTTGGACATAGTCATTTTGTTCGTCTCTCCGGATATAGCTATGGTTTGTCCGGCTATCTCCTCCTACAGTTTTGGAGCTACAGCTTTAATATTTTGTATGATGTTTATGCAGATAATGGAGGTTGACTAGTTTATAATTTCTTATGGTCAGGCGAGGGGCATCATTTGTGTCTTACAGACACACTTCATTTTTTTTTAAATCACTCCTAACAAAACAACTTTGTCCATAATTATCAAGTGCGGGGGCATACTTCTTTTCTAGTTTTCATCATTTTTTTTTATAACAAATCAGAAATAATTTTTGTGTGATAGTCAGTTTCATTGTACATGTATATCTGACATATACAATGTAACTGAATTAATATTAAATAGGGAGAACATCTTTGAATTTCTTTATTGTATTAGATTTTTAAGTCACTGTGACCTACCGTTAAGTTTAATGTCAAGGTCAAACAAATTTATTTTTTATTTCAAGTTTGTATCACTAGATTTGGGGTGTGTGTTTTTGCAGTATTATTCAGCAAGCTTTGCTCATAGTATCCCCAGTTTTAGAACAGTTTTTTTTTTTTAGATCTGATTTCCTATTCTTTTCATATGCTTAGTATTTAAAATATCCTACAACATTTATCATGTTTTATATCCTCAATGTATTTTAAGATTTTAATTATTGTTGTTCTTGATAATAATTTATGTTTCTTTAATAAATTTTATCATTTTTATTCCATCTTACACAAAGGGTCAGATGAGCTTTTGCCATCACATTGTGTCTTGTCATCTGACCCCCCCAATGTAAACTGTTAAACAATCTTCTCTTCTACCAACTACTGGGCCTCAATTCAACCAGGTTTGAATCATCCTTTGCATGGTTACTTTCAAAATTGTATCCGATGATACTGTCAGTCATCCAACATGACTGCTGTTACTATATATAGAACAAATTGGGGGGTTGGGTTATATATATATTATATAGACCCAATAAAGCAACATTTTTCCACCAAATGAACAGAAATATGAAAAGTCAGTTCATTTTATGAATTTTTGCCTAAACATGTACATGTTGATTTTTGCCAATAATATGCAAATTTACTTGATGTTCTCAAAAAAAATATTACGGTTGTTTCGAATCATGTCAATTCCGACCACATTCCGCCTTTTTCGTGTCTTGACGTCTGAACTGCTCGGCAGACGACTTCCGGTGTTTACGCTATTACTGTGACAACGTCAGCATATCATAGTCGTAAATGCGGTAAATTATAAGTAATTGTAATATGGAGATGCCAAGGAAACAGCTGAATAAATACTGGTGTTCGGTACCTCACTATCTGTCTGATATCAGAAATATATACGTAAAGGCAGATCGTTTTCCTTTCATGATGCTGACAGCCGCAAATAAAGAAATAAAACAAATTTAATTTTAAAGAAGTAATTGTCTCTGCATTGAAGTCTTTGATACAAATAAAATAATTTAATTGATATCTGTCTTTTACAGAAAATGTTAAGATGTTTTTGAAGTTGAGGATCGAACGTTAAAACGGCACATATCGATTGGAGTTTTTGTTGTGTACATTGACGCCGGAAGTCCAGTGCTGTACCATCTTCGCTAGCCAAGGGTTACGATTTGGGTCCCCCTTCTCTCCACCCTTGGAGGATCTAGAATACATTTTGAAATTCGCACGCAATGCCACCTGGTGGTTTATCGAAGTTGCGCCCCTTAGATAGTCGTCATCGCCAGCCAATCAGAATCGTTTTGTTATACGTATGTTGGAGAGTTGAAAATGGCAGCGCCCAGTGAAGAAAAACTTATTTGTGATAAATTTAATTTGGAGGCACTTACTGTCAACCAAGTGAAAGTTTCAAATCTTTGGCAGACGGAAAAGATGTTTTCATTGGAACCAAAATGGGAAGTTGCAAATCGTTGTCATATGAGAGCATTCCGGTGCCATCTTAATTGTTTACATTTCGTCGATAACATGTGCTCCGTGTAAAATGTCTTCTGATTGGATACGTGTACTGGTAACCGTAACCAATGAAATATTAAAGCGCGAATCCTCAAAATGTATTCTAGATCTGCCAAGGGTGGAGAGAAGGGGGACTCGAATCGTAACCCTTGGCTAGCGAAGATGGTGCTGTACATTCCATCGAAATCACGTGATCTGGCGGACGAAAATAACAAAATTTTGACGGAATGGAAATGATTTGAAACAATCGTATTATTCAGATAAATACCTAGCATATTCTTACTGGTGGTTACAGTAACTTACTATAGAACAGACAAATATATTGCAACATAATCATAGTAACTGTATTATACCGTAAGAAACTAATAAAGCATATCAGACTTGCATGTATAATACTAACAATTCCAGAAAAAAATACGAATGAATTTATTTACAAACATTGAAACAATGATTCGTAGCGAAAATTGGTAGTTGTAGACCCTCATATTTTAAGGAACAGATGACTCGAGATTATTTCCCTTTGGCACCAAAAAGGCGTCAATAGCACATACAATTTACCGCACATACCCTGCATAATTGGTAACGCCACTACAAAATATGAAGAATTTTTGTGGGGAAAAGCAATCAATCAGTCCCTTTTAATAAACCAAAATGTAATCAAATGTTTACGATAATAGAAATTATAGACGAATCGTTAGGGTGACGAACTTTCATACATCAGGGATATCAGATAATCTGAAACCAAGGTCAAAATAATGAAAATATAAATAAAAATCAATGTATACTAAAACAACGATCTCCGGGATCGATCTACACTGGAATTATTAAAAACACTTTTGGTTCATATATATTAAAGAACTACTAGTACAAAAATATTGACAATTAATAAGTACCAAACAATTGTGGTCAGTAAGGAATATTGTCTCATCCAAGTCACGAACTGTCCAGTACCGAGTACCGAGATGTCCAGGTCAGTACCGAAATGTCCAGGACCGAGTACCGAGATGTCCAAGTCAGTACCGAGATGTCCAGATACCGAGATGTCCAGGTCCCGAGATGTCTAGGATTCATACAATTTACCGAATGACTTATTTCTTGTGAAACAACTTAGTATATATAAACCAGCAACAAAAAAACAGCTTTGAGAGTATATTTACCATAACACTTCTTCTGAAAATCAATTAATGTGGAGAAAGTCTCCAAGTTTGTAAATAAGTCCCATGCTATATATGCATACATTATCACATCAGAAGAACTGGGTTAGATGTCACACAAAGGGAGAAAACTCAAAAAAATAGGGACTGGTATTACAAATGGTAGCAAAAACCGGATTTGTTCCACCTGTTAATCTAAGGTCGGAATCTGTGAGCATTATTTGAATGGAATTAAAGTATTTTCTGAAAGATATACAATTATTCAGATATATTTCGTATATACCTAACAATTCTTACTGTGGCAATGCCGGTGTCATATGGTATTTTGAACCCCATGGTAAATTGAACCCGGGATCGATTTACATCCATGGTATATTGAACCCCCTTATTGAAAACTGAACCTCCCTGTATGGTAAATTGAACCCCCGTGGTATTTTGAACCCCCCCATTTATAATAAAAAAATATGCAGGGAGGTCAAAATATCATGTGTAGGGGGTCGATATTTTATGGCTAGGGGGGTCAAAATACCATGCATAGGAGAGTCGATATACCATGGGTAAGGGGTTCAATATACCATGGGTAGGGGGGTCGATATACCATGGGTAGGGGGGTCGATATACCATGGATAGGTGGGACAAAATACCATGGGTAGGGGGTTCAATATTCCATGGGTAGGGGGTTCAAAATACCATGGGTAGGGTTGTCTATATACCATGGGTAAGGGGGTCAATATAACATGGGTAGGGGGGTCAATATACCATGGATAGGGGGGTCAAAATACCATGGGTAGGGGGGTCAAAATACCATAGGTAGGGGGGTCGATATACCATGGGTAGGGGGGTCGATATTCCATGGGTACAGGGTCGATATACCATCAGTAGGGGGTCAAAATTTTCCAAAAAATAATTTTAAAGTTCAAAAGTTTCAAAAAATTTGAAAATTTGAAAATTAAAAAAAATATATAAAATTTCAAAACTCAAAAATTTCATCATATTTCAAAATTTTAATATTTAAATAATCTTGAAAAATGATAAAACAATTGTAGCCTATTTTGCTGAATATACTGTTGAAAAGTTTGAAAAATTCCTTATTATTTAATAAGCAGTTATTGACTTTTAATTTCAGTCTACTCATGACTATGCGGACCTGATCATGAGTAGACTGCATTAAAAGTCAATAATTGTAGGGGGGTCGATATACCATGGGTAGGGGGGTCGATATACCATGGGTATATCGACCCCCTACCCATGGTATATTGACCCCCATACCCATTGAAAAGACTAAATAAACAAGTAAACCTTTGTTTATATAGGGAATCTCAGTGAAACCAATTTTAAGAATAATTCCACCTTATATAAAAATGCTGGATTTTCATTGGATAAAAGCTATGCTATTTTTCCGTAAATATTATGATTTACTCCAATTTTTCCTTCACCATTGTATTTTTTTTCCCGCCATTTTAAGTGCCGTGGTATTTTTCAGAAAAACAACGGCAGGTGGGAAAATACCATGTCTAAAAATAGAGAGTGATTAAAAATAGTAGTATTTTACATTCCGATGCTCTCAGGATTTATCTTCAGGTAATGATAACCACATATTCGGTGGAATTATAGAAATATACCATGCTTGTAAGTGGTATTTGCCAAAAAATACTGGTTTCGAGACTAGACAAATATCCCTCGCCTGTCAGCGGCTCGGGAAATTTGTCCGGTCTCTCAACCAGTATTTTTTGGCAAATACCACTTACAAGCATGGTATATTTCTATAAAATATCAGATTCATGATATACAAATTTTTAAATTTTTAAAATTTTCTTAAAATTCTATGAAAATTTTGAATTTTTTTTATATTTTTATTAATCTTATGAAATATGTTAGCTTTGAAATTTTATGAAAATTTTGTAATTTTTTAAAATTTTTGAAATATTGAAATTTTTCAAAAATAATTTCAATTTTCATTTTAAATTTTTTTTTTTTTTTTTTTTTAAATTTTATAAAAATAAAATTTAAATTTGAACTTTTTTGAAAATTTAGATTTTTTGGAAATTTTGAAATTTAATACCCCCCTACCCATAATTATTAATATATATTGAACCCCCTCCCTACCCATGGTATTTTGACCCACCTTCCCATGGTATATTGACCCCCCTACCCATGGTATATCGACCCCCTTACCCATGGTATATTGACCCCCTTAACCATGGTATATCGACCCCCTACCCATGATATATTGACCCCCATACCCATGGTATATCGACTCCCTACCCATGGCATATTGACCCCCCTACCCATGGTATATCGACCTCCCTACCCATGGTATATCGACCCCCCTACCCATGGTATATTGACCCCCCTACCCATGGTATATCGACCCCCCAACCCATGGTATTTTGACCCCCTGCTCATGGAATATCGACCCCCCTACCTATGGTATATCAAACCCTCTCTTATGGTATTATGAACTCCTCTTTTGGTAGAAATGAAGGGGGTGTTCAATTTACCATGAGGAGGTTCAAAATACAATGACAAAAAATTGACCCGGGGTCAAAATACCATTAGGAAAATTGAACCCGGGGTCAAAATATCATAGGTAAATCGACCCCGGGTTCAATTTACCATGGAGTTCAAAATACCATATGACACCGGTACCGGTGGTTACTATAGAACAGACTAGTGTATTCCCACCTAGTAACTGTATTATACCGTAAGTAGCTAATTAGAAAGCATATCAGATACACATGTATAATACTAACAAACCAGAAAAGAATACGAATGAATTTATTTACAAACAATGATTCGTAGCGAAAATTGATAGGTGGAGACCCTCATATTTTAAGGAACAGGTTACCCGAGAATTTTTCCATTTGGCACCAAAAAGGCGTCGATAGTACATACAATTTACCGAATGATTTATTTCTCGTGAAACAACTTTACATCGGTACATATGTTTTCGAAATATGTAAAATTCTGGAAATATCGAGTTGATTTGTTAATGAAATTATGATTTTAGAAATGATTTATCGAAATGATACAAAAAGACATGTTTGGGCGAAATCTAACAAAACCATATAATTTCATTATAAATACGAAACGTCAAAACTCTATTACTTGTCAATAGCTTCATTGTATATTAGATGGAGATAACTTCTTTCAGAGTATTAGGAGGCATTGTGAACTATCAACAAGGAAACACTAGGAGCATCTAGAATAACTGGCTCTACTGAAAATTGGTGTGATACTTAGTATATATAAACCAACCACAAAAAACAGCTTTGGGAGTATATTTCCTTACAAGTTGTTTCGGCCTTATGACATATTCGGCCGTAGGTGATTCGGCCTTAGTTGATGCGGCCTTACGCAAATCCGGCCTTATATCAAATGGATGTTCCGGCCTTATCATATATTTATGCAGCCTACGGCAAATCCGGCCTTATATCAAATGGAAAAGAATAATTAAAAAATTAAAAGTTCTATTTAAATTTAAAATATTATTTAAATATTCATGGATATGATGAATTAAATATTGGAACTTGTAGTGTTTTCACAAGATTTACTCGTAACTCAATATGAAAAGCCATAATAAATAGTTATTATTTTAACAATTTTTTAATTAGTAATTTTTGGTAATAATGACGGAAATCATTTCCATTGAAGTTGATGATTAGAAAAACAATTCAGGTTGATATACCAAGCTGTCAACAAGCGAAATTCCTTAGATGTTCCCTTGCAATTAATTATCATTTGTTTAATAGTCGTATAATTGCACTGGCAGTATGATTATAAGGGTTACCAAAAAGTAAAAGGAAGCCATACTATAAATTACTCAAAAAGTACTCCAATTCTTTTAATGAAACCGCACTAATATATGCACATTTTGGTGATGGTCCTACTATTTTCAAAACTATCAACTATGTCGTTTCCTTGTATTGTGTGTGAGCAGAACGTCCGTCCAAAGCAGCATGCTTTAGAGTGTGACAGTTGTTTCCAGTGGCAACACAGACTATGTAATAGTAGGACCATCACTTAATTATTTACTCAAATCATCACAATGTGTCGTTTTATTGTATGTATCATATATATCCATAGATACACATCATTCTTAACTGAGGCCGCATTAATTAACCAAGGCCGTATCAACTAAGGCCGAATCAACTAAGGCCGCATTTGTTTAAGGCCGGATTTTCATAATGCCGAATAGTTTTCAGGCCGGATCAACTCGAAAGCGTATATTTACCATAACACTTCTTCTGAAAATCAATTAATGTGGAGAAAGTCTCCAAATTTGTAAATAAGTCCCATGCTATATATGCATACATTATCACATCAGAAGAACTGGGTTAGATGTCACACAAAGAGAAAACTCAAAAAAATAGGGACTGGTATTACAAATGGTAGCAAAAACCGGATTTGTTCCACCTGTTAATCTAAGGTCGGAATCTGCGAGCATTATTTGAATGGAATTAAAGTATTTTCTGAAAGGGAGTTAAAGGTGTGTCAAGCCTGAAAGATATACAATTATTCAGATATATTTCGTATTTACCTAACAATTCTTACTGTGGCAATGCCGGTGGTTACTATAGAACAGACTAATGTATTCCCACCTAGTAACTGTATTATACCGTAAGTAGCTAATTAGAAAGCATATCAGATACACATGTATAATATTAGCAATTCCAGAAAAGAATACGAATGAATTTATTTACAAACAATGATTCGTAGTGAAAATTGATAGGTGGAGACCCTCATATTTTAAGGAGAATTTTTCCATTTGACACCAAAAAGGCGTCGATAGTACATACAATTTACCGAATGATTTATTTCTCGTGAAACAACTTTACATGGGTACATATGTTTTCAAAATATGTAAAATTCTGGAAATATCGAGTTGATTGTTAATGAAATTATGATTTTAGAAATGATTTATCGAAATCGTACAAAAAGACATGTTTGGGCAAAATCTACCAAAACCATATAATTTCATTATATATACGAAACGTCAGAACTCTATTAATTGTCAATAGATTCATTGTATTTTAGATGGAGATAACTGCATTCAGAGTATTAGGAGGCATTGTGAACTATCAATTAGGAAACAATAGGAGCATCTAGAATAACTGGCTCTTCTGAAAATTGGTGTGATACTTAGTATATATAAACCAACCACAAAAAACAGCTTTGGGAGTATATTTACCATAACACTTCTTCTGAAAATCAATTAATGTGGAGAAAGTCTCCAAGTTTGTAAATAAGTCCCATGCTATATATGCATACATTATCACATCAGAAGAACTGGGTTCGATGTCATACGAAGGGAGAAAACTCAAAAAAATAGGGACTAGTATCACAAATGGTAGCAAAAACGGATTTGTTCCACCTGTTAATCTAAGGTCGGAATCTGCGAACATTATTTGAATAGAATTAAAGTATTTTCTGAAAGGGAGTTAAAGGTGCGTCAAGCCTGATAGATATACAATTATTCAGATATATTTCGTATATACCTAACAATTCTTGCTGTGGCAATGCCGGTGGTTACTATAGAACAGACTAATGTATTCCCACCTAGTAACTGTATTATACCGTAAGTAGCTAATTAGAAAGCATATCAGATACACATGTATAATATTAGCAATTCCAGAAAAGAATACGAATGAATTTATTTACAAACAATGATTCGTAGTGAAAATTGATAGGTGGAGACCCTCATATTTTAAGGAGAATTTTTCCATTTGACACCAAAAAGGCCTCGATAGTACATACAATTTATCGAATGATTTATTTCTCGTGAAACAACTTTACATGGGTACATATGTTTTCAAAACATATAAAATTCTGGAAATATCGAGTTGATTTGTTAATGAAATTATGATTTTAGAAATGATTTATCGAAATCGTACAAAAAGACATGTTTGGGCAAAATCTACCAAAACCATATAATTTCATAATATATACGAAACGTCAGAACTCTATTAATTGTCAATAGATTCATTGTATTTTAGATGGCGATAACTGCATTCAGAGTATTAGGAGGCATTGTGAACTATCAATTAGGAAACAATAGGAGCATCTAGAATAACTGGCTCTTCTGAAAATTGGTGTGATACTTAGTATATATAAACCAACCACAAAAAACAGCTTTGGGAGTATATTTACCATAACACTTCTTCTGAAAATCAATTAATGTGGAGAAAGTCTCCAAGTTTGTAAATAAGTCCCATGCTATATATGCATACATTATCACATCAGAATAACTGGGTTAGATGTCATACGAAGGGAGAAAACTCAAAAAAATAGGGACTAGTATCACAAATGGTAGCAAAAACGGATTTGTTCCACCTGTTAATCTAAGGTCGGAATCTGCGAACATTATTTGAATAGAATTAAAGTATTTTCTGAAAGGGAGTTAAAGGTGCGTCAAGCCTGATAGATATACAATTATTCAGATATATTTCGTATATACCTAACAATTCTTGCTGTGGCAATGCCGGTGGTTACTATAGAACAGACTAGTGTATTCACACCTAGTAACTGTATTATACCGTAAGTAGTTAATTAGAAAGCATATCAGATACACATGTATAATACTAACAATTCCAGAAAAGAATACGAATGAATTTATTTACAAACAATGATTCGTAGCGAAAATTGATAGGTGGAGACCCTCATATTTTAAGGAACAGGTTACCTGAGAATTTTTCCATTTGACACCAAAAAGGCCTCGATAGTACATACAATTTATCGAATGATTTATTTCTCGTGAAACAACTTTACATGGGTACATATGTTTTCAAAATATATAAAATTCTGGAAATATCGAGTTGATTTGTTAATGAAATTATGATTTTAGAAATGATATATCGAAATCGTACAAAAAGACATGTTTGGGCGAAATCTACCAAAACCATATAATTTCATTATATATACGAAACGTCAGAACTCTATTAATTGTCAATAGCTTCATTGTATATTAGATGGAGATAACTGCTTTCAGAGAATTAGGAGGCATTGTGAACTATCAATTAGGAAACAATAGGAGCATCTAGAATAACTGGCTCTTCTGAAAATTGGTGTGATGCTTAGTACATATAAACTAGCAACAAAAAACATATTTGGGAGTATATTTACCATAACACTTCTTCTGAAAATCAATTAATGTGGAGAAAGTCTCCAAGTTTGTAAATAAGTCCCATGCTATATATGCATACATTATCACATCAGAAGAACTGGGTTCGATGTCATACGAAGGGAGAAAACTCAAAAAAATAGGGACTAGTATCACAAATGGTAGCAAAAACGGATTTGTTCCACCTGTTAATCTAAGGTCGGAATCTGCGAACATTATTTGAATAGAATTAAAGTATTTTCTGAAAGGGAGTTAAAGGTGCGTCAAGCCTGATAGATATACAATTATTCAGATATATTTCGTATATACCTAACAATTCTTGCTGTGGCAATGCCGGTGGTTACTATAGAACAGACTAATGTATTCCCACCTAGTAACTGTATTATACCGTAAGTAGCTAATTAGAAAGCATATCAGATACACATGTATAATATTAGCAATTCCAGAAAAGAATACGAATGAATTTATTTACAAACAATGATTCGTAGTGAAAATTGATAGGTGGAGACCCTCATATTTTAAGGAGAATTTTTCCATTTGACACCAAAAAGGCCTCGATAGTACATACAATTTATCGAATGATTTATTTCTCGTGAAACAACTTTACATGGGTACATATGTTTTCAAAACATATAAAATTCTGGAAATATCGAGTTGATTTGTTAATGAAATTATGATTTTAGAAATGATTTATCGAAATCGTACAAAAAGACATGTTTGGGCAAAATCTACCAAAACCATATAATTTCATAATATATACGAAACGTCAGAACTCTATTAATTGTCAATAGATTCATTGTATTTTAGATGGCGATAACTGCATTCAGAGTATTAGGAGGCATTGTGAACTATCAATTAGGAAACAATAGGAGCATCTAGAATAACTGGCTCTTCTGAAAATTGGTGTGATACTTAGTATATATAAACCAACCACAAAAAACAGCTTTGGGAGTATATTTACCATAACACTTCTTCTGAAAATCAATTAATGTGGAGAAAGTCTCCAAGTTTGTAAATAAGTCCCATGCTATATATGCATACATTATCACATCAGAATAACTGGGTTAGATGTCATACGAAGGGAGAAAACTCAAAAAAATAGGGACTAGTATCACAAATGGTAGCAAAAACGGATTTGTTCCACCTGTTAATCTAAGGTCGGAATCTGCGAACATTATTTGAATAGAATTAAAGTATTTTCTGAAAGGGAGTTAAAGGTGCGTCAAGCCTGATAGATATACAATTATTCAGATATATTTCGTATATACCTAACAATTCTTGCTGTGGCAATGCCGGTGGTTACTATAGAACAGACTAGTGTATTCACACCTAGTAACTGTATTATACCGTAAGTAGTTAATTAGAAAGCATATCAGATACACATGTATAATACTAACAATTCCAGAAAAGAATACGAATGAATTTATTTACAAACAATGATTCGTAGCGAAAATTGATAGGTGGAGACCCTCATATTTTAAGGAACAGGTTACCTGAGAATTTTTCCATTTGACACCAAAAAGGCCTCGATAGTACATACAATTTATCGAATGATTTATTTCTCGTGAAACAACTTTACATGGGTACATATGTTTTCAAAATATATAAAATTCTGGAAATATCGAGTTGATTTGTTAATGAAATTATGATTTTAGAAATGATATATCGAAATCGTACAAAAAGACATGTTTGGGCGAAATCTACCAAAACCATATAATTTCATTATATATACGAAACGTCAGAACTCTATTAATTGTCAATAGCTTCATTGTATATTAGATGGAGATAACTGCTTTCAGAGAATTAGGAGGCATTGTGAACTATCAATTAGGAAACAATAGGAGCATCTAGAATAACTGGCTCTTCTGAAAATTGGTGTGATGCTTAGTACATATAAACTAGCAACAAAAAACATATTTGGGAGTATATTTACCATAACACTTCTTCTGAAAATCAATTAATGTGGAGAAAGTCTCCAAGTTTGTAAATAAGTCCCATGCTATATATGCATACATTATCACATCAGAAGAACTGGGTTCGATGTCATACGAAGGGGGAAAACTAAAAATAAATAGAGACTAGTATCACAAATGGTAGCAAAAACGGATTTGTTCCACCTGTTAATCTAAGGTCGGAATCTGCGAACATTATTTGAATGGAATTAAAGTATTTTCTGAAAGGGAGTTAAAGGTGCGTCAAGCCTGATAGATATACAATTATTCAGATATATTTCGTATATACCTAACAATTCTTACTGTGGCAATGCCGGTGGTTACTATAGAACAGACTAGTGTATTCACACCTAGTAACTGTATTATACCGTAAGTAGTTAATTAGAAAGCATATCAGATACACATGTATAATACTAACAATTACAGAAAAGAATACGAATGAATTTATTTACAAACAATGATTCGTAGCGAAAATTAATAGGTGGAGACCCTCATATTTTAAGGAACAGGTTACCCGATAATTTTTCCATTTGACACCAAAAAGGCGTCGATAATACATACAATTTATCGAATGATTTATTTCTCGTGAAACAACTTTACATGGGTACATATGTTTTCGAAATATGTAAAATTCTGGAAATATCGAGTTGATTTGTTAATGAAATTATGATTTTAGAAATGATATATCGAAATCGTACAAAAAGACATGTTTGGGCGAAATCTACCAAAACCATATAATTTCATTATAAATACGAAACGTAAGAACTCTATTAATTGTGAATAGATTCATTGTATATTAGATGGAGATAACTGCTTTCAGAGTATTAGGAGGCATTGTGAACTATCAATTCGGAAACAATAGGAGCATCTAGAATAACTGACTCTTCTGAAAATTGGTGTGATACTTAGTATATATCAACGAGCAACAAAAAACAGCTTTGGGAGTATATTTACCATAACACTTCTTCTGAAAATCAATTAATGTGGAGAAAGTCTCCAAGTTTGTAAATAAGTCCCATGCTATATATGCATACATTATCACATCAGAAGAACTGGGTTAGATGTCATACGAAGGGAGAAAACTCAAAAAAATAGGGACTAGTATCACAAATGGTAGCAAAAACGGATTTGTTCCACCTGTTAATCTAAGGTCGGAATCTGCGAACATTATTTGAATAGAATTAAAGTATTTTCTGAAAGGGAGTTAAAGGTGTGTCAAGCCTGATAGATATACAATTATTCAGATATATTTCGTATATACCTAACAATTCTTGCTGTGGCAATGCCGGTGGTTACTATAGAACAGACTAGTGTATTCACACCTTGTAACTGTATTATACCGTAAGTAGCTAATTAGAAAGCATATCACATACACATGTATAATACTAACAATTCCAGAAAGGAATACGAATGAATTTATTTACAAACAATGATTCGTAGCGAAAATTGATAGGTGGAGACCCTCAAATTTTAAGGAACAGGTTACCCGAGAATTTTTCCATTTGACACCAAAAAGGCCTCGATAGTACATACAATTTATCGAATGATTTATTTCTCGTGAAACAACTTTACATGGGTACATATGTTTTCAAAATATGTAAAATTCTGGAAATATCGAGTTGATTTGTTAATGAAATTATGAATTTAGAAATGATATATCGAAATGGTACAAGACATGTTTGGGCGAAATCTACCAAAACCATATAATTTCATTATATATACGAAACGTCAGAACTCTATTAATTGTCAATAGCTTCATTGTATATTAGATGGAGATAACTGCTTTCAGAGTATTAGGAGGCATTGTGAACTATCAATTAGGAAACAATGGGAGCATCTAGAATAACTGCCTCTACTGAAAATTGGTGTGATACTTAGTATATATAAACCAGAAACAAAACACAGCTTTGGGAGTATATTTACCATAACACTTCTTCTGAAAATCAATTAATGTGGAGAAAGACTCCAAGTTTGTAAATAAGTCCCATGCTATATATGCATATATTATCACATCAGAAGAACTGGGTTCGATGTCACACGAAGGGAGAAAACTAAAAAAAATAGGGACTGGTATCACAAATGGTAGCAAAAGCGATTTGTTCCACCTGTTAATCTAAGGTCGGAATCTGCGAACATTATTTGAATGGAATTAAAGTATTTTCTGAAAGGGAGTTAAAGGTGTGTCAAGCCTGATAGATATACAATTATTCAGATATATTTCGCATATACCTAACAATTCTTACTGTGGCAATGCCGGTGGTTACTATAGAACACACTAGTGTATTCCCACCTTGTAACTGTATTATACCGTAAGTAGCTAATTAGAAAGCATATCAGATACACATGTATAATACTAACAAATCCAGAAAAGAATACGAATGAATTTATTTACAAGCAATGATTCGTAGCGAAAATTGATAGGTGGAGACCCTCATATTTTAAGGAACAGGTTACCCGAGAATTTTTCCATTTGGCACCAAAAAGGCGTCGATAATACATACAATTTACCGAATGATTTATTTCTCGTGAAACAACTTTACATGGGTACATATGTTTTCGAAATATGTAAAATTCTGGAAATATCGAGTTGATTTGTTAATGAAATTATGATTTTAGAAATGATTTATCGAAATCGTACAAAAAGACATGTTTGGGCGTAATCTACCAAAACCATATAATTTCATTATATATACGAAACGTCAGAACTCTATTAATTGTCAATAGATTCATTGTATTTTTGATGGAGATAACTGCATTCAGAGTATTAGGAGGCATTGTGAACTATCAATTAGGAAACAATAGGAGCATCTAGAATAACTGCCTCTACTGAAAATTGGTGTGATACTTAGTATATATAAACCAGAAACAAAACACAGCTTTGGGAGTATATTTACCATAACACTTCTTCTGAAAATCAATTAATGTGGAGAAAGACTCCAAGTTTGTAAATAAGTCCCATGCTATATATGCATACATTATCACATCAGAAGAACTGGGTTAGATGTCACACGAAGGGAGAAAACTCAAAAAAATAGGGACTGGTATCACAAATGGTAGCAAAAACGGATTTGTTCCACCTGTTAATCTAAGGTCGGAATCTGCGAACATTATTTGAATGGAATTAAAGTATTTTCTGAAAGGGAGTTAAAGGTGTGTCAAGCCTGATAGATATACAATTATTCAGATATATTTCGCATATACCTAACAATTCTTACTGTGGCAATGCCGGTGGTTACTATAGAACAGACTAGTGTATTCCCACCTTGTAACTGTATTATACCGTAAGTAGTTAATTAGAAAGCATATCAGATACACATGTATAATACTAACAAATCCAGAAAAGAATACGAATGAATTTATTTACAAGCAATGATTCGTAGCGAAAATTGATAGGTGGAGACCCTCATATTTTAAGGAATAGGTTACCCGAGAATTTTTCCATTTGGCACCAAAAAGGCGTCGATAGTACATACAATTTACCGAATGATTTATTTCTCGTGAAACAACTTTACATGGGTACATATGTTTTCGAAATATGTAAAATTCTGGAAATATCCAGTTGATTTGTTAATGAAATTATGATTTTAAAAATGATTTATCGAAATCGTACAAAAAGACATGTTTGGGCGAAATCTACCAAAACCATATAATTTCATTATATATACGAAACGTCAGTACTCTATTTATTGTCAATAGATTCATCGTATATTAGATGGAGATAACTGCTTTCAGAGTATTAGGAGGCATTGTGAACTATCAATTAGGAAACAATCAGAGCATCTAGAATAACTGGCTCTACTGAAAATTGGTGTGATACTTAGTATATATAAACCAGGAAAAAAAAACAGCTTTGGGAGTATATTTACCATAACACTTCTTCTGAAAATCAATTAATGTGGAGAAAGTCTCCAAGTTTGAAATAATTCCCATGCTATATATGCATACATTATCACATCAGAAGAACTGGGTTCGATGTCATACGAAGGGAGAAAACTAAAAAAATAGAGACTAGTATCACAAATGGTAGCAAAAACGGATTTGTTCCACCTGTTAATCTAAGGTCGGAATCTGCGAACATTATTTGAATGGAATTAAAGTATTTTCTGAAAGGGAGTTAAAGGTGTGTCAAGCCTGAAAGATATACAATTATTCAGTTATATTTCATATATACCTAACAATTCTTACTGTGGCAATGCCGGTGGTTACTATAGAACAGACTAGTGTATTCCCACCTAGTAATTGTATTATACCGTGAGTAACTAATTAGAAAGCATATCAGATATACATGTATAATACTAACAAATCCAGAAAAGAATACGAATGAATTTATTTACAAACAATGATTCGTAGCGAAAATTGATAGGTGGAGACCCTCATATTTTAAGGAACAGGTTACCCGAGAATTGTTCCATTTGGCACCAAAAAGGCGTCGATAGTACATACAATTTACCGAATGATTTATTTCTCGTGAAACAACTTTACATGGGTACATATGTTTTCAAAATATGTAAAATTCTGGAAATATCGAGTAGATTTGTTAATGAAATTATGATTTTAGAAATGATATATCGAAATCGTACAAACAGACATGTTTGGGCGAAATCTACCAAAACCATATAATTTCAGTATAAATACGAAACGTCAGAAATCTATTAATTGTGAATAGATTCATTGTATATTAGATGGAGATAACTGCTTTCAGAGTATTAGGAGGCATTGTGAACTATCAATTAGGAAACAATAGGAGCATCTAGAATAACTGGCTCTTCTGAAAATTGGTGTGATACTTAGTATATATCAACGAGCAACAAAAGAACAGCTTTGGGAGTATATTTACCATAACACTTCTTCTGAAAATCAATTAATGTGGAGAAAGTTTCCAAGTTTGTAAATAAGTCCCATGCTATATATGCATACATTATCACATCAGAAGAACTGGGTTAGATGTCATACGAAGGGTGAAAACTCAAAAAAATAGGGACTGCTATCACAAATGGTAGCAAAAACGGATTTGTTCCACCTGTTAATCTAAGGTCGGAATCTGCGAACATTATTTGAATAGAATTAAAGTATTTTCTGAAAGGGAGTTAAAGGTGTGTAAAGCCTGATAGATATACAATTATTCAGATATATTTCGTATATACCTAACAATTCTTACTGTGGCAATGCCGGTGGTTACTATAGAACAGACTAGTGTATTCCCACCTAGTAACTGTATTATACCGTAAGTAGCTAATTAGAAAGCATATCAGATACACATGTATAATACTAACAATTCCAGAAAAGAATACGAATGAATATATTTACAAACAATGATTCGTAGTGAAAATGATAGGTGGAAACCCTCATATTTTAAGGAACAGGTTACCCGATAATTTTTCCATTTGGCACCAAAAAGGCCTCGATAGTACATACAATTTACCGAATGATTTATTTCTCATGAAACAAATTTACATGGGTACATATGTTTTCGAAATATG
This sequence comes from Bathymodiolus brooksi, assembly GCA_963680875.1. Lineage (NCBI taxonomy): Eukaryota > Metazoa > Mollusca > Bivalvia > Mytilida > Modiolidae > Bathymodiolus > Bathymodiolus brooksi. Next base: position 85,468,595 of record OY804586.1, on the reverse strand, counting down.
TAAAATTCTGGAAATATCGAGTTGATTTGTTAATGAAATTATGATTTTTGAAATCATTTATCGAAATCGTACAAAAAGACATGTTTGGGCGAAATCTACCAAAACCATATAATTTCATTATAAATACGAAACGTCAGAACTCTAATAATTGTCAATAGCTTCAATGTATAGTAGATGGTGATAATTGCTTTCAGAGTATTAGGAGTCATTGTGAACTATCAATTAGGAAAAAATAGGAGCATCTAGAATAACTGGCTCTACTGAAATTTGGTGTGATGCTTAGTATATATAAGCCAGCAACAAAAACAGCTTTGGGAGTATATTTACCATAACACTTCTTCTGAAAATCAATTAATGTGGAGAAAGTCTCCAAGTTTGTAAATAAGTCACATGCTATATATGCATACATTATCACATCAGAAGGACTGGGTTAGATGTCACACGAAGGGAGAACACTAAAAAAAAAATAGGGACTGGTATCACAAATGTTAGCAAAAACCGGATTTGTTCAACCTGTTAATCTAAGGTCGGAATCTGCGAACATTATTTGAATGGAATTAAAGTATTTTCTGAAAGGGAGTTAAAGGTGTGTCAAGCCTGAAAGATATACAATTATTCAGATATATTTCGTATATACCTAACAATTCGTACTGTGGCAATGCCGGTGGTTACTATGCAACACACTAGTGTATTCCCATCTAGTAACTGTATTATACCGTAAGTAGCTAATTAGAAAGCATATCAGATACACATGTATAATACTAACAATTCCAGAAAAGAATAGGAATGAATTTATTTACAAACAATGATTCGTAGCGAAAATTGATAGGTGGAGACCCTCATATTTTAAGGAACAGGTTACCCGAGAATTGTTCCATTTGGCACCAAAAATGCGTCGATAGTACATACAATTTACCGAATGATTTATTTCTCGTGAAACAACTTTACATGGGTACATATGTTTTCGAAATATGTAAAATTCTGGAAATATCGAGTTGATTTGTTAATGAAATTATGGTTTTAGAAATGATTTTCCGAAATCGTAAAAAAAGACATGTTTGGGCGAAATCTACCAAAACCATATAATTTCATTATAAATACGAAACTTCAGAACTCTATTAATTGTCAATAGATTCATCGTATATTAGATGGAGATAACTGCTTTCAGAGTATTAGGAGGCATTGTGAACTATCAATTAGGAAACAATCAGAGCATCTAGAATAACTGGCTCTACTGAAAATTGGTGTGATACTTAGTATATATAAACCAGCTACATAAAACAGCTTTGGGGGTATACTTACCATAACACTTCTTCTGAAAATCAATTAATGTGGAGAAAGTCTCCAAGTTTGTAAATAAGTCCCATGCTATAAATCCATACATCATCACATCAGAAGAACTGGGTTCGATGTCACACAAAGGAAGAAAACTCAAACAAATAGGGACTAGTATTACAAATGGTAGCAAAAACCGGATGTGTTCCACCTGTTAATCTAAAGTCGGAATCTGCGAACATTATTTGAATGGAATTAAAGTATTTTCTGAAAGGGAGTTAAAGGTGTGTCAAGCCTGAAAGATATACAATTATTCAGATATATTTCGCATATACCTAACAATTCTTACTGTGGCAATGCCGGTGGTTACTATAGAACAGACTAGTGTATTCACACCTAGTAACTGTATTATACCGTAAGTAGCTAATTAGAAAGCATATCAGATACACATGTATAATACTAACAAATCCAGAAAAGAATACGAATGAATTTATTTACAAACAATGATTCGCAGCGAAAATTGATAGGTGGAGACCCTCATATTTTAAGGAACAGGTTACCCGAGAATTTTTCCATTTGGCACCAAAAAGGCGGCGGTAGTACATACAATTTATCGAATGATTTATTTCTCGTGAAACAACTTTACATGGGTACATATGTTTTCAAAATATGTAAAATTCTGGAAATATCGAGTTGATTTGTTAATGAAATTATGATTTTAGAAATGATATATCGAAATCGTACAAAAAGACATCTTTGGGCGAAATCTACCAAAACCATATAATTTCATTATTAATGCGAAACGTCAGAACTCTATTAATTGTCAATAGCTTCATTGTATATTAGATGGAGATAACTGCTTTCAGAGTATTAGTAAGCATTGTGAACTATCAACTAGGAAACAATAGGAGCATCTAGAATAACTGGCTCTACTGAAAATTGGTGTGATGCTTAGTACATATAAACTAGCAATAAAAAAACATATTTGGGAGTATATTTACCATAACACTTCTTCTGAAAATCAATTAATGTGGAGAAAGTCTCCAAGTTTGTAAATAAGGCCCATGCTATATATGCATACATCATCACATCAGAAGAACTGGGTTAGATGTCACACAAAGGGAGAAAACTCAAAAAAATAGGGACTGGTATTACAAATGGTTGCAACAACCGGATGTGTTCCACCTGTTAATCTAAGGTCGGAATCTGCGAGCATTATTTGAATGGAATTAAAGTATTTTCTGAAAGGAAGTAAAAGGTGTTTCAAGCCTGAAAGATATACAATTATTCAGATATATTTCGTATATACCTAACAATTCTTACTGTGGCAATGCCGGTGGTTACTATAGAACAGACTAGTGTATTCCCACCTAGTAACTGTATTATATCGTAAGTAGCTAATTAGAAAGCATATCAGATACACATGTATAATACTAACAATTCCAGAAAAGAATACGAATGAATTTATTTACAAGCAATGATTCGTAGCGAAAATTGATAGGTGGAGAACCTCATAATTTAAGGAACAGGTTACCTGATAATTTTTCAATTTGGCACCAAAAAGGCGTCGATAGTACATACAATTTACCGAATGATTTATTTCTCGTGAAACAACTTTACATGGGTACATATGTTTTCGAAATATGTAAAATTCTGGAAATATCGAGTTGATTTGTTAATGAAATTATGATTTTTGAAATCATTTATCGAAATCGTACAAAAAGATATGTTTGGGCGAAATCTACCAAAACCATATCATTTCATTATAAATACGAAACGTCAGAACTCTATTAATTGTCAATAGCTTCATTGTATAGTAGATGGAGATAATTGCTTTCAGAGTATTAGGAGGCATTGTGAACTATCAATTAGGAAAAAATAGGAGCATCTAGAATAACTGGCTCTACTGAAATTTGGTGTGATGCTTAGTATATATAAACCAGCAACAAAAACAGCTTTGGGAGTATATTTACCATAACACTTCTTCTGAAAATCAATTAATGTGGAGAAAGTCTCCAAGTTTGTAAATAAGTCACATGCTATATTTGCATACATCATCACATCAGAAAAACTGGGTTAGATGTCACACAAAGGGAGAAAACTCAAAAAAATAGGGACTGCTATTACAAATGGTAGCAAAAACCGGATGTGTTCCACCTGTTAATCTAAGGTCGAAATCTGCGAACATTATTTGAATGGAATTAAAGTATTTTCTGAAAGGGAGTTAAAGGTGTGTCAAGCCTGAAAGATATACAATTATTCAGATATATTTCGTATATACCTAACAATTCGTACTGTGGCAATGCCGGTGATTACTATAGAACACACTAGTGTATTCCCACCTAGTAACTGTATTATACCGTAAGTAGTTAATTAGAAAGCATATCAGATACACATGTATAATACTAACAATTCCTGAAAAGAATACGAATGAATTTATTTACAAACAATGATTCGTAGCGAAAATTGATAGGTGGAGACCCTCATATTTTAAGGAACAGGTTACCCGATAATTTTTCCATTTGACACCAACAAGGCGTCGATAGTACATACAATTTATCGAATGATTTATTTCTCGTGAAACAACTTTACATGGGTACATATGTTTTCAAGATATGTAAAATTCTGGAAATATCGAGTTGATTTGTTAATAAAATTATGATTTTAGAAATGATATATCGAAATCGTACAAAAAGACATGTTTGGGCGAAATCTACCAAAGCCATATAATTTCATTATATATACGAAACGTCAGAACTCTATTAATTGTCAATAGCTTCATTGTATATTAGATGGAGATAACTGCTTTCAGGGTATTAGGAGTCATTGTGAACTATCAATTAGGAAACAATAGGAGCATCTAGAATAACTGGCTCTACTGAAATTTGGTGTGATACTTAGTATATATAAACCAGCAACATAAAACAGCTTTGGGGTATATTTACCATAACAGTTCTTCTGAAAATCAATTAATGTGGAGAAAGTCTCCAAGTTTGTAAATAAGTCCCATTCTATATATGCATACATTATCACATCAGAAGAACTGGGTTAGATGTCACACAAAGGGAGAAAACTCAAACAAATAGGGACTGGTATTACAAATGGTAGCAAAAACCGGATTTATTCCACCTGTTAATCTAAGGTCGGAATCTGCGAGCAGTATTTGAATGGAATTAAAGTATTTTCTGAAAGGGAGTTAAAGGTGTGTCAAGCCTGAAAGATATACAATTATTCAGATATATTTCGTATATACCTAACAATTCTTACTGTGGCAATGCCGGTGGTTACTATAGAACAGACTAGTGTATTCACACCTAGTAACTGTATTATACCGTAAGTAGCTAATTAGAAAGCATATCAGATACACATGTATAATACTAACAAATCCAGAAAAGAATACGAATGAATTTATTTACAAACAATGATTCGTAGCTGAAATTGATAGGTGGAGACCCTCATATTTTAAGGAACAGATTACCCGAGAATTTTTCCATTTGGCACCAAAAAGGGGTCAATAGTACATACAATTTACCGAATGATTTATTTCTCGTGAAACAGCTTTACATGGGTACATATGTTTTTAAAATATGCAAAATTCTGGAAATATCGAGTTGATTTGTTAATGAAATTATGATTTTTGAAATGATTTATCGAAATCGTACAAAAAGACATGTTTGGGCGAAATCTACCAAAACCATATATTTTCATTATAAATACGAAACGTCAGAACTCTATTAATTGTCAATAGATTCAGCGTATATTAGATAGAGATAACTACTTTCAGAGTATTAGGAGGCATTGTGAACTATCAATTAGAAAACAATAGGAGCATCTAGAATAACTGGCTCTACTGAAAATTGGTGTGATACTTAGTATATATAAACCAGCAACATAAAACAGCTTTGGGGTATATTTACCATAACAGTTCTTCTGAAAATCAATTAATGTGGAGAAAGTCTCCAAGTTTGTAAATAAGTCCCATTCTATATATGCATACATTATCACATCAGAAGAACTGGGTTAGATGTCACACAAAGGGAGAAAACTCAAACAAATAGGGACTGGTATTACAAATGGTAGCAAAAACCGGATTTGTTCCACCTGTTAATCTAAGGTCGGAATCTGCGAGCATTATTTGAATGGAATTAAAGTATTTTCTGAAAGGGAGTTAAAGGTGTGTCAAGCCTGAAAGATATACAATTATTCAGATATATTTCGTATATACCTAACAATTCTTACTGTGGCAATGCCGGTGGTTACTATAGAACAGACTAGTGTATTCCCACCTAGTAACTGTATTATACCGTAAGTAGCTAATTAGAAAGCATATCAGGTACACATGTATAATATTAACAAATCCAGAAAAGAATACGAATGAATTTATTTACAAACAATGATTCGTAGCGAAATTGATAGGTGGAGACCCTCACATTTTAAGGAACAGATTACCCGAGAATTTTTCCATTTGGCACCAAAAAGGGGTCAATAATACATACAATTTACCGAATGATTTATTTCTCGTGAAACAGCTTTACATGGGTACATATGTTTTCGAAATATGTAAAATTCTGGAAATATCGAGTTGATTTGTTAATAAAATTATGATTTTAGAAATGATTTATCGAAATCGTACTAAAAGACATGTTTGGGCGAAATCTACCAAAACCATATAATTTCATTATAAATACGAAACGTCAGAACTATTAATTGTCCAATAGCTTCATTCTTTATTAGATGGAGATAACTGCTTTCAGAGTATTAGGAGGCATTGTGAACTATCAACTAGGAAACAACAGGAGCATCTAGAATAACTGGCTCTACTGAAAATTGGTATGATACTTAGTATATATAATCAAACAACAAAAAAGCAGCTTTAGGAGAATATTTACCATAACAGTTCTTCTGAGAATCGATTAACGTGGAGAAAGTCCCAAAGTTTGTAAATAAGTCCCATGCTATCTATGCATACATTATCACATCAGAAGAACTGGGTTAGATGTCACACAAAGGGAGAAAACTCAAAAATATAGGTACTGGTATCACAAATGGTAGCAAAAACCAGATTTGTTCCACCTGTAAATCAAAGGTCGGAATCTGCGAACATTATTTGAATGGAATTGAAATATTTTTCTGAAAGGGAGTTAAAGATGTGTTAAGTCTGAAAGATATACAATTATTCAGATAAATACCTAACAATTCTTATTGTGGCAATGCCGGTGGTTACCATAGAACAGACAAGTGTATTCTCACCTAGTAACTGTATTATACTGTAAGTAACTAATAAGAAAGTATATCAGACACACATGTATAATACTGACTATTCCAGAAAAGAATACGAATGAATATATTTACAGACACTAATTCGTAGCGCAAATTGGTAGTTGTAGACCCTCATATTTTAAGGAACAGGTGACCTGATATTATTTTCCATTGGGACCAAAAAGGCGTCAATAGCACATACAATTTACAGAATGATGTATTTCTCGTGAAACAACTGTACATGGGTACATATATTTTCGAAATATGTAAAATTCTGGGAATATCGAGTTGAATTTTTAATTGAATTATGATTTTGGAAATGATTTATCGAAATCGTACAGAAATATTTGGGCGAAATCTACCAAAACCATATGTTGTCATTATAAATACGAAACGTCAGAACTCTTAAATGTCCAATAGCTTCATTCTATATTAGATGGAGATAACTGCTTTCAGAGTATTAGGAGGCATTATGAACTATAAAATAGGAAACAACAGGAACATCTAGAATAACTGGCTCTACTGAAAATTGGTATGATACTTAGTATATATAATCCAACAACAAAAACGCAGCTTTAGGAGAATATTTACCATAACAGTTCTTCTGAGAATCGATTAACGTGGAGAAAGTCCCCAAGTTTGTAAATAAGTCCCATGCTATCTATGCATACATTATCACATCAGAAGACCTGGGTTAGATGTCACACAAAGGGAGAAACCTCAAAAATATAGGTACTGGTATCACAAATGGTAGCAAAAACCAGATTTGTTCCACCTGTAAATTAAAGGTCGGAATCTGCGAACATTATTTGAATGGAATTAAAATATTTTTCTGAAAGGGAGTTAAAGATGTGTTAAGCCTGATAGATATACAATTATTCAGATAAATACCTAACAATTCTTATTGTGGCAATGCCGGTGGTTACCATAGAACAGACAAGTGTATTCTCACCTAGTAACTGTATTATACTGTAAGTAACTAATAAGAAAGTATATCAGACACACATGTATAATACTGACTATTCCAGAAAAGAATACGAATGAATATATTTACAGACACTAATTCGTAGCGCAAATTGGTAATTGTAGACCCTCATATTTTAAGGAACAGGTGACCTGATATTATTTTCCATTGGGACCAAAAAGGCGTCAATAGCACATACAATTTACAGAATGATGTATTTCTCGTGAAACAACTGTACATGGGTACATATATTTTCGAAATATGTAAAATTCTGGAAATATCGAGTTGAATTTTTAATTGAATTATGATTTTGGAAATGATTTATCGAAATCGTACAGAAATATTTGGGCGAAATCTACCAAAACCATATGTTGTCATTATAAATACGAAACGTCAGAACTCTTAAATGTCCAATAGCTTCATTCTATATTAGATGGAGATAACTGCTTTCAGAGTATTAGGAGGCATTATGAACTATAAAATAGGAAACAATAGGAGCATCTAGAATAACTGGCTCTACTATATTTTTGAAAGTGTTTATATAATCTCATTTTAAGTTACTTATTGCATATTTATGTTATTTGGATTGAATTATACAAGTATACATTTTTTAGTTTCTATCACTTAATTGGGATCATTGAATTTTCTCACAAATCAGGATTGGTACATGTGATATTTCTATAAATGGACAAAAAAGGGAACTTTGGGAGAATATTTACCATAACCCTTTTTCTGAAAACGAATTAATATACAGAAAGCCTCCAAATTAATAAATAAGGTCCATGCAAATATGATCACACCAGATGCTGTTTTCAGACTGATGAAAACAAACGCGATCAACAAGACACCAGACCAACAATTCTAACATGACGTCCTGTATTAATATTGGCTATATAAATAAAGCTGTGTTAAAAATCATGATACATGTTTATTAGCAGATGCGTAATTGCTGAGCAAATTATTATGAAGAGTTCCTGTTCCAGTAATAGCATCCGTCGTGTTAGTCTAGTTACAAATCCGGTGATAAGTCACGAGTGAGGAAATGCCTGCAAAGTGCTTGCGACAAGTGGAACATATTCATAGATATCTGTTACACAGATATTTCGCAACTGTTAACCAAGTCATGATGGCGACGAAATGAAGTGAACTTAACCAACATGAACCCTTGGTTAAGTAGAATCCTTGTTAGCAGCAACCATCTATCAGAGAAATCACGATAGAAACCGCAAACTCTGGAATATCGGATCAACCGAGAGACATATACTCTATATACATACATACATATACTGCTGGAATGTTCAAATGGGAAAATTGAAATCATCTCTTTTGTTTCGTTCTTAACCGGCCCTCACTTGCCCAAGTTGTCAAAGTATGAAGCAGATCTAGCTGTATCTGTGGTATCCTTTATCTCAAGCTTAATAGGGTAGATGCGATCAACAAAATCGCCCAACTTAGAATTACTTAGTGAAAGGACATCATCTATATAGCAGAACGTGAAATTAAAGGATCGGGCTAGCTTCTTTTTGTTCTTCTGGAGAAGCTGCTATATGAAGCCTTCCTCGTACGAATAAAGTCAGTGAGATGAGAACAGTTTGCACTTATAGGTACATGTATACATATCATGTTGGAAAACACGTCCACCAAACATAATATGTTGTCAAAAACTCGAGCATTATGATGATATCAGTTTCAGAGAACTTTTTGGAAGAATCAAACTGGGTTTTTTTTTTAACAAAATAAGATTTGTCCCTTCCTAATAAAAGGTGTTTGTATATACGTTGGCCACTATTTTATAAAACAGTTGGACTAATTCTTTTAATCTCTCTTTCTTTGGAAATGTCTGTACCAAGTCAGGGTCATTACGGTGTTCTCAGTTTTTCGGTTGATGACTGATTTTGTCCGTTTATATACCTGTACTTATGAGTTCTTCAAAATCCAAATCCGATTCACACCACGCTTGACTAGCTAGTGTCACTGTAACTCTGAATCCTGGTTTTGATCGATGATAGAATCTATGTTAATAATTTGAAAGTGGTTTCGTGGAGTATTTGCCAGACACAGTAATATAACGCGTTGTATGGGGACACTAATGTAATTTAGGAATCCAGTAGTGACGGTAGATCCAGTTCATCTATGGCTGAATAACTAAGGAACACAAAACAGACCGATGATTGTCCAGGATTTCCTCTTTCGTATATATTGTCGGTGTATATGTAGGGTTGCCAAGTTAATTGTCAATACCTAATTCTTTTATTAAGCAGTCTACAAAATGTGACTTGCACACAAAAACAATATTGTTAGGGGCCTTGTCAGCAAGTACAACAACATAATTGCCATGGAGATGAGACAGGTGTTTAGCAACTTTGGGTCTTTAAAGAATGATGTTTTGCGAGTGCTTATTGAACCATTGAGATTTTTAATTCTAATTCTTAAGTGATTTCATGTATTTATACAGGACCATGGTGCATACAAACATAAAACTGGACGCTTTGCTTCTTTACATTTTCATATTTTTCTGGAAAAATTAATAAAGTCAACAATCTATTGACTTTGACTTCTGGTGATGTAATTTTCAATTGAACCTGGTTTCTGATTTATTTGATGATTTTGTGAGCATCTTACTTACTTAAGCTGCTAAAATCAATATGCCATTAAATTGGAAAATATCAGTAACTTAATTGCAACACCATCTAGTTATCAGTATAAGAAAAACAGCTGTAAGCAGGAAAGTTAGTGGATTTTATTATGACATACATTTCCATTACTGACTTCCACTTCCAGAAATAAGATAGAATTTCTCTACTAGAATCGAAATAATTAATGGAAGCCATAATTTGCATAAAGTTTTAACATGGGTAATATTATCTTCACTTCATGGTGGCATTTTATCCCTCGTTGTCGCTTAAAATGAATTTTTTACAAATTGATATTACTCAAGTTAAAATTGGATACATCTATAGCTTCCATGAATTATTTCTTAATTAGAAAATTGTTGCTGTCACATACATTTGATAGAGTTGCTATGCTACAACTAGAGATTTGCAAATTTTAGGCTGGAGATTTGGTCTCGTAACTGGAGATTTTTTATCGACGTATTTGATGCATGTTTTTATTGTTTATTGATGTTTTCCTTTTGTTTGTTTCAGTATTGAACCAACTGCATCCCATTTCAATATATATTGTTTACATTTCTGTCTTATTAGTAGTGTTTCATATGATGAATGAAGGATAAAAACTGTATTTATAATTTATTCATAATCATTCATAATCATAAGGTTATAACAAAGCAATAACAATGAAGACAGAATGTTCTGAACAATAAAGTCATTATACATAGAGCACTAAAATTAAAGTCACTTTGCTGCTCGTGCGTTGGGTGATAGCATACGCTTCGGCATTTTTGTGGTTTATCAATTCCATCCTGGAACTTAGTCCTTAAATAATACTTTGATCGGCTTTGGTCCCAAACAAGCCATAACAACTCAATCCGAGATGAATTCATTGCACGTTTGATCGAAATAAGAAGTTTTCCTCTGCATCAAAGGTTGTCCGACTCCTGTTTGCACAACGGTTTATAACTATTTTTAATTGCCGATATCACACTTCTAATCATCTAAGCATGTGCCACAAACCCACTTCCTTATCCCCAATTAACTGTCAATCAGTGGATAATTGTTGTATAATCATCAACACCTTAATTAATCACCATGACCCAATTTACCTGTAAAGGTGTCAAACAGATCAAAAACCGGATATCATTAAATATGACATTCACCTTTACCATTCATATCTCTCGGCGTTTTTCGTCAGCACGGGAGTTCCAAATGGGGAATTTCCAGAGATATTGATCGCAAAATGTAGGTCAAGATTTTATTGTACTTGATTTTTTTCACAGGCAGAAGATTTTGAAAGTTGACGGGAGGGACGGAAGGGATCCTCAAAATCAGGAGAAAAATGCTCCCGCTGGAAGGTTCACATGTATGCTGTCATAAAAAAAGAAATTACGTTCTCTGCTCAGTGTGAGTCCATCAATGACTGTGTTGTACTCCTTGGTTGTTATAAGTTGGAAAAAGAATAATTTATGGTACAATATGTTTCCTTTCATAGAAGGAGTCCAAAATATTATTATAGGGTAACCTTATCGATAACAGAAAATCTTAATAAGACTGACAAAAGAACACATTAATATTAATAAGAATATTTATTATGAAAATATGCCATGAATGGTTATTTATGAAATATTTATACAAAACACTTGCTAAAAATCTCCTTCCTAGCTATTCAATTTTCATATAATGTCTACGATATTTCAATTTTATAGATTTCGGAATTCCTTCAAACACTTAATCTTAATTATAAATTTTATAAAACTAGACAAACAAAAGTCAACAATTTATGCCCCTAACTGGAGAATTTCTTAGAGAAATTGAAAATGAGTTCCTATAATATTAACTATTTTACATCATGTGGGTTGTTTTAATTGTAATCAACAATTAGTTGAAACTTTATTAGCATGATAAAACAGCTAGAAGGTGACTCTTTGCAAGTACATAAGGGTACAATGTGATATGCATAAAAAAAAAAATAATTGTAAAAATATATTGGTTACTGTAACGCAGAGCATTACAAATGTCCCCCAAACAAACAATACAAGTACTAGTGGTATGAATGAAGAATAATGTGAGAACATAGCAAGAAATAATTAGAGCCCAGTTTTTGACTATCATGTCTAGAGAAGTACCAAATAGCAAACTGAAATGGTCGCAATATGGTGCAGCATGTCTTACTCCCTGTAAATATCCATTTCCATGGAAATCTTTTAATCTTTGAATTGTTAACGATTGTTTTAATTTTTATATTGGTGGCCATTTTGAAAATTTTAAAAACGAAAGAGCACAACTTTGAGCAATGATCTATTTTTGTGTCAAGTTTCAAAAGGATCCGCTGTTTGGAGTGAATTTAACATTTTTTGCACCTTGGTTACCATGGCAACAGCTGCCATTTTGAATTTTGTCAACCCCTCAAAAGCTGCCACACACTACGGTGGATATTCCTACAAAATTTCATGAAGTTTGATGAAAGGAATCAATTTTTTTTTAAATCCCCCCTTTTTTTGTTTCGATGGCAACTGCGGCAAAGTTTGTCTAACCGATTCCGATTTTTTTGGCTTATTGATGTGGATGTTGTTCCTATCAAGTTTCATCAATTTCTGTTTGGCGAGTAACCTGCTATGATCATTTTTGTGTTTTTCATTTTTTTTTAGCATTTCGGCAATTTCCATGGCAACGGCAGCCATGTTGGAAAAATCAACCTTTAAAGGCACAACTTCACATGGCATATGATAATTCTACAAAGTTTCATCAAGTTTGATTACGGCATCTCCGAGAAATGTGTTGGACAAACTTGACGGAAGAAAGAAAGAAAAAGAAGAATAACTAGAATTGCCATTGCAAAGCAATAGCGGACATCACCCCACCCCATTATTTTGGTACCTCGGTTTCCATGGTAACGACATTTTGAATTTTATCAACACGCCAAAAGCTTCCACACACTACAGTGAATATTCCTACGATGTTTCATGAAGTTTGATGAAAAAAAAAAAAAAAAAATTTAAATCCCCCCTTTTTTTTATTTCCATGGCAACTGTGGCAAAGTTTGTCCTACCGATTCCATTTTTTTTTGGCTTATCTCGTTTCGCTAGATGTGGATGTGACAGGAAACATTACTGCAAAAATTGTTGGAGTCTGGAGTGAATTTAACATTTTTTGCACCTTGGTTACCATGGCAATGGACGCCATTTTGAATTTTTGCAACCCCCCAAAAGGAATCCAAAAATCTTTTAAATCCCCCCTTTTTGGTTTCCATGGCAGCTGCGGCAAAATTTGTCCAAACGATTCCGATTTTTTTGGCTTATCTCGTTCCACTAGATGTGGATGCTGTTCCTATCAAGTTTCATCAATTTCTGTTTGGCGAGTAACCTGCTGTGATCATTTTTGTGTTTTTCAATTTTTTAGCATTTTGGCCATTTCCATGACAACGGTAGCCATTTTGAAAAAATCAACCCTTAGCTTCAGAACTTCACATGGCATATGATATTCCTACAAGGTTTCATAAAGTTTGATCAAGGCATCTCTGAGAAATCGAGCGGACAAAAATGTGTGGAAGAATAATAATAAATAATAGTGAAAATGAAACCTAGAATAGCAATACATCAAACTTCGTTTGGGGGACATAAATATGCAAAAAATGTAAATAAAACATTATAATAACCATAATTACATGATAAATAAATATTGCCATCAGTTAGAATTCTTCATCTAAAAAATATACCACAAAATATTTGCTTTAACATGTTTAATGACAAGTCAATATTTTTTTTCTTTAATTGCAGTATTTTGGCATACATTCAGTCAGAATATTTTGCATTATATTTTTTAGATGAAGAATGCAAACCAATGACACTATTATCATGTGATCTTTATGATGGACATAAATATATAAATGATATATTTAAAGTAATTTCTAAATAAGATATATTTTGTGCAAATTTTATATACATTGCAACATTAATAAATAACAACTTTTAAGATTTATAAAATTCATTCTACATATAGATAAAAATGTATGAATAATTATAATTTAAATAAAAAATTACAACAGGCATGGGAGCAAGACAAACAGTCACTGAACAGAAGCCATGTCCCATCGTATCATGTTTTGGTAGCAATTAGATGAAATAAGAAATAAAATAAAAATACATTTAGAAAAAATATACATTTTAAAAGAGACATTTACAGGAAATGTCAATGGAAAATACAGTGTATTAATAAAATGACTTCAAATAGCTACGCTCAAAATTTAGAATTATATGCCTGTATTATCCTTGATTTGTTTTACGAAAATAGATTTCTCAGAACAATATCGCATCGAAGGTGAGCCCCGAGATGCGAGTCCATTTTGAGCAAAACATACCATAATTAGTATGTTTATCAAGGATTTGTCATGGTAACTTCAGTGACATTGGTGTGACATGAAAGAGTTAGATAGAAATTAATGATAGTATTTCAGATCATGTTTGTTGCTTGATAATATATATTATCATGTGCAAAGATCAATGTCATCAATAAAATAAACTACATAACAACATTTCATTAATTATAGCCAATTAATGGGTAAATAGAAATAATTGTAATGTCAATTGACAGTTTTCCAATGTATTAAAACAAAATGATTAATTTAGTATTAAGAATGGTTTTCTCTTCCTTTAATTTCTATTTATTTTTTTGTATTAAAAACTAACAGTTTCCTGAAGAAAGATTGAAGTGGACTCCAGAAAGTAGACTGGAAAGTGCCATGTATCAATCTGACTATATTATATTTATAAACTAGCATTATAAATGATCTACTTTAACTTATTTTCTCAGGAGCCAGAAATCGCTCACCTGGTTTTCAATTTGACTTCTAAATTTCATAGAATTTTTTTTTTAGATGATTCTTTCTTATTTTGCTATTTGATTTGATTTGATTGATTTATTGTGTTTAACACAATTTTCAGCTATATCATGACGACCAGTTTTAGTGGTGGAAGAAGCCGGAGTACCCGGAGAGGACCAATGACCATGGGCGAGCAACTGGTAAACTTTATCACTTGAAGTTGCGAGTCGAGTGCACCTTTTTTTGTAATTTACAAAGCCGGGCACGAATCCACGCCATATTGGTGATAAGCTTGTATGAGTTGTTAGGTAATCCAACTACCTAACTCATTGAGCCACCTGGGCCCTTGCCATTTGAAATGTCTGGTAATAGTAATAGCAACCATCTTGGATCAATGATGATTTCATCTCAAGTTTCAGAGAAGAAGATTTTAAGGTGATTTTTTTTCTTAACATAATTATGCAAAATCGGCATAAATCGTATTATGAAAGAATAAAAACTACTTATTGCCATACATGTGTATGTATCTCTTATTAAATTTTATTAGCTCATTTTGGTTTTTATGGTTGATCTATGGTTTATGGTGTTTAATGCCATTTTCAAGAATATTTCAGTTATAAAATGACAATCATTTTATTGGAGGAGGAAACCGGAGTACTAGAATAAACCACCACCCTGTCGCAAGTCACTGACAAACTTCATCACATAATGTTGTATAGAGTACACCTTGCCATGAATAGGGTTCGAAATCACACCTTTAGTGGTAATAGGCACTGATTGCACAGGTAGTTAGTAATCCAACTACCATACAATCACGACCACAATGGCCCCTGAGCTCATTTTGACATATAATAAAATAACAAGACAATAATATAATTCTTTATTTTTAGTAACAGCTGCCATCTTGAATGGTGACAGGGCTGCCAGACATCATTTTAAAAGGGGACCACCCAAGCACCATACCACTAAAATTTGGTTCAGTGGTTTCAGACGAGAAGATTTAAATGTTACCTTTTATCAAATTTGTATAATCTGTATAAATCTGTTGAACAAAATATTTCACAATACAAACCTGAATATATGTTAAACTACTGATTGCCATGTAGCCATGATTTATAATAAAGCATAATGGATATTTGAAGAAATATCTATATTGAGTAACAATAACCATCTTGAAAGGATGGCGGGCTGTCGGACATAATTTTGAAAGGGATCCACCCAAGGACCCTCCCTGCCAGGATTGGTTTAATTTATTTTCCAAGGAGAAGCTTTATGACCTACGGCCGACGGACAATGGACACTATGTGATGGCAAAAGCTCACCTGGCCAAAGGCAGGTGAGCTAAAAGCAATGATTCCATTGCTTTTTCCAGATAATTCAACAATGCATGTAGCTGTCCAGTTTGGTTCCAAGTAACAAGATTTGTCACTATGACTAGTGATGGGAATCGGCAACATTTTCAAGATCGATGATCGTTATATCAACATTGACCGATGATCGATCATCGGTGACAATTGCTTGCTAAATGTATTTACTGATTATAATTAATCAAATAGTCTTTATTTCAAGAGTATGATTGACAAAGGTAAAGATATGAATAAAATTGTATCATAAATTTATAAACTATAATTTTTCCATTAGTAAACATTAACTTTAAAATAGAACAAAACAAAGATTGTTTTCCATATGTGTAACACCTGATATAGATAGATAAATAATAGACTAGTCCGAATATGTGTTCGACAAAAGTAAAGATTTGAATAAAATCAAATAATATATTTACAAACTACAATTTTTCCATTTGTAAACATTAACTTAGAACAAAACAAAAGATCGTTTTCCATATGTAAAATATAAAATGGATTATTCTGGGAAGTAGATAAATGATACAAATACAAATATTTGTATTTTCCAATTAAGGAGCCCTTTCGGGCAGAACAATTAACAAAGAATTTAATACAATAATTATGGATTGATTACATTGATTGGAAGATGACAAAATTTTTATGAAACAATAACAAATCAAAATTTAATCATACCATTGACATAGTAATAGTTGCATTCGAATGCATGCTATATAACAAGCACAGTGACCCATCGGTTGTAAAATAATAATGGTTGAACTTCAGAGAGGATTTATATAAAAAAATATATATATATACACCATACACATAAGTTTACACTTGAATTCTTTTCATTAAATAGTTATTATTATGTATCATTTATTTATTAATTTATTATTATTATTATTTTCTTAGATTTGTATGTTATGCATATAATTCAATAGGTAAATACTTATAGGTATATGCATAATATATATTATACCACTATATTGGATGTATAATACAATGTGAACTTGGAAGAGAACCCGGAGGACAAACCTCACCCCCAGATAACAATTTAGTTCTAGTTTCTGTTAATGACATCAACAGTTTTATGACTATATTAATAATAATTATATTTTCATTTGAAAGTAACCAAATAAATTTAGATTTGTTATCCAATGAATGAATGATGCAAACATTTTGCAAATATCTGAGATTTGCTGCATAGCTTCAGTTCTAAATTAATTTAAAATGGGACACTGCAGTAAAAAATGTATTTCATCCTCTATTTCTAATTTGCATAGTTTACAAATTCGTTCATTCAATGGTATATTCTGGTGTCTCCCCTTTTCAATTTCTAAGAATAGTCCAAATATGTGTATTGACTGAGTGTCAAAAGTACACTTGGACAAAATTGCCAGATGTTTGTCAGTATGAGGGCAAAAAAATCCCCAGCTAGGATAAAACTGCAATATTTTTGTCAGTATGGAGACAGAAAAAAAAACCAACCAAAGAACAAAGTTAAGCATATATATCTTAGACACAATAGAATCAGAATCGACCACAAGGCTTAACAATGATGACGTCCGTCTGATTAATCGATGTTTCCGATGATCGGTACACCACTATCTATGACATAATAAATGACGTTGGGATTATCCTGCCTTTGAATCTTGATTATTTTCATGCCATCTGGGACAATAACTAATCCTGATATTTCTGTCTGGTTGTGAGATAAAGCTGCCAGACATTGCAAAGCACATTGTTCAGTGGACAGATTCAAGGGAGAGTCAAAGGATGTTTGACGTCCATATTTAACATAAAAAGAAACTTCAATAAGTATTTTTCCTGTTACTCCATCATTAATTCTATGGCTATATATATGAATAAAAATGTAAGGAATTTGACATACAAGTACATAATCATCTGGATTTTGAAGCATATTCTGGATGGTTATAGGTTCTGTTGATTTGGTCTTCTATTTTCCACTTGAAACTGCAAATCACTTACTGGTGATGGGGAACATGATCTAGAACGCGATCTGTTTCCCAAAGCTTTATGAAGTAAAACCCTATGGCGCTGTCTCCCACGATCTTGAAACTTACCTGCACGTGCTAGTTCAAGTTGTTCAGGATTCTATCCATATACAAGACAGTGTACCACTCCATCTTGTAGTGATTTATACTTATATGTTTCTGCTGGTTCTTGTTTAATTTTTCTTTTGAAGTTTTCTGCATAGATAAATATATTCAAAAGATTACTTAAAAGATTCCCTATTTGTTCTGACCCATCAAAAAAGCCCTTCAGCAAAGTGTCCACTAGTTCCAGACAGACTTCATCATTGACCTGCAATGTAAAAATCGAAAAAGAATCGTAGAAAGAATCATCTATGCAAAAATCATTTTGCTCTTCAGAACAATTAATTAAACTGTGATTGTTCTTGAAAACAAAGTAAGTAAGAGTTAGGCCAAACCTGTCTAAAAAATGCAGGCAGGAGATTTTATAAGAAATAAAACCTATCAAAACATGAAATAAAAATTCAAAAATTTATGGTGTTAATCCCATTTTGACCACATTCTGGGTTCAACACTAATGCTAGTCCTGATGCCCGAAGCTAGTTAAATTTCTGAAGGACTAGTTTAAAACTCCTTTACCTTGGTAGTCCGCTGGGTGAGTAAAAAGTGGACTGTTGATACATACAATATGTTAGTGTTTGAAATGTTTGGGTGAAAATTGATAATTTTATCAACAAAACTAGTCTGAACCAAACATTATTATTAGACTGTTCTCAATGTTAATCATACACCAGCACAACCAACTTCCAGTAAGTAAATAAACCAGTCGATTAAAATCTATGTCGTATGAGTGTTTGCATACATAACAATTTTTTTTATAGATCTGGAAAGTTTATTTGACACTGAGAAATATCAGATTGCAACAACAATACATGGGAATTCCTTGTTACTATGATGATGATGAGGAGGAGGAAGACTTGCTTCAGAATTTAAATGACATTCACCAACTACAAATGATATCTCATCAGGTTTTGAAAGATTTGTTATAATAAATGTTGAGTTATGATAAAGTATTAATGATATAATTTCAGCCTGTACAGATATAGTATATGTATATGCAGCCATAAAAGCTTTATAAACATCAGAGAATACATGTAAGTGTGTGATTGTTGTACAATGCCAAATGAGCATTTTTGTTTTTATCTATATTACGGTGTGAAAAAGTTGTATTTGATAAAATGATATGATAAAGAAGAAAAAGTTAACAAGATTGGTTGAAAAATAAATGCTCCACCCACAAAAACAGAAAACACCTCTTTTCACTCTTGTTTCTTTTATCTATTTTAGTCGATCAACAAAAAATAAATTGGATTTTGGAACTGTTTCGACGGTGTAATATATTTTATCTTTCATTCTACGTACCAAGTTTGGTTCCATTTGGCCCAGTGGTTTCAGATTGATTGATTGATTTTTGGTGTTTTAATGCCACTTTCAACAATATTTCAGCTACAATGTATATCATGGCGACCAGTTTTAGTGGTGGAGGAAGCCGGAGTACCCGGAGAGAACCACTGACCATGGGCAAACAACTGGTAATCTTTATCACTTGCGGCTTTTTTTGTAATTTACAAAGCCGGGTGCGAACCCACGCCGTATTGGTTTGTACGAGTTGTTAGATCAAACGATCTAACTCATTGAGCCACCCCGTGGTTTCAGAGGAGAGGATTAAAATGTAAATGTCTACGGACGATGACATGAGACCCCAAGTGATAGCCATACCACATATATTATATATGCCCCTTTGGTTTAGGAGATCTAAAAATGCACAAAACCGACCCTTGAACCAAATGCAATCCTCTAAACTGAACTAAAATAGTGTCCCAATCTAGGAAATTTTAACACCTGTTTATTCCAAACACAAAAGCTGGTTCCAAGGAGATTCAAATTACACAGGTTTCACTCTACCTTTCAAATATGCAAAATTTCTGATATTGGGCCCTTTTTACCCCTGTTTGAAATAAAACAGAAAAAAAAGATCACGGTCCATCAACAACCCATAAAGATGATCCTATTGTAGGCCAGCTCCAGTCAAGTTTATCCCAGAAATCATAAGAGATAGGGTTAGGAATATGGCGGTTAAGGTCGTTTTCAACAATATTTCAGCTACCGTCTTTTGGTACGTATAGAACGTGGTTTAATGCTTTAAAATGATAAGTTGTAGGGGGGGGGGGGGGGGGTGCGTTTTATGCATAGGAGTAAGTATCAGACACTTTTTTTCAGGTCACGTAGAGAGTTTCCGGTAGCGTAGCTTCGAGTCCACGACTGGCAATATTCCCAATGATCGACGAATTCATGTTCAAATAACACTAATTGTGTTCATTATATATGTGTTATTTAAAATAAAATTGTATAAAAATTGTACTTATTGCTTGTTCATTGCCTTTTTGAAATGTTTGTAAATATGTATTTATTCTCGATGTTTGTCATTAATCATACTTGTTGTGCATCAGTGTTGTTGTTCAGAACTAATTGTCCATACAAATGCAGGAATAACTGTCAAATGTTTGCTATCAGACATGTTTGGTACAATGCATTTGTAAATTTACAATGCATTATCAAGTGCTGCTCTGAAATTATGAAATCATTGCCTGTTTGACCGATAGTTCCGTTTGAAGCCACCATATTATTTGTACAGATGATGTATTGGTCATGTGACACCTTTATATTAGGAAAAGTAAACAAGTTTTTCGTGTAGAATGGGTTTCTATTTCGTCTGCCAATTAGAGTGATATTTTACCTTTATGCAATCTCTTTTTTCCCTGCGGTGAAATTACATGTGTTTGGGTATTGAACCTTTGCTTGATTTATCGATTTTTATAGCAGTTGACAAGGTCAAGGACTGTATACTGTATAACAAGGTGTGAAAAGATAATAGAACATACTGGGACACCTGTCAATATTGATGAAAAAGACAATTGAATACTTGTAAATCATTAAATGGTTATATAAACAAATTCAATCAAATGTGTGTTTGTGTATAGGATTTAATCTGTTTATATATCCGTTAACTAAAATAAAAGAAAGCGGATAATTTTTACCTATGATTTTATTCGACATGAATAACAATGCAAGTAATTTAATAACAATAACAAAAGTTTTTTATAACAGGAGGTACTTCTTAAATTTTAGGAGGTACCTAAAAAATTAGGCCGGGGGTCTGGGGTCCACCTGAGGGCTCAAAGGGGTCCAGGGGGGCTTTGTCCCCCAGAAGCTCCTGAAATCTAGCATTTTGTGGACCAAAAAATGTACTTCAGAGACAGCAAAACATTCAGTGTTTTTGAAAGAAAAATCCCATTAACTTTCTCTTTAGAGTTCAGATTTCACGAAGACCATTGCATAATGGATCCCCCCCCCCCATTTCGCTATTGAATATTTCAGTTTACAAACTTCAGCCAAGATTATTCATGGATAGTCCGCCATATCTTAAAAAAAACCAAAAGGACCATAAAGAGCTACGATTCCGCAGCTAGGCTTGACCAAGCCATTGTTTTGTTGGCTTTGTCCTTTTCTTTTTCACAATACCTTGGCTTGCGTGTTTTTTTACTTTATTACCAGTAATTAAACTCATCAAAGACCATTGACACGACTTAAGTGCAAAAAAAACAAAAACGATTCGCGGGAAGACATTTATTAACATTTGAATCACAAAAGTTAAATTATTTTTGAAAAAAAGTGGGGCCTGCGTTTTGATATTACAATGTAATTCGTATTTGAGCCATGTCCGGTCCTTTTTCAAGATTCCTAGTAATTTTCTATCCCTTATCTCCTCGTACCCTCTTTTAAAAATGCTTTTCAGCACACTTTCATTTCTGTGAACAACCACGGTAGGGCCCCGTCAAAATATGTAAATAAAATTAGCCATGTAGGTTTTTATTTTTTTATACCGGAAGTTAAACAATATGGATGGAGTTAAGCAACAAGACAGTACAGTAAAACCGTGTAAACCGGCCACCATTGGGACCACATTTCAGGGCCGGTATTGACAGTTGGCCGGTTTATTCAGTGTCTACTTTCTGACTACCGTATAAGTGTTTTTTTCACGGGAGCCAAATTTTGCGATTTTTTTCCAAATTGTTTTTTTTTTAGCGGTATACTTAATTTTTGCGATCCTGAGTTTTAACCAAAATCAAATTGTCTGAATTGTTTAACTAACAATTCAAAATATGAATTGCTTTGAAATAATTGAGTATCGTAATTTCTTATGCATACTGCACAGGTTTTTGTCCAGATTCTTTATTTTGCAGGAGGGTGCACATTTACTACTGTCTAATATTTTCGTATTTCTTTACTTGTTTGGACACTATTTCACAAAGTCATTAAATGCGTATAATACTTTTTAATTATTCAGAGAATTACATTTATTGTAATACTCTCTAGTGCAGTTGTGTTTTGAACCAATAAACGTTGATACGAAAATAAACTAAAAATAAAAGTGTGACTATATCTAACCGTGCGTAAAATAATCAATAATGCTGTCGATAAGAATGAATATGTGTATGTATGAAAGGTGTCATAATTACTTAGTGTATAATTAGACTGCCAGACTGTGTTTACACAAGCTTTTAATGATTGAAATAAAAAGAAAAAAGGAATCAGATGTATTTGTCATTTGTTATGTCAAGTCTGGAAGTTTGATTACTCCCAGCTGTGAAGACTATAAAGTATAATCCGATTAACAATAAATTATCTCAAGCTATGATTGTATGGCTTGGATGCTAGTTCATCACTTAAATAATAAGGCATTGTTTGTTGTTCATTTATGATCATTGTCAACATATGCATTGTTTTCGGGAAGGATTCCCCCATGTTGGATATTTTAAAAGCGTCCCGGCGAAAAAAACGGGGTATTTCATCTTGATTAAGCTTTCGCTTTTTAGGTGTTGATTGCATGTTTGTTTAACATTTAATGAACATTTAAACATTAACCACATGAGTTACCAGTGATCACTAATTACAGGTGTGCTAATATACACACTTCGATAAACACTTTCAATACGTTTCCCCTCGGACGCCCCTTCAATTTACTACCCATCGATATTCACATATATGTAAACACACGGTTGATTGATCTGATCATGACCGGTTTACCGAGATAAATTATAACAGTAATTAGAGAATTGGGACCGCAAGTCAAGGCCGGAATTCGAGATGTGCAGTGTCCGGTTTATTCAATGATTTTTGACAAAGATTATTAAGGAAAAAACTGGGGACTTGAAATTTAGATCGGAATGGACACGATTCCGGTTTACTCAGGGTTCGGTTTCATCAGGTTTCACTGTACGCCCCAAAATGATTCGACCCTGGGTTTTAAATGGATAAAAAAAATCGCACAAAATATTGTGTAGTCATATATTCATAATACATAAATAATCATACTTATATTACTGAAGATTACACTAGTTTGTGTTTGAACATAATTTGTAATCGGTCATTTTTTATTTTGAAATGATGTCAGCTTTCTTCCGGTCCGACTTTTACACAAGGATAAAAAGATATTGGGGCGAAAACATCTGTTTACCGCATGCGCAAACTGCTATTTACGATTCTAAGGTAAAGTTATTTTTAAAAGGCACAGGCTACGAATACGACGGAAACATATTCGTAGCCTGGGTTCTACTAACCTGAATAATCCAGTCGTTATATTACGCTTTGCTATATTAACGCCTGAACGACTTTTTCGATAAAACGTGTCAATCGGAAGCTTCAAATTAGCAATGCATTCTGGGTTTAAACTGCGTGTGGTGACTTTTGACACTAAAAGAAGGAGGAGCTTAAGAAATGTTTGTAAACAAAGGTCAATGGAGCGTTCAGATGTCAAATGTTTTCATTGTACCCACATGTTTGACCTTACTAATCTAAAAGGTGAAAAGAGAAGAAATGTAGAAAACTAAATAATGAATTAAACATCGTTAATCAACTTGTCGATCTCCATTTCTTGTTGTTTGTAAACATTACCGGAAATTGAAAGAACCGCCTTGCGCATACTCGGCAAATAATCATCGCTGATTGGCTCTCTCTTTCAGAGAGCAGCTGACGTGTTTTTATCACAAGGAGAGTTCAAGCCCTCATCCAGCGATAGTGCCAATAGAGGGCGCAGTATTATTCGAGTTAGGGTTCTACGAGTACGACGGGCTGAAGTTGTGACTAAATGATCAACCGGTTTCCGGACATGGATACCTATTATACGGAAATTAATCACGTATTGCTAAGACAATAGGTAAATACAATGTATTAAATTAATAATGTTTAGTTATTTTAAGCAATTTCAGCAACACCAATAGGTTTTTTTCGGCACAAAACGTAGGCCAATACATCTTAGATGGTACCATACAAAAAGCGCAAACTTGTGTGTTTTATCATATGACTTACGATAGTATTGTAATGACTAAAACATTCTAGAAACATGTATTTGCTGCTATACAGAACATGATTGAAGAGATCGCCGCAAAGTTAATATGAAGAACAGCAATCAAAGTGATGATCATTTACTTATTCAAGGTATATTGTATGTGATTTTACCTTGTGTTTGGGCGTTGACCGCTGGAAATGGAACTACAATTTTTCCCTCCATGAATACAGGAATAATCCAACTCGTTATAAATTAAAAGACCCGCTGCACTTTCTGCAACTTCCATGTTTTTATATTTGGACCCCGTACCAAGCTTCCTTAAGATACGCTTATAAAGTTGGACGTAGTTATTCTCCTGGAATTTTTTTAAGGCACTCTCTAAATCTGTAAAAGATTTATACTTTGCTCCAACACGGAGCGCACTACATCGTCGTCTATTTTGAAAATAATTAATATTGGAAAGTGTGAGTTGTACTCTGAGAAGTACTCATACCAGTGAAATCTATGGGCTTAATCGTGTATTGTAAGACTAGTTGTTCAATGCATCAGATTTTATTGGAATAAAAATAAACTACAAACAGAAAATTATATAAAAAAATTCATAAATTGTCATTTAATGAATTAAATACAATAGAATTAAGAAAATCGAGAAATCCGTCGTATTCGTAGCCTCTAGATGCTAGCAATATGTGATTAATCTCTGTAAAATAGATGTCCATGTCCAGAAACCGGTTGATCATTTAGTCACAACTTCCGCCCGTCGTACTTGTAGAACCCAGGCTACGAATACGTTTCCGTCGTATTAGTAGCCTGTGCCTTTTCAAAACAGGGAATATCCCGTCAACTTGGTCGTGGCTGAACACAGTTGTTCGATTTGAATGCGAGAATTCAGCAACTGACGTGATCATTAATTTTTTATGAAAAATATTCCACAAGCCTATCGTTCTTGTGGTTTTGACCACCGCTAATTTTGGGGGGGGGGTTCAGTAATTTCTGCCGGTACTATACACGATCTCAGACGGGTAAAAGTACCGGGTACCGGCCCACTTTGAAACCCCTGTAATCTAATAATGTTCAGTTCAGCACTATATTAAATATCACTACTTTTATACAGCACTTTATTAATGTTGTTATTTTTGTATTGTTTTCTCTTTATGAGCTTGGACACGTGCATGTAATATTTGAATCGATAGTAATTACTTCCTATTGCAAGCTTGACTCAAGCTTGCCTATCTTTGATCATATGAACAGTTCATTATTTGATGAATTTACAAATTAAAGATTAAACATATCTAAATATTTATTTTTTAAAACAACCATAATTCGTGTGAAGAACGACAAAAAAACAAAAAATTAACTGCTCCATCCGTATCATTTTCATTGCCACTTTGAACTTGTTTTCAAATTAAACATTAGTGATAAACTTCCTGCATTCACAAAACAGCTAATTTTTGTTTGCAAAATCTAGAATAATCGGTTTAAACTCTTTTAACAAAACTAATTTAACATTTCTCTATCTAAAGTTTATTAAAAATACATGGATTAACAAATACTTGATCTGTGGTAAGCAGTATTTTGCCGTTTGAACGAGGATTTCTACCGTGCATGTTTTACTGAATCTTCCTATGTTTTATAGATAGGAACTAGAATTTTCACCAGATTTTTTGGGGAGGAAAGGGGGTGCGTTTTATGCACCAGTGCATTTAATAGATACCAAAAGACGGTATATCTAGGTGGTCAGTTTAATTGGTGGTAGCAACCAAAGTAGCCGAGATAAACCACTGACATGTCGCAAGTCATTGTCAAACTTCATCTTACATAATAAAATATAATGTTGTATCGAGTACATCATGTAAGACATAGGAGACATCTGTCGACTAACTAAACCGTAAGCTCTCTGCATAATCAATTCCAAGAAAAAAACACATCAAAATTTGATGAAAAATTTCAATTCTATAAGGGCTATATCTGAGCAATTTGTCATTGGTATTGTATATTTTTGCATCGCTCATTTGGTTAATGCACTATTTGGAATCGAACCAGTTTGTAGTTTTTGCACAACAAAAATTCATTTATATTCCCATAGTCAAACAATTTACTGTGGTGGTTGCCAACTTGAATTTATGATCCACAAAAAAGACAATGCAATGACAATTCAATTCAATCTATTTTCTAGTATCATAGAGAGATTTTTTTTAATTTTCCCACAGGCTCTTGTATAAATGTATGAAAACTACCATGTGGCACCTATCTTGAATTTCTGATTAACACAAATTAACAGTCATTTTGCAAAGAATCATCCCAGGAACATTCTAGCTAAGTTTGCTTAATAATGGTTCAGTGGTTTCAGATAAGAATACACATGTAATTTTAAAATAATTTCTGATAGGTTCCCATGTTAACTTTGTCCTGCGATGATGGCCATCTTTGATTTTCGATCAACAAAAAAACATATATTTTGTAAAAGACCATTCAATGATTATTCTTGTTCAGTTTATATACCAACCGCTCCTGCATATGGAGTTTATATTTCACAACTCATTCATACAAGCTTCAGTTTGTATTCAAATTTTTAACAATGCCACTGTCTTCTGAGAACTAAATGATTAAGTCAAGGAATCCTCTCATTTTATCATTCAAAAAGGTTTTTTCAGAAGATATAGAAACCTTGTTGAAAATTAAAGTATCCTATCACTTGTGCATAGATGACAAAAGATGTTATAGGAAAATAGATTATGGTTCATAGTTGACCACTGTTTCCATACTATATCATTTGATGGCCTTCTATACTATCCAACATTTAAAAGACGCTCTCTTTTATAGAACTAGAGTAGCATTATATATATGACAACGTTTAACTTATTTGTATCACAAAAAATAAATATAATTACATAAAGTTGAAGATTAGGTCTAGACACAGCTCACCCAGTTATATGTGAGGGTTGGCATTTTACTTGCATGTCGAAAACACTTACATTCCACAAACAGCAGATTTTTGAGCCAGTAATATTTTGGATCTGTTCTGATGGTGCCAAATTTTTTGCTTCTCATTTTTATTAAGATACAAATATAAATATATATGTAAAGATGAAACATTTACCCAGTGTCAGCCAATAATCAGTTTTATGTCTCTGATTTGACTAAGTTCTGTTGTAGAATGTCGAGAATGCTGATACATGTACCTCCAATCAAAATATCACTAAGTAAGCCTTCATACAAAGATCCAGGAAGATTCCATTTGGAGGCAGCATCTACAATGTAATAAAGAGGATAAATAAAATTAACTATAACATTGAAATCAAAGCTTATCAAAATTAACATATTCTATATACCATGGACATGCAATACTTGACAGAAATGTGCACTGTGACAGATACTTAAAAACCTCCAAATGCAATAACAACCAATCTACGAAACGTAAATTTGTAAAGCATTTAAAATCATTCCAGCCAGGTTTCAAAGAAGACAATGTTTAAAATATTTTCACTATAGAGTTCTAAGTTAAACTATATTCTGTTTGACAATCATGTTGACTTTCTGATTAAACAAGGATCCATTTAGCCATATTTGGTTTCAAAAGGCTTAAAGGTCTTGAGAAGAACTAGAGGCTCACTTGACCCTGCATCATTCATTTGGTTATCAATATACAGTTTGTATTCAATCAAGTCATTTTATTCATTTTCACATAGTTTCACATGTTAAACATTAACCCAATAAAATAGGACTTAAAATAAAATTCTAAATTCTTGATGTTGGTCCCTTTTGATCCACTCCTACATGTATATCAGAAATGGCAAAAGCTTCATAAAAATCTGCTCAAGCATTCCAGAAAGTAAATTTTCAAAGATTTACTGGAAATAGTGTATACAAAATGTCTTGAAATAAAGAATTATCATTTTGGGTGTTGGTACAAAAATGTACCTTTGACCTTTTGGGTCAATTTGACCCCTTTTTTCTCAGAAACCATATGAGGCTGAGCCAGCTAAAATCTAACAAGATGCAGACAGGAAATTGCAAAATGATTCAAAAGAAATAACCTTATCAAAATCTGACTTCAACAAAAATTGTAAATTTTATGCAGTTTAAACCACTCATTTCTTGTAAACAGTAAGAATCATACAACATTTGTTTGAATACAATCTGATCAAAGTCTGACAGATCTCTAACCTGTTCCTTTCCTGATATGTCACGGCATGTGAAATCTGATCAGGAAACCCCATTGGCATTACAGGTCACATGCAAGTAACCCTATGAAAGTGTTACTATACTGCCTTGCATGTAACAAGCAATTTGATTGGCTGCAAAAGGTCGGAGCTGTATTTATAATATCATTATATAGTCATGGCAAATGGTCACTCGCATGTGACATCATATCAGTAAAGGATAGTAAGTGAGAGAGCTGATTTTATATGTTATTGTGTGTAAACTTAGCAATTATTTGAGTACATGACATTGCAGTATAAAGACAATATCTTTATATTTTCAGTTTTCCAGTTGTTGACTGATTTTGCCTGTTTATATACTTATGAGTTTTGACTTTCCTTTTGTAAGATTGTTCGGAGTTCGGTAATTTTGTTATTACCCTTATTGTCTTGAAAAATTATTTATACAAGCCTCGAAACAGAAAAGAAAAAATTACTCAGGGTTCAGTAGATAGGACTATAAAGTCTGTCTGGCTTAGGCAGGTTTTTGGTTTACTCATGGTTCGGTAGATGGGACTGTAAAGTCTGTCTGGCTTAGGCAGGTTTTTGGTTTACTCATGGTTCGGTAGATGGGACTGTAAAGTCTGTCTGGCTTAGGCAGGTTTTCGGTTTACTCAGGGTTCAGTAGATAGGACTGTAAAGTCTGTCTGGCTTAGGCAGGTTTTTGGTTTACTCAAGGTTTGGTAGATGGGACTGTAAAGTCTGTCTGGCTTAAGCAGGTTTTTGGTTTAATCAGGGTTCGGTAGATGGGACTGCAAAGTCTGTCTGGCTTAGGCAGGTTTTTGGTTTACTCAGGGTTCGGTAGATGGGACTGTAAAGTCTGTCTGGATTAGGCAGGTTTTCGGTTTACTCAGGGTTCAGTAGATGAGACTGTAGTCTGTCTGGTTGAGGCAGGTTTTTGGTTTACTCAGGGTTCAGTAGATAGGACTGTAAATTCTATCTGGTTTAGGCAGGTTTTTGGTTTACTCAGGGTTCAGTAGATAGGACTGTAAAGTCTGTCTGGTTTAGGCAGGTTTTTGGTTTACTCAGGGTTCGGTTTAGACAGGTTTCACTGTAGTTGTATTACTAACAAAGAAAAATGTGCAAATGTAGTTAGAATGAATTGTTGTTACCCGTCTGATTAATGCCCCTCTCCAGTGCCACATTAAATTACAAAAATCATGCCATTTCTATATAGGTGCAAACACTGGTTCATCTAAGTGAAAATAATCTTGCTGCCTATTCCTGGTTGGAGCATTTTCCCAATTGACTTGGCATCAATTGACATCAACCTTCTGGAAAGATATTCCTGTTATTTCTCCCTTGTTTTCAGCAAAGTTTTGGACAGTCCCATTACCTATTGCAAAGCAAGCATTTTGTCCACCAATCCTGTAAGAAAAATCATAGATCAATAGTTATAGGCCAAGTTGCTTGAGTGAGTGAGTGAGTGAGAAATTGATGCTTAATGACAATTGAGCAATTATTCAGCTGTATTATTCGACAAGGTACATTTTAATGAGATGATGAAGATGTACGAGTTGAATGCTTAGGTTAAAGTAAAAAAAAATGGTTCCAGGTATATAATGCATTATTTATTAATCATGCTGATGGTTTGATTGAATAGAATTATTTCAAATAGTGTCACTTCACATATACAATATTTCTGCCTAATATCTAAGCAATATCTTGAGTAATAAAAAATTTATGCCGAAAAAAGAGGTCAAAATTGTCAGGAGTGCAACACTTTTTTGTGACATTTAAAAAAAAAGACTTTTTTTAAGGTACAGCAAATTGTTATATGAGGGTAGGTACCTTATTTTCTTATTTATTTGATAATTATGATGTCTTAGCCTTAATTTTAGCCAAATATGTAGCTTGTTCATGTAACCGTTTTAATACAGTTATGTTTTGAAAACAGATATTACCATGTCAGGAGTGCAACACAAAATTTAAAATCTGAGAAGCTCAGTGGTTTTTTTTTTTAAATATACACACCCAAATTAAAAGAGAACTAAATTCTGTTAACAAAATCTCTATTTTCTTGAATGAAAACTTTATTTACTACATTGTTTATATAAATAATGTGTGTGAGTCTAGTAAATGAGGGTACACTACAAGTGTCAGGAGTGCAACTTTGAAATTTGAATGCTAACACTTAAGTGTCTGTCTCACAGAAAGCCATGCAAAATCCCAAAAAATGTAACAAAGCTAATTTCAGCAAGAAAAAAAAGTTATACATTTTCTAAATATTTGATGTCTAGTATTTTAAAATATATCATACATATTTCCTATATATTTTCATTTTTGTTGTAAAATGAGGATTTTCATTTTAGCCCTTAACTATTGCAAAAATCCTTAAAAATGGCTAAAAACACCCTTATTTTTGACGGATTATTATTGTTAATATATATCTCAGAAGTAAAAAATCGCATTGTTTCCTCAAAGTATAATGTTTAAAGACAATGATCATCAAAAACATTTTTTGAAAAAAACTTTGTGAAAATTTTTAAGGCTATCACAAAATATGCTATATAGACAAATTTTCAAAATCAGTAAAATTCCTTAATTTTGATGTACAATATTGGAGTTGGGGGAGATTTCTTTGACTTGAAATGAACATTTTTAAACAGACCGATCTCAAAACTAAAATATATAAAAAATCTGCCTTTGGCAAATAATTTGCAAAAAAGTTCTTGCACCCAAAAGTATGGTCATGTGTGCAATTTTAGCTTAAAAGGCATTGCTTAAAATATATGCAAATATTTGCAATAAACTATTAGTGATTCTTATTAAATGTAATTTGTGTGTTTATTGTAAATAAATTACATATGATATATCATTTTAATTCCCTTTTTCAATCCGGACTTTAACGTTGAGCAAGAAAATACACATGTCTATCTGATAGAGAAAGTGACGAAGTAACCTCCCTTTTCGGAAGTCTTCACTTCTAAGATTATAAAATTAGAAATGGCAGCCTCCAGTGGATAAACAACACCGTGTTATTTTTCTAACTTTTGCAACTTGCCATGCAATTCAAACACTATACATATATTCCAATGTAAAGCTGATGCAGCTTTCCTTATCGTTGGCCTGAAAATATACATGGGAAGGCACTGCCTGAGGCCCTTTTTATATCTTGTACATAGCGGAATTGTCGCCATCGGCATCGAAGACAACGATTCATTGAATCTCAAGATATACCAGAAACAGAGAATACTTTGGGACTACCGGGTAGATGGAAGAGAGGCAAAGTTCTATATGTATACTCAAAGCACAACAATGGAAAGGCCAGATCTAGAGATGACCATGGAGCAAGTCCTTCCTTATGGAAAGAGTATTACCGGAAAACAACACAAACTATTCAAGTTGGTTCTGGTAACTTACATGTAGGTAAGCTAAATCAAATGCCTCAAGAGAAAAACATTTCTAAGTGATTATTGCTAGAAATCCATTCAGTGAACAAACTTGTTAAGAGACTAACTATTCAACTTGAGAAAAGAGGGCTATGTTTTTTTTTATAAATACTAATTCTAAACAACTATTTTGGTGTAGGAGGTGAAGAAAAAAATAACATTCTGTGATTTCTGATTCATGCATTATAGTATATGAAATAATGATAAAATTAGGAGAAAAAAAAAATTTGTTGCAAAGCGTCAATTATTTTTAACTCTAGGGAAAAACAGTTTAAAACCATAGTCCCCCCCCCCCCCCCCCCACTTATACATGTATATAAGTTGAATGCTTCAAACTTGGTCCCTTAGTTTGGTCTGTGAAATACAGGTTTACATTATTATTGTGCAACAATAAATTCCATCCCACTGCACAATATATCTGTTCAATAACTCCCAAACCTCAACTGAATCTTGATTGATTTGAAATTTGGTTATGTTGTAATCAACAATAAAGGACATGTCAAACTTGAATTTTGGGTTTTAAAGTTACGGGAGGCCGGGGCATTTGTATCACATTGACACATTTCTGTTATTTTGGATAATGTTATTTCAGCCGTTGAATTATGCTTTTTCAAGCTTATAAAAAATAAGACCTATTGGCTATTTTGAGTGGAAATGTACATGTAGTGAAACTGAGACAGATGAAATATTTTGTTGTATCTAGAGCAAGGATAAAATTATTTATTTTCATAGAAATCTGGAGTAATATTTGATATATATCCATTTCTGAAAAATATAGAATGAATTAAAGCAAGTCTTAGAAACATGTAGTAACTACTTCCCTATATATTTTAGCTTGAGTATAGTGTATTTTAATCTCGTTGAGATTATATTTCCAAAGAAATTTTCTGCTCTATCTCCAGAAGGTAGCCAATTTAAAAAAAAATTGGTTTATTTTTTCGTCAACAGATTTACTTGACAACAAAGGCATAATTAAAGAAACTAGCAACTCATTAAGAAACCACTTAACATGAACTTCCAACACTGAAGAATAAGGTTGACAAATGCAAATTATGAAGTACATCATGTATACCGGGTACATGTAATGTATATATCGTAAATCACTTTTATTTTCCAGAAGCGTTCTTACAAGTAAAGAAATTGATGGAAAAAACATATAGTGGAACTGAACAAAATATGTCTGAAAAACAGGGAAAAGGCCAGATTATGTTGCACTTGCCAATGAAGTTCGAAAATCATGTGATGAATAGGGAGAACAAGTTTTTAAGAAGTTGGAGTGGTTGAATCCAAGTCAGATAAAAAGTTACATGGCATCTTTCCTAACAAAGCCGAAGACAAAATCAGAAACTTCTTCGAGTACTCTACAAGTTGAGTTTAAAGAAATTCCCAATAAAGATGTCGGTCAAGATGAAACTCTATCAGAGGTCATTGCAGTGCTAGAAACTAATGATTATAATTCCGATATTGAAAATATTGTAGAAGAAGTGTACACTGCTGTGAACATGTAAATTAGCCATTATATGCAGGGATTCTAATTTATTTTCATTTTTTCAAATTAAAGTTAACTTTGAACACTTCAAGCTTTGCATAGTGGTTAGACAGAATATGTTAAATGTTCACCTGTGAATAAGTATGATATATGTTCAACCTTTTGTTTTTATTTCATTTCATATTGATGGGATATCCTTTTTTTGATAATTATAATATCAACTTGTCAATTTCTTGTCCTATTTACCAAAAATGCACAAATCTAACACATTTAAACTTGTAATCTGTGATTATTTAAGAGTATAAGAGAAGGTTTTTGATACAGATCCATGATAGAAGAACCTCAGAATAATAAACGTATTATTGAGAAAAAGTTTCACTATCTCATTTAGGATATATGATGGACAGAGCCAACAAAAAAATCGGCTTATTTTAACACAGTCACATATATATTGTTTTCAATTGTTTAGGAGCTGGCTGCAAATTCATATGCTTATTGTAATGGCATTTGTTTTCTTCACTTTTTTTTAACAATAGGATTAACTTAATTTCAATTATTATTTCATTATTCAAACATAAGCTGCATATAAATGATTCAATCCCATACAATAGTATATTTCAGTATGGGGGCATTATAATCATTGCTGTCCGCACTTTGATTAAGATTTGTTTTGGAGTGCACTGTCAAAAAATAAATCATTAGATTATTCTGAAGCTGCTTTGAAAGTTTGATGATCAAATTGACTTTTAACCCTAAAACAATAGGTTATTGGGGGGAAAACAAATTGTCTATTTTTTAATAAAGGAAATGGTAGCTTTAGATGGAAAATTAAGCAACAGATATTTTTCATTAAACACTTTAAAAGTATAAAATAGAAAATCGGGGTCACAGACCCTATTCTAAAAAATTTGAGAAAATCTGATTTTCCTCTACAAATTATCTCCCCTTATAAAATATGAAATTTCAATAAGTATGAAATACCTCATACAAACTAAAATGAGTTTACTTTTTTTATCTAATTTATCACCAATAAATCTTATTAGATCATTTTGAAAACAAAGTTTTAACTTAAATTCCATTTTAGCCAGATGCACAAAATATTTTGTGTGTTAATTGTACTTGGCCAAAGGTATTTCATGGACAAGATTTCATAAGGTTTTGAAAATATCACTATGTTACGAGTTTGCATGGTTTTCTGTGAGACAGACACTTAAGAAATACCTGAGCCAATATATTGTTCTGCTTTATTATTCAGGAGATAGTTTGCTAGACACAAGATTGCAGCCCTAAAGTGGTCTGATAGACAGTGTATTTCTTTCAGAACAATTTTGTTCATGTCAGGAGTGCAACAGTTTAAAAATGGCATTTTTTAAAACCACCACATTAAGCTTAAAATGACTTGTATGCACCCAAAAGGGTTTCTAATAATATAAGAATTCTTGCTCGAGTTTTCATAAATTCTTTAAGGTCAATTTCAAACCAGAACTTTATTCATCTAACTTCAGATTGTATAAAGCAATGGTATATGGATAATACATTTTCATGTAACTTCTAAATTTAAGAAGCCAGCTACTTTAAACTTTGTCTTATAATTAACAAATAGCCATATTGCAGTTATAAATTTTTACTAATGTTCCGAGAATTCTGATTAAATGATTTAATAACTGTTTTAACAAACCAGTAATTTTGTTGCACTCCTAAAATAATATTCAATTTTTAACTTTTATGCACATTTTGAGTTAATTTTCAGATCTGACCTGTGATAATGTCAATGATAATTGTAATTGTAATTGAGGACTATTTTGATGATTTATTCCTGTTTTATATATATATATATATATATATATATAAAAATTGCTGAGTTAGATTGCTGTCAAATTATAATATTAAGTATATATGTACCATCTACACACGCTTATACACATGTCTTACGCCTATCCCTAGATTTGCCTTACGAGACAAGGTAACACTACGACTATTGAAGCTCCTTTTTTAGGGAGTGGATGTAGTCGAGTGGTCTAGGGCGCTGGACGTAAGGCTAAGCGAATGGTGCTGCAGTGTAACAATGGTGTGGGTTCAAATCCCGTCGAGGGAAGAACAAAAATTTGACAGCTCTAAAATCTAATTCTAACACTGTTTGGTTTAATTTTCAGACGTATATAATATTTAGTATTAACCTAGTATCCTTTAAAGTAACTTTGAGATCCAGTGGGACAGATATATTGTATGGTTGTCACTTGCTTCTAGACGTTTGTATAATATACTTTATTTCCTGTGACTGTATAATGAATAATTCTTCATTATCCTATCCAATATATTAAAAATTGCTGAGTTAGATTGCTGTCAAATTATAATATTAAGTATATATGTACCATCTACACACGCTTATACACATGTCTTACGCCTATCCCTAGATTTGCCTTACGAGAC
This sequence comes from Bathymodiolus brooksi, assembly GCA_963680875.1. Classification (NCBI taxonomy): domain Eukaryota; kingdom Metazoa; phylum Mollusca; class Bivalvia; order Mytilida; family Modiolidae; genus Bathymodiolus; species Bathymodiolus brooksi. Next base: position 85,432,401 of record OY804586.1, on the reverse strand, counting down.
AAGGTAACACTACGACTATTGAAGCTCCTTTTTTAGGGAGTGGATGTAGTCGAGTGGTCTAGGGCGCTGGACGTAAGGCTAAGCGAATGGTGCTGCAGTGTAACAATGGTGTGGGTTCAAATCCCGTCGAGGGAAGAACAAAAATTTGACAGCTCTAAAATCTAATTCTAACACTGTTTGGTTTAATTTTCAGACGTATATAATATTTAGTATTAACCTAGTATCCTTTAAAGTAACTTTGAGATCCAGTGGGACAGATATATTGTATGGTTGTCACTTGCTTCTAGACGTTTGTATAATATACTTTATTTCCTGTGACTGTATAATGAATAATTCTTCATTATCCTATCCAATATATTAAAAATTGCTGAGTTAGATTGCTGTCAAATTATAATATTAAGTATATATGTACCATCTACACACGCTTATACACATGTCTTACGCCTATCCCTAGATTTGCCTTACGAGACAAGGTAACACTACGACTATTGAAGCTCCTTTTTTAGGGAGTGGATGTAGTCGAGTGGTCTAGGGCGCTGGACGTAAGGCTAAGCGAATGGTGCTGCAGTGTAACAATGGTGTGGGTTCAAATCCCGTCGAGGTAAGAACAAAAATTTGACAGCTCTAAAATCTAATTCTAACACTGTTTGGTTTAATTTTCAGACGTATATATATATATATATATATATATATATGCATTATGTCAGGAGTGTGCAACAAAACAGGAGATTTAAGGTATCTTATTTAGGTGGGTTTTTTTAAACAACAGTTCAGTAACATTTTCAAATTTATAGGACTTTTATTAAGTTGGCTTACTACAATGCTGCTAAGTGTTTTTATTGTAACTACATCCTAATTTATCTGAAAAATGTTTAAAAAAAATAAGTTTAATTATATACTGAAGTACATGAAATGTATCAGGGCTTTTCCAGAAATAAATGGGGGGGGGTATCGGAAGGCACTTTTATTTTTTACCCACCATGCATCAAATTTTCAAAATCATAACCCCACCCTACACAAAATATAAATTATTACTATACCCACCATGCATCAAATTCAATTGATAACAAAAAGTGTGAAAAACATTTTGGTTGAAAATGTTTTGCTTTTCAAATACTGTTTTCGACCTAATAAGCACCCATGCCCCTAAAAGTATCAGCCAGCAAAGCGACTACATCGTCTGTAGTCCATCCGCTGATGTTGTTTTCCATTCTGGCCATGCTACCGGAAGTGATTTAATTGAGCGAAACGGGAGATAACTCTAGAAGAACTACACTTCCGGTTAGTAGAAAACTGCTGTGGTCACGATTAAAAGACACAAAAATCATGATTTTTTTTTCCATTTACACGAGGTTTTATTCCATTGACACGTTGATTTTACGTTCTTATAAATTTTCAGGATACAAGAAACCCACAATGCATAAAATCGAAATTAATTCATGACTCCATGGATAATTTTCAAACCGACTTGACCCCCACCGGGCATCAAATTTTAATTGCACTGCCTTCCGACCCCCCTATACATTTATTTCTGGAATAGCCCTCAGATAAAATTTTAAAAATCACCTGATTGATAGCCAAATGTCTTAATTTACAAGTAAAACTTTCATATTGAAAATTGAATATGTATTTATTTGTGATTTATGCATTGTTTGTCAATGTGTATAATATGTCAGGAGTGCAACAAAACAGGAGATTAGAGGTGTCTAATTTAGGTTGTTGTTTTTTTTAGTTACAGTTCAGTGAAAATTTCAAATTTATAGGACTTTCATTAAGTTGTAATTGTAATTGAGGACTATTTATTCCTGTTTTATATATACAAATGTAATATGTCAGGAGTGCAACAAAAATAGGAGAAATGGTACACATTTTCAGCTGGACATAACTCCTTTCATTGAAATGATAAATCTACTGTTTTTTTCCAGTGAGCTTTAAAAAGCCTACATTTAGTATGAAATTATTTTTTGGTTAATTTCTTCAGGCTTTTTTTCTTATTCAAAACTTTTTCCTTCAACAAAAATTCATGCATATAAAAAATGAAGAAAAAACAATAAAAAAAGAAAAATTCAAGGACAGTAAATGTTATCTGTGTACCAAAATTAATCCCTATGCCTCTGCCATCAATTAGTGTGAAAAAAATGTTGCTATTTGTTATATGTTGGTTTAAAATTCTATTCTGAAAATCTATACTCAATTCAAATTTGAATGGTGATTCATGTTGAATAAAGGTTCAGAAAATTGTTATCTCTTTATTCTCAGATATGGTCATCTGGATTTATTAACTTCAATGTACAGGGTTTCTGTTTGGCGTTGGTCATCAGCCATGGGCCGATAATTTGCATATATGACAGGAAATAATTTTACATTGCTGACAAAATGACCGTTTGTTCCAAAACAAGTGGCCAAAAAGACCGATACATTCTACGTATGCATCGGACACGTGATCGAGTATTTTTGTTAATTAATATGATTCTCTGTCAGTGTCACTAGATCACATTTATTGGTAGAGGAAACTAGAGTACCCATTGAAAACCACTAGATCGCCAAAGTGCTTACGATATCGGTAAAATGACCATGATTTAAAACGTGTACATGACATACCTGTACAGTATGTATAAAATGGCCACCGCCGGTGTGCCCAGTGGAATCATTCTGGTTGTTCATTAAAATCATTTACAGAAATGTTCGCATTTATCAAATGAAATAAGAGTGATGCAAAATTTTTGGCATTACAAAAGCCTTTATCATATATTTTCTGACCTTCACAGGAAAGTTAGCAAAACCCTGATTTGCAACATCTCTTTGGAAAAAAAAAAAAACAACCTGCCTGTCTGCCCTTAAAAATGTTCCTATGTTAGGGGAAACCAACAATCAATTTTACATGGCCTTAGTAACAATTAATTTGATTGGTCGATCCCCCCCCCCCTCCCTATACCCAATCGGAAAATTCTTTAGTGAAAATTTATCTTTCCCTTACCATGATATGTTAAATCATGTTTGATTGGTTCTCTAACCGTACTTCAACCAATGAAATAGCCTGATGCATTACGTTCGAGATCATTTTTACGAAACATGCTTCCCATTCATTTATTTCTGTAATAGCCTTTAGCCAGCTTTTGACTTTTTTTGTAACCTATTTAGGGTAGTTTTCTCTTAAGTCTTTGACTCATTCCTCATTGGGGAATTTGATTTTAATTTTAATCTTTTTTTTTGGAAAGAGATCATAATGGTGACCTCTGAAAACCTGTCTGGCTGTCAATTCCAAATATCATAATAAGTATGCATGTTTGAAACCAATGAATATTAAATTAAGTTCCAGCTGCATCTTAATGAATCAAACCACACCTTAATATATCATTAAGGCCAAAAGAAATGATTGTCGGTTTCCCCTAACCCAACCGGGTCAAATTTGTACTGCCGGGCCATTATATTTTATTACTAATAAATAAAATAAACACCGGCCATGTGTCTTCTAACTCAGTGATATGGAGATTTTTGTTATTGTAAACAATTACAGTCGTGCTTTTTCGATGTTTTTTTCCACATGACAAGGTCATTGATCTAGATCGCCAAAGCGCTTACGATATCGATAAAATGACCATGATCTAAAACGTGTACGTGACATACAGTATGTATAAAATTAAGACTGATGCTAAATTTTTTCGCAAAACCTTTATGATATATTTTCTGACCTTCACGGGAAAGATAGCAAAACCCTGATTTGCAATATCTCTTGAGAAAGAAAAAATAAAAAAAAGAAAAAATAAAATAAAAACCTGCCGGCCCTTAAAAATTTCCATATGTTAGGGGAAACCAACAATCAATTTTACTTGGCCTAAATGACCTATAAGTTTTAGGCAAATTAGGACACAATTGACCAATTGAATAAGTGCACTTCAGGACAAAAGGCCTGAGGAATTTATACGAGTTAGGTAATTTGACCTTAGTATAATAAAATCCAGCTGAAACCCTGATGTATAGTTATCAAGATGCAACAAAAGAAAATATGCATAAACCAACTTGAAATTTGGTCAAAATATTAATAACTGGAACCATTTTTTTTTACTTTACCCTTTATAGAGCTAGTAATAAAATGATGGTTGTTTATAGTGTTAATTCACTGACATTACACTCCAAAACAGATGTCGCTCCACTTGAATACTATCCTGATTTCGAGCCAACCAGTCCTTGTTCTTACTCTATAATGATGGGTGCTTAACAGTGATTCAGATAGTAGTAAAGGTAATACCAATTTCATAGTTTATGCAGTTCACAGTTGAGGCAACAATCATTCAATTTTACGTTTTTGTCTGTAAAATGTCACAAAAGGCATATTTCAGAGAAGATTAAAATGTGAAAAGTTAATGGACGACAGATGACGGATGCCAAGTGATGGCAAAAGCTCACATTGCCTTTGGCAAGGTGAGCTACTAAAAAAGGTGTTAAACTACATCTGCCTCACCCTGTATGATGATTTGTTGGTCACTTTATACAATCAAACCTGTCTATAGTGGTCACCTGGGGGAGATTGACAAAATGACCACTATATACAGGTGACTTTTATATGAAGGGTTTTGATTTTTCGACAAAATAGTGCACGCTAGTTGTAAATAAACATTTTTCATTACATCTTATGTTTTTAATAATGTTTTACTTGTTATTTTGTTCCTGTCGTAATATTACTCTTGTTTACATTTATTGTTGATGAAATTATCTCAATATGATAATAAATAAATAAATAAAGATATTTAATAAACAAAAGTACAATTTCCAGTAAGACGACTTTGAACTGGAAGCATTGTTTTCAAAATCGTCAAAGAATCTCACGTTTTCTTTTAAGAATGTTCATTATCTGGGTACGACCAACACTCATCTCCTCGCCCACAGCCTGACAACTTTTCCCAACATCACAATGATTTATCGTTTTCACTTTGTTGTCTAATTTCAAAGCTTTCCTATTTACCGATGTTGATGATTTTGACATGATGTACTAGATACAAAATATTTTTGGTGAGTGAATTTCTACTCTCGTCGTAATGAATAAAAATCTCCAATAACACCCGGGGATAAACTGTCTTTTATGTAATTTACTATTCACAAAATTCATGGTGTTTGTTTATTTAGTTAATTAAATTAATCAATATATTTTGTAGCACCTCAGGATTTTTGGTACATTTGAGAAAAATACCGATCTTCCGAAATCACTTCCGGTATTATTTTTAAAATAAATTTACGCTATACAAAGGTTTTACGCTGAAAATTACATATAAACGGTGACCGCTGACCACATTGAACAGGTGACCGCTATATCGAATTAAAATATATAGTAAAATGCACCAGGAGAACACGAAAGTGACCGCTATGAGCAGGTGACCATTATACAAAGGTGACCGTTAAGACAGGTTTGACTGTACTTGGTTTCACTTTTGAAGGAAGCCAAATGGGGACCAATGTGGTCGTGATCACATGGTAGTTGGATTTACAACTACCTAGAAATGCAATCAGTGCCTATCACCACTTACATTGCGAGTTTGAACACCACTCATGGCAGGGTGTTCTCGATACATTATATGATAAACTTTGTCAGTGACTTGCGACAGGTTGGTTGTTTTTTCCTCCACCAATAAAACTTACCACCATGATATAACCGAAATATTGTTGAAAGTGGCATTAAACACCATAAACCTAAACCTTGAAGCCAAATGTTATGTTGTAAACATCTTATTAAGATACTATTATGTTACTGAAAATTACCAATAAATAATCGAGTACTAAAATTACTATTACAAATATTCCACATTGATGTACTTACTCCTTTTTTAGACCTGCTCTTTCTAGTATCAAGAAGTTCTTCCAGTTTATCATAACATTCCTCACATTCCTCATCATTAACACTATCAGAGTCTGTTGAGTCCTCTGGAAAATATATTTTGTCATTTTCTGAACAAAGATCTATTGATATGTGAATAATCTGGTGTAAATTGTTTAAAGTATTATTTATTAGTTAGGAAAAATCAAATGTTCTCATTTTAAAAGAGATTACTTAAATATTAGTCTAGGGTAATGATATATCAGAGGAAGTCATCTGATTAAAACATGTTTCGTTGAATAGCTGAAGCTCTTGTCTCCATTGACCATTTTAAATATGAACATTACATGGAATAGAAGGTGTTTAAATATTCATAGCACCTAGTTACACTCATATTTTGTAGGGATGTGTTTTCTATTTGGCTTGTCTTGTTTTCAACTGGATGCCTGTACTGCTGGTTTTCATCTTTTAAATTTTTTATTTATTATAGTTTTACATAATGTTGTTATTCTACCTTTACTACATTGTATATTGTCAATATTCATCGATAACATTTTTAATCTTTCATATACAGGTATATCTCTAAATAATAACAATTTAACTCTTTAATGTATGACCTTCTCCACTGTCGCCATCAGATTCATCATTGCCTGAGTACGTTTGCACAGATTGACTACCATTGCTTGGCACTATAAAAAAAAGAAATTACCATAAGAGTTTGGTTAGTTATAATACTCACCATTTACTATAACAAACTATTTTTATTCAATAAGAGAAAACTATTTGATAATTTGTGTGTGTATTAATTACGATGTAATACATACTGTTCATAGCACAGTTCTTTAATTTCTTATATAAATATATTAGTGATATCAGCTCTAGTATTTACAAAATTAAGACAATACTGACAATCATATATTCTCCTACGTAAACTAGTACTGTTATATTGATAGCAATTAGCATTTCAACTTGCAGTTTGAAGGACAAACAGTTACAAAATTGTTAAATTTGAAAGCCCCCTGTCAGGTTTCCATTGTAACGGCAGTCATATTTGTCCAACCGATGAAGATTTTCTGGAATTCACTTCATATAAGATTTTACTATATTCTCTCTTTTTTTTAGATTTGTGTATGCTTTGTATCAGGATTGTCCCTTTTTGCCAATATCCCATTCTACCAATGGTACACTGCAGGGCTGTTTAAAAAAAAAAGGGCTCCAACATGTGAAAATAATGTCCAAATTAAACTCACTACTAAAAACTTTCTGCAAATATACCAGTATCTAGGTATATTTGTTTTACTAGAAACAAGTGCCTGTGATATAAATAAAGCAAAATATTTTATTTAAATTCACAGAGAAACACAAATTTTAGTGGATCTTTTCAACCAGATCAGGAAAAAGCTTGTAATATTTGTCCATTTCAAGGTTTCAATATTTCCCAAAAGCCTAAATCAAGTCCTCTATCGTATTTTGCACAAAAGACAAGATTAAATTTGGCGCCAAATTAATATCCGATAATTTTTAAGTGTCCATTCCGGAGTGATTCTTGTTCTTATATTTCAAATATTGATATTTCCGTTCATTAAAGCGTTTCTGAGATTGTGACTTTAATTTTGTCAATGTCCTTGAACTTCATATGGAGGAACGATAAATGATACAATAAAAGAGTTTTGATCTGGCGTTTCACTTTAGTTTTAATCAAAATGAATTATGGACAAATTGGATTCAGGAGATCAAACAGGGCTCTTTTATACAACAAACCCAGTATTTTATACCAGTGGAAATAGATTTGTCCGTCGTACCGGCACGCTTGGGAATCTCTGATTTTTTCACTTGTTCCGTCAGACAACCGTAATACAAGATCTACATGTATTTGTCCGACGTTAGTTTTCACTGGTACCGGACAATCGGACAAACGTTAATGTTAAGGCCTAATCTCCAATAGCTAATAAACCTAGAAAACATGTTCCCTTGTCAGAGAATGTCTCTAGTATTAATACCTAATAGATATTAAAGCATGAGACCATTTAAAATGAACAAAAATGCTTTATTACATAAAATTAAAAGCACATAAAATGCTATTGGCACTTTTAATATTTTCAAACATTATTCTAAACTTGACAGAATCTCATTTTATTTAAATCATCCATATAAAAAGCTATAATTTAGACTGTGTAGTAGATCACTTAAAACTAGTTACACTCCTGACATCAATCAAATGCTTCTGTGAGAGATATTTTAGGTATCTCAAACAGGTAAATGGGTTTTATCTGTTATCTTAGTCAGTCTCTGTTGAAATAGAAAGACAAATGTGATTTTAGTTACATTTAAAAGAAAATATGACTAAGAAAATATCAAATGTTGCACTCCTGACATTTGAGGGTGCTGCCTTTAATGTGACATTCTTGGCCTTACTACTGATTTTATTGTATCCTTTAACTATGGTGTTGAAGCAGCAATGATGTATTAAGATTTATTTATACCCCATATCTTTGAAAACTAAAAGACAACATTTCTACAATGTAATTTAGGAAAACTTGCATACTTAATGTTTGTTGCACTCCTGACTAGGTACATCTTTTTTACAAAGCCATATTTTTATGCAATAATAAATGTAAAGCATGATCTATTGCTACTGTATCTTAAAGTATGTCAACATATCAAAGTTTGTGATGAAATAGATTTTGATAACATATTGTTTGAATTAGCATTGTGGTAGGTTGTTGAAAATTAAGGATTTTTTAAAGTGTCACAAAAAAGGGTTGCATTCCTGACAAATTTGACATGTTTTCTGGACATATTTTTTTTGTTATTCTAGATATCTTAAAGATTTTTTGCAGTAACAAACATTAAATCATTACAGATCTTTTGAACTACATGTATTTAGATCCAATAAAATCATAAAAATGAGTAAATTAAACAGCTATAGCTGTAGGAGCCATTTTTTAAAAAACTGCCCTGCAATGTCATAATACAAACAAAATGCATTTAAGCAATAAAAACATTTGTTACAATATCCTAATAAAAAACTACCATTCTTCTCACCTTTTCTTATCATTTGTTTTTGACGTAATATTTGCTGTTTCTTTTCAACATCCACCTGACCACTGGCAACTGAAATTATAAATTATGTCTATACCGTTACATAGTGACAGTGTGACTTCATACATGTATGAGTGATCCACTAGTGCACGAAATGTCCTAAGGACAAACACAAATATATTTCCACAAGAAATGATATTTCGGAACTAGAGGCTCAGTGGGCTGAGCCTGTGTCTCTCACCTTTCATTTTGCTTTGAGGAAACTTTATACAGAATCTTCCATAGGTGCTTCCACCAAATTTCGGTTCATTTGCCTACTCAGTTTCAGAAAAGATTATTTAGAAATCGACCAATAGAAAACAAGAATTACCTACATGTATGGTGGCCATGTTTGTTAACTGAACAGGACTAAATTAGCAATCTTGATAGAAGACCTTCCATAGATGCCTCCTACCAAGTTTCGGTTCATTTGACCAAGCAGTTTCAGAGGAAAAGATTGTTTAGAATCGACCAACCAGAAAAAAGAATTGCCTGTGGCAGCCATGTTTGTAATCGGATCGGGACGAAATGAGCAAGCTTTATAAAGGACCTTCAATAGATGCTGCCTACCAGGTTTCGATTCATTTGGCAAAGCGGTTTCAGATCAGAGGAGAAGATTGTTTAGAAATCAACCAATCAGAAACAAGAATTCCCTGAGGCAGCCATGCTTCCTAACGAATCGAAACGAAATGAGCATTCTTTATAGAGGACCTTCCAAGGATGCTTCCTACCAAATTTCGATTCATTTGGCCAAGTGGTTACAGAGAAGATATTTTTAGAAATCAACCAATCAGAAACAAGAATTGCCTGTGGTGGCCATGTTTGTCAACGGATCGCGACGAAATGAGCAATCTTTATAGATGATATGCCATAGATGCTTCCTACTAAGTTTCGGTACATTTGGCCAATTGGTTTCCGAGAAGATTTTAAAAAAATAGTCCAATCATAAACAAGAATTGCCTGTGGCGGCCATATTTCTTAAACGGATCGGAACAAAATGACCAATCTTTATAGAGGACATGCCATAGATGCTTCCTACCAAGTTTCAGTTCATTTGGCCAAGCGGTTTCAGAGGAAAATATTTTTTAGAATCGACCAACCAGAAATAAGAATTGCCTGCGGCAGCCGTTTGTAATCGGATCGGGATGAAATGAGAAAGCTTTATAAAGGACCTTCAATAGATGCTGCCTACCAGGTTTCGATTCATTTGGCACAGCGGTTTCAGATCAGAAGAGAAGATTGTTTAGAAATCAACCAATCAGAAACAAGAATTGCCTGTGGCAGCCATGTTTGTTAACGGATTGGAATGAAATGAGCATTCTTTATAGAGGACCTTCCAAGGATGCTTCCTACCAAATTTCGATTCATTTGGCCAAGTGGTTACAGAAGAGAAGATTGTTTAGAAATCAACCAATCAGAAACAAGAATTGCCTGTGGTGGCCATGTTTGTTAACGGATCGCGACGAAATGAGCAATCTTTATAGAGGACATGCCATAGATGCTTCCTAATAAGTTTCGGTACATTTGCCAGAGTTACGAGTAAATCTTGTGAAAACACTACAAGTTCCAGTATTTTATTCATCATATCCATGAATATTTAAATAATATTTTAAATTTAAATACAACTTTTATTTTTTAATTATTCTTTTCCATTTGATATAAGGCTGGATTAGCCGTAGGCCGCATAAATATATGATAAGGCCGGAACATCCATTTGATATAAGGCCAGATTTGCATAAGGCCGCATCTGTCATAAGGCCAAATCAACTTGTAAGGGAAGTTTTTATGTTTTAATCTAAATTTGCTGAAATATCGCATCTAACATGTATGTGGGACAATAAAAGTGACTTTTTATGATTATTGTTAGCATTATTGTATATCTTTATTCTCATACGGCACTCGTGGTATGGAATTACTACCCCCTTTCTGAGTACTTATTTATTTTCAATAAAATTTCTTTATTATTTCATCTCTTTTTCCTGAATTTATTGTGGATAATAGGGTCGACACACGTAACTTGCCGTTAACATAAGATTGTATAAATATGGATATGCACAAGTTAAATTAAGGAAAATGGTATAAAATAATAAAGAAATTTTATTGAAAATAAATGTGTAAACAGAAAGTTGATTAAATTAAAATGATTTTTAATACAATTTATTAAGAAATACCCATCACAATATCGTTATTTAGGTAAATACTTATTATACTGATTTTTTTTAAAACAATTTTTGTCTTTTTAATTGATAACTGACCCAAGTTAGCCTAAATAAATGAAATGTGACTTAATGTGTTAATTATATAAATCCTTGCCTTCTATAAATTTTAATTTCTTATCCAATTCTTATTCTTATTATGTAACAATATGGTCAAGTTGTTATTTTCATTGAATGGCATCTCAAAATAGATGGCTTCACAGTAGGAGCTCTTTCTGTATATTGGTTACATCCTGTATATTACAACTGACAGCTAATGCATGACAAACAATTTTAATCAGCCATCAGTTAAAAAAAAAAATTTGTAATCTTTATTAAATGAAATTAAAAAATCATTATAAGGGTTGAATTCAATTCAAGCTTTTATTTACTTTCCAACTTTGAAATAAAATTCAATATGTTTTAATATTTAAAAAATAGTAATTATTCATTTAAGTTTTATTTCATGTTTGGTTGTATTTATCAGGATATGTGTATTGCATACAGCATTACATCATCTGATCGCTCCATTGAACATTATTTACAAACACTTTAGCTCTTCCTATTTTATGTCGTAATACCCATAAGTCATAGCGATTTACTATTTCCGGTTTGACAGATTTTTTCAATGAATGCATCCAGGCGTTAATGCAGCGACTAGCGGGAGAGTAATATAACGACTGGATTATTAGGGTTAGATGCGCCTTACGCAAATCCGGCCGTGAGATACATTTAGTATACGCTGTAATAAACAACTTATCCGGCCGTGAGATATATTTAGTATACGCTGTTATAAACAACTACGCCAATATATTTTTGTGATTATGATTTTAGGGAAAAGAATAATTAAAAAGTAAAAGTTGTATTTAAATTAAAAATATTATTTAAGGGACCGACCATTTAACTTGTAGGGGGGGGTTATGGTTTTTTGTTTCGTTCAGAATTTTTTTTTTCGGACAATACAAGTTAGAATATTTATTTTTTTTGTCGTGCAAAGGCAAAGCACAATTTTTTTTTCCATAATTTAACATTAAGTTATATGACAAAAACTCTGAATCAGATTATTATTTTTTTCCTCCACCAAAATCAGAATATTTTTTTCAGCAACATTAGGAATCAGAATATTTTTTTAGAAAAAAAACCATACCCCCTCCCCTTCAAGGTAAATGGTCATCCCCCGAGGCCAAAAAAAAAAATAGGTGTGTTTCCGATTGCATAGTCTTCAACATTAGGGTCGGTAGGTCTAGATTTTGTTATTTTTAACCTGCAAGTGCAAGTATACTCCTTCCTCTAAAATCACACCAACTTGTTTCTTTTTTTCTTACTACAGCTTATTAATTATTTGACATGCGTACTGGTTCAAAACATCTATCAAATGTACAAGGAAATGAAGAAAATTGTTGAAGTCAGAAACAAACACGGAAATGGAGACGAATTTCCGGATTTTTCCGATCTATTTTTTTTTGGCATAAAAAATGTTAGGGTCGGTCGGTCGATCGGAAACACACCTATTTTTTTGGATATGATGAATAAAATAATGTATTCAGATTATTAGCATAAATATTCATGACATATTGGAACTTGTAGTGTTTTCACAAGATATACTCGAAATAATATACATATAGATATATATATATTTATCGTATGAAAGGTTTCCGTCAATATAAATACGATATACTATGTTATATAAGCAATCCCGCCTCAACGATAAGCTGCCTTCGGAACTCCTCATAACAGATAAATAAGTAAACAACGACTACCTGCCTGGGACAAAAAAAAACATGCTCAGGGACGTACAGTACAGAAAGCGACATACCGTGATTGATCACTCCGAGAGACATAATTTTTAATCCTTTAGACATATCATCACGGACATAAACCCACTGTGATAGACCTAAAAAGGACCATAAAACAAGGTGGTGGGGATTAAATTTTATGGCTCTTGGTCACCTGTGCGCCAATTGATATTTTACCGCCAATTAAGAGATTAGCGTTACCTGTTCTACCTGTTGACTTTTAATATCGCAAGCCGTAATTATTGCCACTGAAGGATGTATTTTTGACAATTAATTTTGTATCCACTTGCTGTTAATATTTGACTGTTTGTTGCTTTTCATTGCCAAAGAATGTCTGTCTTGTTATCGTTTTCGTTTGTTTTAGAAAGTTCTACTTTATGACCTCGAGTTCTATATTAAGAATTTTGTTGAAACCGCAACTGAACCTTATCTTGTTTAATTTTAATTTCTCATTTTTTTTCTACTGTTGGGTTGTATTCAGTATGTATTGAAATATTCGTAAATACGGGCTACTTCATCAATGTATTTTTTGTTTATAAGTTAAACCGCAGTCGCAGGTTTTTGAAGCACGGACTTTGCAAGCGCGGGTTTTTAGTGTTTAGTTGGTAAAGAGCAGACTTAAAATTGATTATTGGTTTATTTTGTGTTTTGGACTTTTACCTCTCGTATTGAAAAAAAATTAACAATTTAAGTAAACTGTTTTACACACATGGCTTGTTACGTAATTTAGATGAAAATAATTTTCTTTAAAATTGCAAACAAAAACCTATAACAATACAAATTTACGTAGCCTAATGGCTACAAAATGAACAAAAAGCAGAAAACTATGAGCATGCTTTTAATTTGTTCCATAAACTTTGAGTTTTTTTTACTGTATTTTGTCATAAATCTATTGGGTTGAAAGCCAATTAAGATTTGAATTTGAATAAATAAACTGGTGACATCTGATTTTGGTCAGATACTGTGTAATGTCAAACATTTGTAGGGGTAAAATCATGATGAAGGTTAATTCCTTATTTCCTAAACTTTGTGCAGATTAGTCGCTTATTTCCAAAATATATCCGTAAATTTAGTGACTTTTGGACATGTAGTACTTCTTTGAACGATCTGTTTATAAATATTTGTTTCGTTAATTTTTAATCAAATTCTTCAATGACCGTATACAGGTATAAAAATTATTTAGTACGTATTTCTACAACGAAAAGGGTTTTAACTGGGTTTTCTACGAAGATTAAAATAAAAAAAATTAGTGAACTAAAATGTAATATTGAACTGGAAATACGCTTTAAAACGTAAAATATTAGTGAACTAAAATGTAATGTTGAACTGGAAATACGCTTTAAAATGTAACAAATCACGCATATCGCGCATGTGTTTATGCAACATCATTTGTGCACAAGCCAGGTCACGTGTACACGTGTCAATAAAATACTACGTGTAGATACGCAATACACAGCCAAGGTTAAAAATTTTTGAAACATATTTGCACAACCCATGATTTCACTGAATTGAAGTTGAATAATCATTTATTATTTACATTTTATTCATCAATTCAAATGAACTCTCCGTTCTCGTGCTATTTTCTCGATTTCGGGATTTCATTCCCGGGATTACGTTCAAGGATGTTTTACGTTTTGAGGAAAGAAAAAAAAATGTTTTTTTTTTAATTCTGAGGGGACAGACCTGAAAAAAAAAATAGGCGATTTAAAAACGTAATTTCACCTGTACATCTTATCTGACTAGTTTACCTGTAAAACGACACACTTGATTACAAGATTAACACCTGGTGTTTTATTGCCCCCTGATCACCGACATGAATTAAAATTTTTAATCCCCATCACTCTCCTAGACATGACCACTATCACGGTGATTGATCACGGCATGTCCCTTTCTGTACTGTAGCTACCCCAAAATGAAGTGTACTCAAATCTGTTTAAAAGTCTGGTAGAGGGTCACGAAACCCTCCCCCACCTCACAGAGGGTCTGGGGTAAATAGTGCAAAATCCTGCATTCTTGCACTTTCCTGGCACTAAAAATGATCCCACGGAAACCCAATTTTCATGAGCAACAAGTCAACTTTTGAACATAAATTTTGAGAAATAAAATATTAAGTAGAGCAATATAATACAAATATGTAGTTGACTTAGAAATTTTATTTTGTCAAATGTGTAGTGGATTAAGCTTGATTTGGAATTGAATACAATTAACATATATGGACCAAAGAATCTACACGGTGCACAGTAGACACTATCTTGAGTTTTTGAATATTTCATCCAAGTGTGTTCAAGAAACAATTTAGCCTTTGCTCTCCTTGTAGAATTCGAGATTACCCTGGAAAAAATATTAGCTAGTCTTCACTATTTTTACGCAAATTTTATTTCAAAGGAACATTTCTCAAATAGAAATAATCTATACTCTCTGTCAATGGTATGAAAATGTATAAACATGATAAACTGTAATCTCAATCAATACGAAACGATGTCGATGTGCACCGGCTGTACAGACTGGAAAATGCAAATTCCATCCGCGTTAAACCAATACTTTTTTTTTGCGTATCCAGGTTACCAGAAGATTTTAAAAGTTTACTAAAAGTAAACTAATATCAATATGCTTCCAATAACGTTAACGATCCCATGTGCTCTTTGTTTTTGGGTGTGCGATGTGGTTATCCTTTAAAAAGAAATACGAATAGTTTGTTTGTTCAAGCAAGATTAAAAAAAAATCATACCTTAACGACAAATCCCCCACCCCAAACTCCATTCCTAAAACATGTGCACAACCATCGATAGGCATTGCACTTATATAACACACACCGTTCTATGCTGATTCCGTAAATGATAAGTGTAGTTTCCGGAATTGAATATAGGTACATTAAGTAATTATTAACATGTTTGTATTTGTTTAAATTTGATTTAGTTTATTAATTTAGTTTTATTCTACCTTATGTCCTAGATTTACCATGTTTTTATTTTTGTCAAAATTTTCGATGTGTACGCAACTGCGTTTTTGCATACGGGTTGCTATGCGCCTGATAGACAAATTAATTAATTAATTATTTACTCAAATCATCACAATGTGTCGTTTTATCGTATGTATCGTATATATCCATAGCTACACATCATTCTTAACTGAGGTCGCATTAACCAAGGCTGTATCAACTAAGGCAGCATTTGTTTAAGGCCGGATCATCTCGAAAGCAAAACTTCAAAAAATGATTACACAGTGTTTTATTTTTTTAAATCTTTAAAGATTTGTGAATGTATGGCAATTTAAATCATAATTATGAGAATAAAGGTGTATTTGTTTTCTAAATATGCAAAGGCACGTGCACAATCATTCTCCGTGTTTGTTTTGTCAATATTTACAAACGGAAGTAAAGGAAGTCACTAATATATTGGTTACATCCTGTAATGGCTGTATATTACAACTGACATTTGATTGGTCGGCTGAACCAGCCAGCAGCTGACGCATTTTTACCATTAAGAGCGTTCAAGCCCTCATCCAGCGATAGTGCCGATAGAGGGCACAGTATTATTCAAGTTAGGCCGCATCTGTCATAAGGATCGTAATAATGGATCACCGATCAGCGTGCACTCTCTTTTATGAAAATTCATTTCGTAGGTAAATCGTTATGGGTCATGCACAATAATAATGGGGTGAAACAAAAATATTGGATAAAAACGTAAAAATTGGCGAGAATTACTCGCTGACCAGTACAAAATATTACTTTACTTAGCACAAGCCATTTTAATCTACATTTTAAAAAAATCTCTTTGATAACAGATACGAACACAAAAGGGTGTTTCCATTCTTTTAAAGTCAACTCTGGTTTCTGTAAAGCATGCATGTTTATACCTGTTCAAATATTCAAACTGCTTAAAAACGTCATACTGTGGATACACATGAAGACATTGTTCGTCGACAGATTTAACAAATCTGTTATTATTTTTTGCGCCATTTTGATAAAAAAAATAAGTCGGTCTTTTCCGGTATTTCGTACCTAAAACTGGGATGTCAAATCCGGGTCCAAATCGCCGAGATTACAGAATAATCAATTATTCATATTAAAGCCATAACATGACACCTCGATGTAATTTGTAACACTTTTGTGTAGAAAATGTCAAATTGGGTCTGTTGTAACTCTCCTATGAAAATATGTTGGTTAAAAGCTCAACAGAGCTTATGTTGTATGTTGTTTTAACCATGCCGACTCTAAATAAAGCTTATTTATTTATTATTTATTTAATATGAGCATGCTATCCACAAAAAGGAGTTTTCTTGTTATTTGCCTATTTTAAAAGCAATATCTTATTTTTTGTTTTTGCTAACTTATATTCTCATACCAATATCATCGCCAACTAAAAATTATATAAGGCGTGTGACAGTCCAATATTGTAAGAATTAATGGCTATACACATAGGTACATTTGTGTACCCACCATAAAGCTATTAACGAAAAATCTGAATTTTCAGCTGTTGAGTTTAGATTGTGGAAAAAATCATTAAACTTACTTTTTTTAACACAATATAAAATTTCATTTGTACATGTATTTAACATCTGATTAATGTGACAATTTTGCATTTAGGCACCCCCTTCTTTGCCAATTGGGAATGAGCTCACGGTATATTAAACTGTTAATTCATACTTTGTTCCCATTAATTGTCTATTTCAAGACATTAAATAAGATTTAGTATTTAGATCTTAATCACAAATTTCTTCAAACTGCCTCAGATTGGTAAAATAATTCTTTAGTAATAATTCTGCTATTTCTTATGATAATGCGAAACTGATATTATTGACAAATTTTGTTATCGTTCATGTAAATGGGGTGTTCAAAAGTACTTTCACAATCAATTTATACCGTACTCTAAGGCAACAACCATTTTCTCATCTTGGGGGGAGGGGGGAGGGGGGGGGGGGCTGGGATTTTCATTGTACTCGTAAACATTTTTTCAGAACCTTCCTCAGTAAAAATATTTTCTTCTCCTAAGAAGGAAAGCAAGAATTGTTTTCCCATTATGTGGAACAGAAATACATTTTTCCATAAAAACAATATTGACTACTCAAATTCAGCAGCGCAATATTTTTTTTTCTAGCCGGTGACAGCATAAATTTTTTTTCAGCTACAATGCAAAATCTAAATAGTTTTTCGGTCAGCTAGGGCATTGAAATATTTTTTTCAAAAAAATCCCAGCACCCCCCCCTCCCCCCCCCCCCCCAATAAGAAAATGGTTGTTGCCTAAGACATAAAATCCACAATGTGAAAAATTAAAATTAAATATTGAGAGGCCAATTTTCCTCGGATCACTAAGGGACCGGTCATTATTTATATCCAGGGGGGGGGGGGCAAAAAGGTAATGGGGGGGGTCAAGAAAAAATTGGAAATTGATAGAGGAGGTTCACTGCTTTTCTGGTTGATCAAGTAGGAGGAGTCATGATTTTTTTTTAAACATACACTATAGATATAATCTATTTGCATGTAAAATGAAAATAAATATATTTCAGCCGAAAAAAAAGTCTCCTTGTCATACATTTTGCCAAATATCAAACTCTCGCTATATATAAATAAATATATATGTATAGAGTACATAGGAACGAGGCTTTCTGATTCACTACATTACAGTTCCAGAGTCAACCCAGAGAGATAGATCAATGCATGAACATAGGTTATGCAGTGTTCTCTCAAGGCCCATATAGCACCATGGTACCATGGTGCTATATTTTCTACTATGGTACTATTTTGTGAAATTTTATAATAGAATGTATTAAGGCAATGGTGCTTTAATTTTCCGAAAACCTGTGCTACCTTAATTTCCATGGTACTATTTGAAAATCCTTGGGAGAACCACTGATATGTTTTCTTGACAAAACATGTTTTTGATAGTATATTCTTTTCAAAGGAAACACCAAGATAGGCTTCCTTTCAACATCTCAAACATGAAAAAAAACATGGTTTTAAAGGTAACTATTTGATTGCTAAAAACAAATCTGAAACACTTTAATAACTTTCAAATTTCAATCCAGAGGAATAGAAAAACTGACTAGGTAGTAATAAATTCATATGTATAATACTGCACTTACATCAATTAAATAGTTCTGACTAGATTATGAAGCTTGTTAAAATTAAATGCATCACAAAATAACAAAATGTGCTGTCCAGCAAAAATATAAATAAAACAAATTAGAACAGTTTTGTATTGTATGCTTAAAATAAAGTATCATAGCCACTGATGCATTTTAGCAAGAAACAACTCCTGTTTCAAAATCAAATAAAAGCAATCATCTGATTATTTAATGAGGAGTTTTAAACAAATAAAAAACTAACAATAAAAAATAATGGATGGAATTGAAGGAAAATGGGACTTATGAATAATAAAGATATAAACAAAAATGTAAGTTAAAAATATGTTTTGTGGTAACAAAAATAAAATAAACATGTATTCACACTCTCAATAACAGTACCAATGTACATGTATGTATAGGACAACAAAACAACCAAATCAAATCAGTGTTCTCCCCAGAAATTTCAGATAGCATCCTGGTATCTTAAAATTTTGAAATAGCATATTATGCTTTGAAATTATAGCATCACATTTATATACATTCAATGGGAAATGATTTCAGACAGCATCACATTTGAACAATATAGCTTTGATTGAAATTTGATTTGGCCTCTTAACTTCTTTCTGCATTTTTTCCTATTTTTTCCCTTTTTTTGGTTGTGTGTAATACTATTCATTGAACTGTTTTTGAAAAAACTTTGGTGTTGGAATAAACCCATAAAGGGAAATTTGGCCTTAAAATACATTATCTTTTGATAATTTTGGCACTATGAATACTTTCTCAATTGTTTTGTTGATTATAAAGTATTTTTTAATTTGGAAATTTCTGTTATCATAAAACTGTTGATTTGAGATTAATTGTGAAACTGATGATTAAAATACTATTTCAATATATTAAAAAAAAACTATTGTTATAGTACATTGTATTTATAGCAAAAATTCAAGATGCAGCTTCTTTAAATAGTGGACTCCTGGCTTGCTGAAGACTGTGTAGACAAAAAATTACAACAAAGTGACTTAAGGGTATCCTTTGCATTAGATGTGGTTGTGATTGCCTTCATGAACACAGAAGGACCTGTTGTTCCATTCCTAAAAGAAATTTATAGCAACATATGAAATTAGAAGCCTTTCAACAATAATCAGGAAAGGGAGGGGGTCAAAAGATTTAAAGTAGTTAAAATGTTTAACACAACTTAAAAAGGAGGGGGGGGGGGGAGTCAGTTATGTTTGCTCATTCCAAATTTTTTAATTCGAGCTTTATTCTTTCAATTATCGTTCGGACATAATGGGCAATTATTGTGTCGCGCTAATTAATAGCATTATCATCAATTATGTAACATGTTGCTTTTTTGAAACTTGTCACTCTTTGTTTCAATATTAATTAATTTCATTTATTGTGTCAATTTCGGCAAGTACTTTCATGTACAATATTAGTATATGAATGATTGTGTTTTGATTGAGAAAAGGATGTTGGAAACCGACAGGCACTTTGTACGGACTCTGTATATTTTAGTGACATTGTTATACTGTAAGGCACATTTTAAACGGATAACCGTATTTGCTTGTATTGTTGTATTATACCGCATGTGTGTACTTATTCGTCTATTTTGTAATATACAACTTGTACAGTAACATTTTGGGTTTTATTTAGTTTAAGTTTGTGAGCTTCCTCCGAACATTAATAGTAACGGAGTCGTCCAAATTTACCGCCGTTACAAATATTGTTTCATAATTACATTTTACACATATAACTAAAACTATCAAAATGCATAAATAAAAATTTGTAGGAATAGAAAATCTTCAAAAATGATATCACAATATATCATATTTGAAGTCAACCAAATGCAACAGCAGAAAATTATTAATATTCTTAATTTTCCATCAAAATTCATAATTAAGGTTTTGAATAATATATTTTTCATCTAAAGGAATCATTATGCACACAAAAAAAAACCATTCCTTCATGTCCTTGTTGGCAGTTTTTAGAGTCTAAGTGCACTAAGACGGTCTTAGCGGTGTTTAAACGTACCGCAAAAATGGTCGAATTACATTTCCGCAAATTTTGAAATTTTCCATGTTTACGTTTCCGCAAATTGTAGCATTACGTTTCCGCTATTTACCTGTAATTTACCTGTAGTAAATGATACAGAGTCAGGCATTGTGATTGTTTTCGTGCCGTTTAAATTTGGAATGCCTCTGTAATGACATGAAAGACATGTTTATTGATGGAACATTCAAGTATTGTCCCAAATACTTTTATCAGTTATATTCATTCCACGGTTGCAAGAATGGCAATGCTATTGCTTTGGTTTTTGCTCTGCTTCCTGCTAAAAGTGAGGATTGTTATATTAAGATGTGGGACCTTCTTATTGCTGCTTGTCGAGAGAGGAATTTAGTTTTACAACCTGAAGTGTTCCATATAGATTTCGAATATGCAATGCATAGTGCAATTTTAATAAAGTTTCCAAATTCTACTATTAGTTGCTGCCGTTTTCATTTAGGACAAAGTTGGTGGCGAAAGATTCAAGCAGTCGGTTTAAGTGTAGAATATAAAGACAAGTCGTCCGAAATAGGGAAATGGCTGACTATTTTTTTTTGGACTAGCATTTTTACCAACACATGACATCGAGGATTGTTTTGTTGACTTGATGGCAGATGCACCGCTAAATGATAAATGTTCTAGATTTGTTGACTACATTCTAGAAAATTATGTTACTGTAAATTCGAAGTTTCCACCCACCATTTGGGCAGCTTCCCCAGATCCAGACACTAAAAGAACCACAAACGGTCCTGAGTCGTTCCACTCTCGCCTAAATGCGCAATTTTACGCGTGTCATCCTAGCATTTTCATCTTCTTAGATGTTCTCCTTAAAATACAAACAACGTCGTACATAAAAAATAAGAACATTACATACACAGGCTGCGACAAGAAAAAATGAAAAAGGAAGGCTAGACTTTGCTATCGAAACATATGAAAAGTGTGTTGCGGGTGAACGATCAAAGATTGAATTTGTAAAAACCGTTGGTTACAAATATTCTGCTAGAACAGATATATGATTTTTAGTACTGATGTTATATCTACATGTACTTACCTGTTCTTTTATAGTGCTTTTATAGTGTA
Organism: Bathymodiolus brooksi; assembly: GCA_963680875.1. Lineage (NCBI taxonomy): Eukaryota > Metazoa > Mollusca > Bivalvia > Mytilida > Modiolidae > Bathymodiolus > Bathymodiolus brooksi. The sequence goes on along the minus strand of OY804586.1, from coordinate 85,410,337 downwards.
AATATATTTTAATGCTGACTTTTATATAAATAAACATTATCCTGCTCCAAGTCTTACTTCCACATCCCCGTTGGTGAGCAGGGGGCAACAGGTAATTTTATCTGGCTAACGATAGGGGAAATTAGCGGAAACGTAATGTATAAATTTGCGGAAACGTAACTTTTTTCTTGCGGAAAAGTAATGCCAATTTGCGGAAACGTACAACGTGATGAGAAGACAATACTAATTTTCTTTTTTTCCCCCGTATACTGCCCACATTCAACATACTGAATATTTCAGCTTAATTGGTTTAATAAAAATTTCTTTATCTAGAAACATTTTTTTATAGTATTAAAAGTAGAAATATTATATTTCAAATTGCGATATTTTTTTTAATTTTTTGGAAGTTATTTTTAAACATTCAATTTCAGAAAATGTTAGATGTCGATTTAAGATAAGATTATGGAAACATATTTGTCAGTGTTTAACCTTTACCGAGGCCACTAAGGTTCAAATCGTAGTCTGCATTGCAGCTGATTAATGACTTTTATTGTTTCTGTTCTCAAACTAAATTGAGGTCAATGATAACGGTGTCATTTTATTGTCATTACAGTGATATAGTCTGGTTTTGTTATAGAATTGTACAAAAGTGATTATAATCGTTAGTTATACGTTTTAAGATCACACAAAAGAAGTCATAGTGGTCGCGATCGTTTGATAGTTGGAAACCCAAAAAATTGCTTTCTTTTTTCCTTTTTAATTATTTATTTTTTTTATTTTTTTTATTTTTGTTGTTTTGCATTTATTTATATTTTGCTTGAGTTTTCAAAACTACCTCCACACTTTTAGTACATGTCTTCTAAAGTTTGTCTCTCACACCTTTAGTACCGATGTGGTCGTGATCGTATGGTAGTTGGATTTACAACTACCTATGCAATCAGTACATACTACCACTGATGTTGCGAGTTCGAATCTCGATTAAGCCGAGGTATGCAGCATTATGTGATAAAGTCTGTCGGTGACTTGTGACAGGTCGGTGGTTTTCCCTGGGTTTTCCGGTTTCATCCACCAATAAAAATGACAGCCACGATATTACTGAAATATTGTTGAAAGTGGCGCTAAACACCATCAAGCAAACAAACAAAACTTTAGTAACTGTCCCTTATAATGGCCTTCCCACTTTTAGTACACCTCCTCTATAATTCATCAGACATATTCTATTGTTCCAGCAGCTAGCCGATATGTAATAGTCACATGATATAAGTAACCACGGGAAAGGAAGAGCGGGAAATAACTCTCTGATTCTGAATCTTGAAAATCTGAATCTGAGTTCTGAATTCCGGAAAAAGACGGCCCTTCTCGGCTTTCGCATAAATCTGACTTTTTATTTTAATATATTACAGTTATAAAGCTGATTATCAACACAATAAGTAATTTTCAACACACGTATATTGTCATTTATACATTCAACATCTGATTAATATGAAATGTTTGCATTTAGGAATACCTCCCCCTTTTATTGGACTGATAGAAATGAGCTCTCTGTATATTAGAACTATGTTAATTTACATTTAGACCTTAATCAAGCATTTCTTCAAACTGCCTCAGATTTGTAAAAGTATGCCTCAGTAATATTCAAATTCTGCTATTTCTTTAGATATGAGAAACTGAAATTTGCCTCAAAGCTCAATAGATGTATGTTTCTTAACAACTTTTGTTATCGTTCATATACGCAGGATGTTCAAATATACTTTCACAGTCAATTTATACTCTAAAGCATAAAATCCACATTGACAATGTGAAATATTAACCGTAAATGTTGAGATGCCAATACAATTTTCCAGGGATCACTAAAATGGCATATTCTTTAAATACCCAATTCTCAAATAGAACCTCTCAATAAGTACACTTAGCGTGTATTCTGATTAAAATTGTATGAAAAAAATGTGTAGGATTAGAAAATCTACAAAAATGATACCTCCTATATATTATATTTGAGGTCAACTACGTACACGCATGTATTGTCATTTGTACATATAAAACCTGATTAATATGAGAGTCCCCCTTTTATTGGACTGGTAGAAATGAGCTCGCAGTATACTAGAACTATTATAATTTATACTTTTTTCCCATTAAGCATTTATTTAAAAACATTAAATAAGATCTGATATTTAAATCTTAATAAAAAAAAATCGTCAAACCGCCTCAGATTTGTAAAATTATTTATTTTCAAGTTCTGTCATTTCTTATGAGGAGAACTTCTAATTTTCCTAAAAACCCAATACATGTATGTTTCTTTACACATTTTGTTAGCGTTCATGAAAACGGGATTCTCAAATGTACTTTCACAGTCAATTTATACTCTAAAACGGAAAATCCACATTGACAATGTCAAAAATTAACAGTAAATGTTGAGTGGCCAATACAATTTTCCTGGGATCACTAAAATTGCATATTTTTAAATACCCAATTATCAGATAAAACTCAGTACATTGTGCATGTATTCTGATTAAACTATCAGAATCATGAAGAAAAATGTGTGGGATTAGAAAATCTTGATAAAAGATTGATTGGTGTTTAGCGTCCAGCGAGCAATTTTTCAGCTATATTCAGGACGAGAACATTTAAAAATTTAAAAGCCACGGGACTCGAAACAAGGAAAGGTGATGGGTAGGGACGGATAATTTTGCCAGTGCAACAGGTCTCTTATGGACCACTCATCATGAGCATAATGCTCATAATGAGCTGTTACACTGAGTTCTTTAACGTGCGGAGAGGATGAAATGATATCTCCATATATTACATTTGAAGTTAACCAAATGCTACAATATTAAATGTTAAAATTCTTAATCTTTGCAATTTTTTCTGCATAATCTGCCATTCGATTACAAAAAACATTCAAACAACCAATCTTAAAAATTGTAAAGTCATAAATAAGTATCAAATTACATGTATATTTGAATACCTTCTGTGCAGATAGGGAACATCTTTTTTTTCTCAAAATATTACATACTATTCTTATTGAAGCCGTAACATGACAACTCAGTGTAATTTGTAAAATGTTTGAGTGGAAAATATCAAAACGGGTCTGTTGTGACTGTCTTAGGAGAATTTGAGCATATTATCAAAAAATATTAAATGTCTTGTTTTTTTCTCTAAGAGCAATAAAACCTGTTTCGCTAGGCTTTCTTTGAGCTAATCTATGTTCCTATATCAATTTTCATCCTGAAAAGCTATATTAGATATGTGAGGAGTCAAATATTTCCAAGAATTAATGTTGAAAAATCAATTTACCCCTATGAAGCTATTGGTGAAAAAATATGAATTTTCAGTTGTTGAGCTCAGATTGTGAAATATAATAAAACTAACCTTTTATCTTAATATATTACAATTGTAACGCTGATTCCCAACACAATAAGTAATTTCTAACACACATATATTGTCATTTATTTATTCAACATCTGATTAATATGAAAAGTTTCAATTTAAGCATGCCTCCCCCTTTTATTGGACTGCTAGAAATGAACTCCCGGTATATTAGAACTATGTTAATCTAATTATACTTTGTTCCAATTAGGTATCTTTTTCAAAACATTAAATAAACTCTACTATTTAGATCTTAATCAAAAATGTATTGGAGCCGTCTTGGACGTGATCGTATGGTAGTTAGATTTACAACTACCTATGCAACCAGTGCATACCACCACTGATGTTGTGAGTTCAAATCGCGATCAGGGCCAGATGTACAGCATTATGTGATAAAGTTTGTTATTGACTTTCGACAGGTCGGTGGTTTTCTCCGGGTCCTCCGGTTTCCTCCACCAATAAAACGCACCGCAACGATATAGTTGAAATATTGTTGAAAGTGGCGTTGAACGCTCTCAAACAAACAAAAATGTCTTCAATCTGCCTCAGATTTGTAAATTTATGCTTTATTCATTTTCAAGTTCTGTTATTTCTTATGGTGTCTTATCATGTGTCTTTACGTTCTGAGTTCCATTTTGTGATGTCCGTTACGATATCCGCTTGCTGATAACAACAGTTTTAGAATGAATGAATGATTTGAAATCTGTTTTGTGGAGTTTTGTACCATGACCTATTGTATCTTTTTTGACAACTGTAAAACACTTTTCTCAGAAATGGAATGCCGAAACACATTGGATGAAATTTGCACTTGCACCGCCTTGGGCAGATCTGAATCATCCTTTCCAGTGGAACCTACAAGAACTTGCTCGTGTTTTTGATTGACAACATATTTGTTATGTTTGGTGGACGTGTTTTTCAACAGACAGTCGGCATACCTATGGGTACAAACTGTGCTCCTCTTCTCGCCGACTTTTTCATTTATTCGTATGAGGCACACTTCATACAGGAGCTTCTGAAGAAAAGCGAAAAGAAGCTAGACCGATGCTTTAATTTCACGTTCCGGTATATAGATGATGTCCTTTCACTAAATAATTCTAGGTTTGGTAATTTTGTTGATCGCATCTATTCTATTGAGATTGAAATAAAGGATACCTCAAATACAAATAGGTCTGCTTCATACCTGGACCTACACCTCGAAATCGACAGTGAGGGTAGGTTAAGAACGACACCATACAACAAAAAAGATGATTTCAATTTTCCCATTGTGAACTTTCCATTTATATGTAGCAACATTCCAGCAGCACTTGCATATGGAGTATATATCTCTCAGATGATACGATATTCCAGAGCTTGTGGTTCCTATCAGGATGTCCTTGATAGAGGGTTGCTACTAACAAGGAAGCTACTGAACCAAGGGTTCCTTTTGGTAAAGCTGAAGTCCTCACTTCGAGAATTTTACGGTCGCCACCATAACTTGGTTGACCGCTACGGAATATCTGTTTCAAAAATGACCACGGATATGTTCCACATATCGTAAACACTTCCCGGTCCTTTCCTCATTCACGACTTATTACCGGGTTTGTAACTAGATTAACACGACGGGTGCCACTAGTGGAGTAGCAACTACATACCCTTCCGGAGCGCCTAAGTTCACCCCCGGTTTTTAGTGGGGTTCGTGTTACTCGATCTTTAGTTTTATATGTATATATGTTTCGTCGATCGTTGTTTGTCCTTTTGTACTTTTTCTTTTCGCCATTGTGTTGTCCGTTCGTCTTCGATATACGGTTTCTGATTGCCCCTTTGATATCTTCAAGCTCTTCTTATTCAAATCAAAAACTTTCCTATGAAAAGTTGGATCACGTTTTCTTACAAATCTTGTTATTTTCAACGGTTTCATTCATGTTTCTTGTGTATAATCAGTTAAGTATTTTGTCTGTTTTACCCCTCAATCTTTCGAGTGCGGTGTATTCTGCAGGGTCAATACCCTCAAACCATTCGTAGACAGACAGAGCCAAGAGCCATTTAAAAACAAATTCTTGGAACTACTGTTTTGGCCTCATGTATCTATCAAAATGTTTTTTTTTAGATCTACCTAATGTGTGAAAAAAATTGATTTTCTATTGACATGAAAAAAGGAGGAGGGGTGCATGGACTGTTCTTACCACGTTTCACAAAATATATGTGATGAGAAGACAATAGTAATTTTAGTTTAATTGGTTTAATAACAATTTCTTTAGCTAGAATCATTCTTTTATAGTAGAGTAGACATATTATATTTTAAATTGCAATATATTTATTTTTATTTTTTGGAAGTTATTTTTAAACGTTCAATTTCAGTATATATTAAATGTCGATTTAAAATAAGATTATAATCTGCATCACTAGGGAATCATACATTTGATTCACAGCTTGTCAGAGTTTAACCTTTACCGAGGCTACTAGGTTCAAATTGTAGTATGCATTGCATCTAAATTGAGGTCAATGATAACGTTGTAATTTTATTGTCGTTACAGTGATATAGTCTGGTTTTGTAATACAATTGTACAACGTTAGTAATATGTTTTAAAATAAGACTGTTTATTGGAAATATCAAGTATATACAATGATGTCCTCCACACAATGAAAAGATATTAAATCCAAATGGGAAATATCTATAATGTACTATATGAACATAAAATAACACAGAAAGGGGCTATCGTGGTCGCGATCGTTTGATGGTTGGAATTATAAATACGTTTTGCTTTATTTTTTTACTTTTCTTTTTGTTGTTTTTTATTCATAGTTTTTTTGCTTGAGTTTTAAAAACTTGCCGCCAGACTTTTAGTACCTGGCCGTCGTAGCCGTGATCACATGGTAGTTGGATTTACAACTACTTGTGCGACCAGTGCTTATTATCACTGATGTTGTAATTATGTGAAAAAGTTGTTCAGTGACTTGTGACAGGTCGGTGGTTTTATCCGGGTACTCCGGTTTCATCCACGAATAAAAATGACCGCCACGATATAACTGACATATTGTTGAAAGTGACGTTAAACACCATCAAGCAAACAAACGATTAGTACCTCTCTCTTAAACTTGCTTCCCCACTTAAAAGTACACTCCTCTATAATTTCATATTTATATTCTATTGTTACAGCAGCTAACCGATATGTAATGATCACATGATATAATCAACCACGGAAAAGGGAAAATGGGAAATAATCCCATGATTCTGAATTCTGAATTCCTGATTCTGAATATTGAATTTCTGATTTTGAGTTATTAATTCTGGATAAAAACGGCCCTTCTCAGCTTTCGTATAAATCTGACATTTTATCTACATGTGTTACAGTTGTAAAGCTGATTCCCAACACATTAAGTAATTTTTAACACACGTATATTGTTATTTATACATTCAACTTCTGATTAATATGAAAAGTTTGCATTTAGGAATACCTCCCCCTTTTATTGGACTGATAGAAATGAGCTCTCAGTATATTAGAACTGTGTTAATTTATACTTATCTATTTCAAGACATTAAATAAGATCTAGTATTTAGATCTTAATCAAACATTTCTTCAAACTGCTTCAGATTTGTATAAGTATGTCTTACTTAGTAATATTCAAATTCTGCTATTTCTTTAGATATGAGAAACTGAATTTTCCCTCAAAACTCAATAAATGTATGTTTCTTAACAACTTTTGTTATCGTTCATATAAGCAGGATGTTCAAATATAGTTTCACAGTCAATTTATATTCTAAGTCATAAAATCCACATTGACAATGTGAAATATTAACAGTAAATGTTGAGGTGCCAATACAATTTTCCAGGGATCACTAAAATGGCATATTCTTTATATACCCAATTCTCAAATAAAATCTCTCAAATAGTACACTTAGCGTGTATTCTGATTAAAACTGTATGGAACAAAATGTGTAGGATTAGAAAATCTGCAAAAATGATACCGCTTATATATTATATTTGAAGCCAACCAAATGCTACAACATGAAATTGTGAAAATTCTTAATCCTAGCAATTTTGTTTTCAACATAATCTGCCATTCGACTACAAAAAAACATTTAATCAACCATTCTTGATAACTGTAAAGTCATAAATAAGCATAAAATTATATCTAAATAGCCTCTGTTTACATACAATACAACTTTTCAAAATATTTCACAATAATCACATTGAGGTTGTAACATGACAACTCGGTGTATTTTGTAAACCTTTTGTATGGAAAATGTCAAACTGGGTCTGTGACTGTCCTGGGACAATTTGAGCATGTTACCAACATATATTAAATTTCTTGTTTTATCGCTAAGAGCAATAAATGCCTGTTTCTCTAGCCTTTGTTTGAACTAACTTATGTTTCTACATCAATTTTCATGCTGAAAAGCTATGCAAGACATGTGAGGAGTCAAATATTTCCAAGAATTGATGTTCAAAAATCAATTTACCCTCATGAAGCTATTGGTGAAAAATATGAATTTTCAGTTGTTTAGTTCAGATTGTGAAATATAATAAAACTAACCTTTTATCTTAATATATTACAACTGTAAAGCTGATTCCCAACACAATAAGTAAACTTTAACACACAAATATTGTCATTTGTACATTCAGCATCTGCTTAATATGAAAATGTTCCATTTAAGCACACCTCCCCCTTTATTTGACTGCTAGAAATGAGCTCCCAGTATATTAGAACTATGTTAATTCATACTTTGCTCCCATTAATTATATATTTCAAGACATTGAATAAGATCCAATAGTTTATAACTACCTATGCAATCAGTGCCTATCACCACTGATGTTGTAAGTTGAAATATCGATCAGGTAAAGGTGTACAACATGTTGTGATAAAATTTGTCAATGACTTGAGACAGGTCGGTGGTTTTCTCCAGGTTCTCCGGTTTCCTCCATCAATGAAACTGATCGCCACAGATATAACTGAAATATTGCTGAAATTGGCGTTAATCACCATCAAACAAACAAACAAAAATTTCTTCAATCTGCCTCAGATTTGTAAAATCATGCTTTATTCATTTTCAAGTTCTGTTATTTCTTATGAGGAGAAACTGTAATTTTCCTCAAAACTCAATAAATGTAAATTTCTTTATAAATTTTGTTAGCGTTCATATAAACGGGATGTTCAAATGTACTTTCACAGTCAATTTATACTCTAAAACGTAAAATCCACATTGACAATGTGAAACATTAACAGTCAATGTTGAGTGGAAAATACAATTTTCCTGGGATCACTAAAATTACATATTTTTTAAATACCCAATTGCAAATAAACTACTTAATAAGTACATTGTGCATGTATTCTGATTAAACTATCAGAATCGATTAGAAAATCTTGAAGCTATTGGTGAAAAATATGAATTTTCAGTTGTTGAGCTGAGATTGTGAAATATAATAAAACTAACCTTTTATCTTAATATATTACAATTGCAAAGTTGATTCCCAACATAATATGTAAATTTTAGCACACATATATATATGCCTCATTTGCACTTTCAATATCTGATTAATATGAAAAGTTTGCATTTTTTGATACCTTTCCCTTTTTATTTCCTCATAGATTTTGATTTTAAGTTTTGGGGTTTAACAATATTATTGGTGTTTCGGCAATATTTCATTGATATCATGGCGACCAGTTTTAGTGGTGGAAGAAGCCGGAGTACCCGGAGAGAACCACCGACCATGGGCAAGCAACTGGTAAGCTTTTCCACTTGCGCTGCGAGTCGAGAGCACCCTTTTTGTAATTTACAAAGTCGGGAGCGAATCCACACCGTATTGGTGATAGGCTTGTATGAGTTGTTAGGTAACCCAACTATCTAACTCATTGAGCCACCAGGTCCCCTTTCCTCATATAAATGAGATCACAAAATGTTAAGCTAAGTTAATTCATACTTTGTTCCCATTCACTATGTATTTCAAGACATTAATTAAGATCTTGTATTTAGATCTTAATAACAAATTCCTTCAAACTTCCTCAGATTTGTAAGATTCCGCTTTAATGATATTAAAGTTCTGTTATTTCTTCTATGAAGCCTACAAAAAGAAATCGTCAGCCTTCACGAAAGCTAGAAAATGCAGGAGGAAAATGCGCGGAATCAAGGACGATACTGAATAAATGATTGGTTTATTGTTTGATTTGTGTTTAACGCCAACTTTAGCAATATTTCAGCTATATCGTGGCGTGAGCAAATTTTACAAATAAATCTACCAGACTCTTAGAAATAAAATATTTGTTTACAAAACAATTGTGTTATATATATATATATTCAAATAAAAGAAAACAATTCTTTAAAAAAACATCAATATTGTTTCGCCTGCCACATTTGTTAATATATATTTTAGAATAACTACCCCTTTACCTCGGGGGCTCATACAGGCGGGGAACCTGCAGTGCGTCTAAAATATAATTATGTACATATCACAATATAAAATAAAAATAGGTAATACATAAAAAATATATTTTAATCAATAATTAATACACTTGATCGGCAACCATACATGTATCATTTAATAAATCTTATAAACTTTTGACATTGTAGAATGTCAGTCGAAAGTCAGGAGCATCCAGGCTGTCGATTAAGACATGTTTCATTGAATAATTAGAAATACACGGAATACAGTCGTTCCTCATTATTTAACAAATACAATGTAACTATGAGTAATTCTACCATGACCTATGTATACAATATCTAGTCAAGATTACTTCTTTTATTTTTTGCGATTTTGACCGTAAGAACATGGGTTCTGTATTTCATGCAATTTGTTATACATTTCCTGGTCCCAACTGCTTTGCCACAGTTTTAAAATATATTGCACAATAAAAGACTTAAAATCAGTAACATAGCATAGAACAATTGGATATAGGATTATCCAATGCGTTAAACCATTAAATTGTGGACAGAATGTTTCATCCCAAAATAATTGATTGCTAAAACAAGATTAAGGTTAGTGTTATGGTGTTTAACGTCACTTTCAATAATATTTCTGCTATGTAGTGTGGGTGAGAATTATTGGTGGAGGTAATCGGAGTATCCGGCGAAAACCACCTACCTGTCGCAAGTTACTGACAAACTTTATTATATAATGTTGTGTCGAGTACACCATGAGCGGGATTGAAACTCACAACTTTAGTGGTAGTAGGCACGACCATAGCGTCCCAACACTAAGACAAGGCCATTGGAAATCCAGATGTTTTATTAATGTATTGATGCGGGTTATTGGGTCTTTTTGTTGCATCAGTGTTTCTGGATCCAGTCCAGCAGAGTGCTTATCATGAAGAATTGACAAGTTCACATGTAACGTACAATTCTATTAATTTCATGCTATGTCTGCCATTGTGTATATCTCTTTTGACGGTACAATCTGCATGCCCATACACCTGGCAATGCAATGTCTTCTTCTGTCTGTATCAAGCCAGGAAAGGGAGGGGTCGTGTATATTTGTGTTAGAGGTTTTAATGTTGTCTCTATCTGTTCGACTCGATTTTGGACTGTTCTGACTATGGTATTTTGTGTTTTCCATTTTATCAATGTATTGCCTACATTCAATCTTTCGGCGAGGTGTGCATTATTAAAGCAGAATAAAAACTTAAGGTGCATTTTTAAAGTGTGATAGTTACTTGAGATTTAAAGATTTTAAATGACTATGATTTAGCAAATATCGGGTGGCATGCTGTTCCAGTATGTCGTGTCCTTATCATTAGTACTTTACAATAACTTTGTTACTTATTTAATTTTCATCACACACTAAACCATTAATTTGCGGACAGAATGTTTACACAGAAATAACCCATCATTAGACAGGACTCTCGGAAATCCATATGTTAGCCAAAAAATACAATGTTTAATTGATGCATTAATGCTGGTCCTTGTTTTTCATCAGTGCTCCAGCTGAATGTTTACATGTAAAATTCAGAAGATCACATGTAACGAACTCTTTAATAATTACATCCTATGTTTATCATTGTGTATATATATTATGACGCTATATTATTCATGTTCAAGCATTCCTAAATAGACACATATTGTCAAATTCTGATAGTGGCACAAACATAATCCTGTTGCTGTGTATTGGGTTCCACGTTTTTGATATTATTACTTCATAATCAATGTATTTTATTTGTTGAACCGTCTACATTGGACACAGCTTATTATACATGTAAATTGGTTTTCACTTTTAAAAAAAGACATCAGTACGGAAAAAAAAATTTCATTGGGCACTATTCAGTTTCTACCTATATTGCATTTCAATATTAAAAAGACAATAAAGCAGATGCTCATGCAGTGCGCTGAAGCTATATTTTCACCTGAACAATAAAATGCTATTATGATTTAATACGTAAAAGTTGCTTTACGGAATAATTTAGAGATACAGGGGGGGGGGGGGGGCAGAATCTTTAAATCGACGATGGAAAGACAATACAGTTGGCAAAAGGAACAAGAGTGAGCTACTAGTATATCATGGCGAGAGCATGTTACTTATCAATGAGATGATGATGAGGTCCGCTTTGTTCTAGACCAACTTGCTGAGTTGGATTGTTATAGTGCTAGCTCACTGAAACAATTGTCCGCGAGTAGACATGTCGCTCCACATGGACACATTATTCTGATTCCTGTTCAACCTGTCTTTGATTTTACTCCTTAGTGATGCGTGCTTAGCGGAGAAGCAACAATACCAATTTTAAGTTCTTTGGATTGACCCGACCGGGACTTGAACTCACGATCTTCCGCACGAGCACGCTAACCATTACACCACCGATGCGGCTCAAAACGAACATGACAAAGGACAAACAATGGTCTACAAAATACTACACAGAAAAATAAAGATGAAGCAACATGAACCTTACTGAAAACCGGGTGTGAACTCCGAAGGGTATGCAGTTCCTTCTCTTCTAGCGAAACCCGTCGTGTTGCTTCAGTTACAAGTTACGGTGATAAGTCATGAATGAAAAAAGGACCAGAAAGTGCTAACAACAACTGAAACATATCCGTGGTCATAGTAGCGACCATAAAACTTTCGAAGTGATGACTTCAACTTAGACAATAAGAACCATTTGTTCAGTAGCTCACTTCCTAACAGCAACCCTAAATCCTGAAAGGAACCACACACTCAGTAATCTCGGATCAACTGAGAAATATATACTCCACATGCAGATGCTTCTGGAATGTTGCTACGCATAATTAGAAAGGTCAGAATGGGCAAAGTTTCGTTCCTAACTGACAGTTACTGTCAATTGCGAGGTGTAGGTCAAAATATGAAGTAAACCTAGCTGTACCTGTTGTATCCTTTATTTCAACCTCAGTGGGATAGATACGATTAACAAAATCACCAAGTTAGCAATTATGTAGTGAAAGTACATCAACTATATACCGGGATGTAATATCAAAGTATCAGGCTAGCTTCTTTTCGTTTTTCTTGAGAAACCTCTGTATGAATTATCCCTCGTACGAAAAAAGGAACACGTCAGTGAGAAGAGGTGCCCAGTTTGTACCCATATGTATGCCTACCGTCTGGAAAAACACATCCACCAAACATAGCAATCAGGTGTCAATGGCTAAAGGTCGAGCATTTTGATAATATAAGCTTCAGAGAAATGTTTGGTAGAATCAGCGTGTTATTGGTTTTTGCTAAACAAAATAAGAAATTGACATGTCACAAAATGATTTTCAATCCTTAGATGTCTTTATATTTTTATATACGATATACTATAATGTTTGTCCCTTTTCACAAATAGTAGTTTCATAAGATTGTTTTATTGTATTATTTTTGGTTCATTGCCTTAATATTCATTATGATGATGAAAATTCTTGCCACAAACTGTATGTGAGACTTTCATTATCATGCCTACAAGAGGAACTGCCGACTGTAACAAATTAATTCTCCACTCGAAAAAATAGCTCAGAAATAAGGTGTCTTAAGCAATCCATCACAGTCGTCCGCGTGATAACATATTTTATTTCTTGGAATATGTAAAAGTAATTAAAATATGTTAAATAATATTATAGCTTCCGTCGATTATGTAGTATTAAAGGTTTTTTTAATGAAAGATTAACCGACTAAATTTGGATGTGATTCCACTAAGGAAAGAGGATGCTTAAATCTTCGTATGCAAATAATACATATACATGTATATAACGAATGTTGGTTTTTGTGCAATCGGCATAGGTATGCGATCTTATTTTGTACATCGAAACAGCAAATTACTAGTGAAATCTCTTGACTTTGCAGAACCACTTAAGTATAAATTGTGCACGTGGCGATATAGATGATACACAGATTATGTTTGTCTAAAGATGCTCTAGAAAGGATTATGATTTTGTTGAGGAAATAACATCTGTTTTCTTTAACATGCTACAAATTGGGTACCTCTCTTCGTATTCCATGTAAGAGACAAAATATACTGACAATAGCGAAGCACTGTGTTTTATTACAAGAGTCGACAGAGCTTCCTAGAGAAATATAGATTAAAACATTCAATACTTAATTCATAATAAAAGAACATTTTTCAAAGACGTATTTTCCTTAACCTTAAAGAGTAAAAAGGGTTCGTAAGGAGCAATCTCACTCGAAAATCTAAATATATGCACTTTATATCTAAACGTTTCATAAACGTTGCAGTTTTTATGTTTGTTTGTTCTTGCCCTTTGTTTTATTATTATTGCTTTTACACAATTCATATAATCTGGAGACGCATATACCCACACAGAGCAGTGGGTGGCATTGGATATCTAAATAAAATAACCTGTCGCATCATCAAACAATCACAAAAGAGTATACTCTCTTCTTTTAACTATATGATATAATATGTGCTTAAAGTTGGCCAGTTTTCTTGAAACGATAGTTCTTGTGTATGCTTTATGCATGTGTCCATCAGTAGGTTCCTGAATTTATAATAAGATATATTGTGATGTTATAACTTCATTCCACATCTATGAAAAGGCCGATTTCATTACAGAGATACAGTTCAGTTGTTTTCGATCATATTTTGCTTTGGTAACGAACGTCTACAGAACTATATATTTCTTCGAAGCCTTTTTATATTACCTTTATAATATACATTTACCATTATGTTTTGTACGGATAGGATGCTACTGCTGATGTTAATGAGATTTTCTTTAATTTCTTTATACATTTGTATTCTAAATTTATCTTTTTTCTTAATGTACAGTGACCTTACGACACTGGGTACACTTGCACGATTTGATCTTAGCATTGTCGATTTGATCTTAATAACAGATTGATGAAGTAGTTCCCAGTATCTTGCAATGTTGACATCAAAAATGAACATGTGAACGTCTGTATGTCTGAAAACAGGAATGCATGCTTACACCCACCCTTGAAATTGGAAATCAGTCATGTCCAGTCATCATCAGCTTTACTTTATGTAGTGTCTGCCACCTCCGCCGTGCATTTCCATAATTTAGTGCGTTAGTGACACACTACCCTGTCTAGCGATGTGTTGCTAAGTGTGGCTCATCCGACACGTCTGGATAATTGGATCCTCGTCATATCCTATCTATGTATCGGAGACTATTTTCTCTAACCATGCCCTTACCACCACTCACCAGAAAACTTTATGACGTAAGCCCATGTACCCCACTTTTCTGCCCCGCTTTTCTCGACGAAACCAACTGCTGATGTTGACCACATTCTCACCCCTATGTGCATGTCTGTCATTTTGGTTTCTTATACCATTGGCCTTTATGATATGACATACATGTACTACCTACATCAATAAGAACAATGAGGTCATATCCACATACCATAAATACAATTTATTTAGTCCACACCCTCTTTATCATAGTGTACCATGCTTTCCTTCTCTCTTTGCACATCTAAATCTTGGTCACGAATCCCTTAGGATGGTGTGTTGCATCATGATTGTATTGTTGCATTAGGCAGTCCTTGCATCCCTCAACACTTGATATTCACACAAGTATGGTATGAAACCGCTCCTTGGTGTATAATGACATTTAAGTGCTGTAGAGATTTCATAATCAGCAGATGGTAGTGGTATCGGTACGAGTGACTAGGGTTTGTAGCGCTGACACCAGATTCCTTGGAGGAATGTGAGTATAGAGCCCACTCTGAGTGCCATGCAGTAACAATTTCTGATTCACCATTTTTCTAAGTTTCAGCATACTGCATCCCTAACTTTGAAGATATGTGTAAAAACGCCGATGTTCGTTTTCCATGATGCCATTCGAATGAGTCCTCTTGGCAAATTGAATTTTCTCTAATGTTAAGTAATTGTAGAAGTTGCTCTCCTAGCATTCTCTGATAATACGACACAGAACATCCCACCGTTTTTTTGGTTGAAGTACTTTATTTGAAGATGGTTGGAAATGAGTGGTTTTCACGTTATGCGCGAATGCGAGTAAGAGATCATCCATATTCCCAAACTGACTCTCAAAATGTCTAATCTGGTCAGAAAATAATTCGAATTGGCATTCGAAACGGCAGAAAATCTAGTCATTCTGGCAGAACACTTAGAAAAGGGGAACCTCTGTTGCTTGGTGTCTCGACCCATATCAGCTTAATAATATTTGCGTACATATTGTATTTGTGCTCTCACACCCACACTATCAAAGATATGCTCAAATATTTGGATAATATGAAGCAGCCGGCCGCGATACTGGTAATACCAGTATCGTAACACTGTACAATACTAGAAATACCAGTATTGTAATGTTACAATACCGGAAATCCAGTATCGCATGTATACAATACTGGATGTACCAGTATCGTGCATTTACAATACTGGAATACCAGAATCGTTGATCTATACACAATACCGGAAGCTCCAGTATTCTTCATCCAACAATACTGGTAATACTAGTATTGTAAAACATACGATACTGGAAGCTCCAGTATTCTTCATCCACCAAATACTGGTAATACTAGTATTGTAAAGCACACAATACTGGAAACTCTAGTATTCTTCATCCAGCAATACTGGTAATACTAGTATTGTAAAACACACAATACTGGAAGCTCAGTATTCTTCATCCAGCAATATTGATAATACTAGTATTGTAAAACACACAATACTGGAAACTTTAGTATCCTGAATTTATTCTAAAAAAAAACAAGACAATAACGAAACAAAACATACTAGTTAAAACATAAATAATTACAATTTTATCAAAATACTAGAAATGGGTGGGACATTCGTTAATTTAAAACTATGAATTCAACTTTCAGAAATATTACGCTACATGTCTTGTTTTATCATTGGTGAATTTATTCTCCCACCCCTTTTCTCATTTCTCCCACCTCGCTTCACGTTTCTTCCTTCCCTCTTTTTTCTCCCCCTCTTCTCCTTTCTCTCGCCCCTAGTCTCCTTTCTCCCGGTCTCCCTATACACTGTCCGTCCTCTCATAACAGACGCACAAACAGGACAAAAACAAAACAATATACAAGTACATTCCGCAACTTCGTACCTAATCTTCCAGTATCTGCAATCCTGGTATTACCAGTATTTTCCAGAATCTTCCAGTATCTGCAATACTGGTATAACCAGTATTTTCTAGAATCTTCCAGTATCTGCAATACTGGTATAACCAGTATTTTCCAGAATCTTCCAGTATCTGCAATACTCATATTTTGGCAATGACTAGTATCTTCTAGTATTGGAGATACTGGAAAATTCTGGAAAATACTGGGATACTAGTATTTACCAGTATCTGTACCAGTATTGCAGATACTGGAAGATTCTGGTAAAATACTGGTAATACCATTATCGCGGCCGGCTGCTTCATATTATCCAAATATTTTAATACAGGTCCTTGGATTAATTTTTCAAAATATTCAACATATATCTTTTCCAAACAGTAAATGACGATTCATATTAGATGTTTTGCTTGGTTTTTGCTCAACCGCCCAAGACTATCCTTATCGAACTTGGTTTTTTCAGACACTGCAAAATAAAATAAAAACAGCTATATGTTTATATATAAAAATAACAATAAACTTGATATATCAATATAATTGAACGACATCGATGGCGTAGTGGTAAGCGTGCTCGTCTCGAGTGCAGTAGACCGAGGGTTCTGGCCCAGGTCGGGTCAAACCAAAGACTATAAAATTGGTATATGTTGCTTCTCCGCTAAGCACGCATCATTAAGGAGAAATAGCAAATAATGGTTGGATCAGAATCAGGATAATGTGTCGAAGTGGAGTGACATGTCTACCCGCGGTTTTTTGTTTCAGTGAGCTAGCACTATAAAAATCCAACTCAGCGTGTTGGTCTAGAACAAAGCGGACCTCATCATCATATCATTGAAAAATAACTTGTTCTCGCTAAGCAATAATCCCTCACTCAGTCAATATAATTGATTCAGTGGTTGTTCATGTGCCCAGAATATTCATCGTCGTCTTAAATATTAGGCATCTTTTCGTCACAAAAAAAAAGAAAAAAAAGAAAGAAAGACAACGACGGAAATAATTGGTATATATTGAATAGTTGTTGATTACATTTGAAAATTTGAAATTATAAAATTTTAATACATTGTATCTTGTTTTCTCTTTGTTTTTCTACTGTCATTTTATTAATAAGGTTTTTGAAGTGAATGTACTGGTTGGTTTATAGTATTTCTTACCTGCTTTTTCAATGTTCATACAATTTTGTTGTTTAATTTAATTTAATTTACTAAATTTAAAGCTACTTGTGTATACCAGTAGCTTGAATTAGGTCGATGCTCGTAATTTGTTAGCTATATCCTCAAGCATGTACTATGCATTTTTCGACTTGTTAACTGACTATTCTTTGCTGATGCCAAAATTGCTACACTGTCAATATATGTGTTTCCTATTAGTACTAATTTTATGTTTTCCATTTAAAAACAGCTACCTCTGCTTCTCTTTCGTCTTTTTTGTTTCTTCGGCATAATTTTGCTACCTATTTCTGGGAATTGCCCACCCCAATTTGTCTACCTTACTGGTTCCGCTGCCTAATGTTTCAAGTAATTTGTGTTATTCACTAAATAATAAGATAATCTCAAAAGTACAAGATTCCGAATGATATTCGAATAAAGGGACGATCCGGAATTAAAAAAAAATAAAAACCAAAAATTAGATAAAAACACTTAAGAAAAGGGTAAAGACTCGGTCAACACGAACTAAAAAAATCAGATAAATAGATCAGGTACTCAGAAAGGGTTAGATCATCATGTCCTATTAATGCCATATGTTGCCATTTCCTAATCCATGCATGCAATATGTACATCATATTGAGTAAACATATTTGTTCAATAACCAAAGGGATCTTTGTCATTTTAGATTTTAATATGAATTCTCGCAATTGCCTGCTTAGGACGAAGTTAATATTATTCCCATATCGCTTACTCTGCGTGAATGTCTATAAATGTCAAATTACTGTAAAATAGCCTTGATAAATAATTACACTGACTGCACCTTTATTGTTGTGTCTTATCGTCAAACAAAATATTAGCCTGATTACGTAATGCATACTATTGGTTGTATGTATATTTTACTATGGTATGCAACTTAAACTAGGTCACTAGTATGTATTTACGCTTTAGTTGTTGTTATTTACAATAGCCATATTTAGTATGACCACGTCATGTGTCAATTATCCTTTCTCAGCAAATCAAATTCCAGTGTAATTGAAACCTCTACAAAACACGTTATGTTTCGTGTTAAAAACGAATAATTGTATTTACAAATAGATAAAGAAAATTACACTGCTTGGAATAAGACAGAAAATTAGGGGAAAACACGCTTTACGTGTAGTATCATTTTCAGCAAAATATAATATCCAAATAAGAAATATATTTGCGTTTGTGTAGCTTTATCCACAACAATCATCTTTTGAGTAAGGCTAATATAACACGATTTGACTTTAAGTTGAAAAATCTCAGCAACCGCTGAAAATATCTAGCTAAATAGAAATTATGTACTAGATTACTATCCCCTCTACTACCAACCGCTTCCGATAAGCTATTAAGCACACATAAATTGTTATTATATGACTTTGAAATTTAAGGCGAAACGATTTTTTTCGCCGAAATAAAAATGTCGCCCAAACCCATATAAAATATACCAAAAGTTTCGCCGAACCTACCCATTTGTATATATATATATATATATATATATATATCCTGCAATTAGGAGATTTTTTGTCATAATAAATGGGTTGAAATAAACTGTTCCTTTGTTATGACAGTATCATAATAACACTTTTCACATTAGCCTGATGAAGATATTAAGCCACACCCCTGTCATAATAACACTTTTTATATCAGACAAATAAAGCTATTAAGTCACACCCCTTACCGGAAATACTATTGAAGTATCAATGGGGTTTCCATTATCTTTTTTTTTTCATTAAATTGAATAACATTTTTTTGGGAAAATTATATTGCAGGATAAAAAAATACGGGTGTATTGAGGGTAAATATAGACTTTAGGTGGCTCGGCACGAAACGGATAGAAAGACTCGCTAAAAACTCGTTTTTCACTCGCTTCTAAGCTTTGCTACATCAATTATATATTAAACGTCAATACACCAATATTGTATATATTAGTTTGGTAATAATATGCTCATCAAACGAATATAAAGAGAGCTGCTGGTCTTTGCTATGATATATATATTAAATAATACACAAATTCATCATCAGACACAATAGGGGAATAAAAGTTAGCCGAAATGATGTCGTCTCCTTTGTCATATAGTCTAGTAGATAGTTGACCATTGGTGTCAAATGTAAGGTAAATTACATATCTATCCACGTGATTATTCAAACGATATTCCATTCATATACAGGTGGAGCAGACGATGTAAATAAACAAAATTAATACAATGGACTTTTTCAGGAACTGCTACTCTTCTGGGCCTTTTTGTGGGTTTGTGTTCCCCAATAGTTAGATTTCCTTGTAGTCCACCATGGCTTATAAGACAACATTACTGTTTTCTAATATGCAGCTATATTTCAGACACATGGAAAACAACCATATATCATTTGTTAGTGAAAATGCGTTCGATAATCTACCACGACTGATATCACTGTAAGTTATATATGTAGCATTGTAGTAAAGTGAATGAGTGAGTGATTGTTATTTAACGCCAATTTGGTATTTTTGCAGCTATATTATGGCGTGAACAAATTAATTTCCAATGCAATGATGATGAGGTCCGCTTTGTTCTAGACCAACAGGCTGAGATGGATTTTCTTTAGAAATGCCTGTACCAAGTCAGGGTCATTGCGGTTTTCACAGTTTTCCGGTTGTTGACTGATTTTGTCTGTTTATATAATTATGAGTTTTGACTTTCCCTTTGTAAGATTGTTCGGAGTTCGGTAATTTTGTTATTACCCTTATTTTTTATAGTGCTACCCCACTGAAACAACAGTTCGCGGGTCGTCCTGTCGCTCCACATTCGGACACATTATTCTGATTCCAAGCCAACTAGTTTTGGCTCTCTCTCCTTAATGCTGCGTGCTTAGCGGAGAAACAACACATACCAGTTGTATGGTCTTCGGTTTCACCCGACCGGGGCTCGAACCCACGATCTACCGTTCTCGAGGTGCGCACGCTAACCATTACGCCACCGATGCGGTTGCTTAGTAATGTGTATGGACACGAACTCTAGCAAATAAGCTTAACTTTATGATACCATTGGATATGTGACCTCACAGAAATAACATACCCTTTGTCAGTCCTCTTGATGATACCTGCATCAGCGTTACACTGGTTTTGTCTAATTTATGTTGCAATTCAATTTATAAATATTTCCTATAGCTTCAGTTGAGTAATTATCATTCCTTTTCAACCCACCAGTTTTAACTGAAGTTCACGAACCAAGCCTGGGGAGTGAGCAGTCATGTATATGTTTCTTATATGCATCGATTGTACCTCTACATTTATATTTGTATAATCTTTACTAAATACCTGCCACAGGAATCGCTCATGCGAACATATTTAATATCAATTAGTCATAAACAGAGATATTATTTTTATTTCTAGTCAGCTTGATATGCTTTGTGGTTATTGCTATACCATCCCATTCTGGAGATGGCTCAAGCTAAGCCATAAGTTTCCAACCTCAATAACTTGCTCTGACTATGGTGGAGAAAAACTGTCAACCTTACAACTAAATAACTTTACCGATTGCTTTGGTGAGTATTTAAGCACTTTTGGGTTTGAAAGTGTTATTTATTGCACATCCATTAGTAATATTGACCCATTTTCTATGACGAAAAGTTGGATCAAACCAGAGGGGTAATCATATGGTGTATATATAAGAATAGAAAACACAATGGCAAAAAGACAAAAGACAAAATGACAAACAACGATCTAATAAACATTACACAGAAAACTAAAGATCAAGCAACACGAACACAACTAAAACCGGGGATGGACGCAGGTTTTGTGGCAGGGTAAACTGGTCCTGCTCCACAGGTGACGCCCACCGTGTTACCCTTGATACAAACACAGTGATAAGTCATGTATGAGGATCGATAAATGAAAAGTATCTTTCCCCCATAGCCATATTTATCTTCATTAATATATTACCACTCCATATGTTGGCATACATACATAGATAAATGTATTCGGAAGTGTGTAAGCGTTTTGCTAAGATTCATACCAAGAATTTTCAAATGCATGAAGGTTCCAAATGATATTCGAAATATGTGAGGTATATAAGGCTATACAGGGAATATTCTTCAACAATCTGATTAAACGTATATATGTGTTTTGCTTAAATGTATTCATTTAGGAAAGTTCTTCTTGATAGGACCATTAATCAGGGTCTGCCAGATGTGAAGGGTGTAGCGGAAAAATTACTTCAGGAAGGTTGTGAACAGTTGTGTTCATTTACTTTAAGCTATTATTTTTTGTAACAAACATTTAGTAAACTACAAGATAACACATTCACATTACTAATAAATGATTAGTAAACTTCTGTAGTATTTAGTCATGGACTTAATACAGTTTCTCTGGCACCCAAATTAAAAAAATAGGCATAAAGTGGTGCGCTTGGAGGGGCTAATAATATGTTCAAAGTGGAGAAAAAATATTTTGACACTAAAATTGAAAATAATTTGAAATTTTTCCACATGGCTTTATACCAAAGCGCGTCATGGCGCGGCTATGACTGTTTGATGTTTCACATTTGTTAATAAAACTGACCCATAACCACGATGAACCAACGGGATGAAATCTTTGAACCAATCTTAATGCATGGGTACTCTGGGGAGTTGTCTGTGGCCCCACGAAAATAGGAGCCCATGCTAAGCTACGTATGTTGTGTAGAACATTTTGTGTAATGCTTAAACACTGATGTCGTTGGAAGTACCAATACAATAAGCATATGTTCAATTGTATCGTCCATTCACATTTGTATTCCTGTGAGTGGTTGTGTAGGTAGAAGCGCTCAAGTGCACTGTTTTCCATGGGCATATAATGCTGTTAAGACGGCCCTGCTTAGAACCAATGT
Source organism: Bathymodiolus brooksi (assembly GCA_963680875.1). Taxonomy (NCBI): domain Eukaryota; kingdom Metazoa; phylum Mollusca; class Bivalvia; order Mytilida; family Modiolidae; genus Bathymodiolus; species Bathymodiolus brooksi. The sequence goes on along the minus strand of OY804586.1, from coordinate 85,387,525 downwards.
ACAAACGGTATTTATTCTTTCATTTTAGTTTATTCTTACAAGGGAATTATTTTAATGAGTAGGCATAACCTTTCAACGTTAGTTTAGAAACAGTAAATTTACCAATGCCCACCAACCAACGCAACCGTTTGCACACAAAGAAGGGATATTGCATGATTATCTTTGTTCCCATCTAAAAGATATCAATAATATACAGAAAGGACACAAATAACGCCACGGCAGGACATGTTTAAAGGGACATACGCATGATCTATATTTCCCGCGGTTTAAAAGAGTTAAGTTTACCAGTCGATTTCGCACAAACGGCTTGAGAAAATTGAAAATTAATACCATTTCCTATCAAGGTACTAAAATCATTATCTAAAAAAGTGTAAAGCTCAATAAAAGTTGTGTACCTTTGCATTTCACCGTTAAAACATAGCCTTGGCGTATAAATGTTTCCCGATTTCACGGTATTACCATCGTTAAGGTCACAAAATATATTACAAACACGCACAAATCGAACAGAGAAAAGTAAATGGCATATTATAGGGCCAAAGAAACATCGAATCCAATAAAAGGATATATAAATTTCGCAAGTATTTAATATATAGACTTTCCCATTCTTGCTACTAATATGATAGTCCCATCCCAAGGTTGCGTGGGTATCATGGTTCCGTGTATTCACATGCTGTTTAAATCTATCTTCGACGTCAACATTTTCAACTGCATTTTTGTCCCACGATACATATCTGGTTACTATTGCTTCATTTTAGAATGTATGGTTGGTTACTCTGGATACAATTGTAATATATTATGTGACGGATGTTTATCAGATACATGTGATAGTGAGTATGGTATATGTGCAGATTTGTCTGGATGTAAACCTGGATGGCAGCATAGGCAACCGAAGTGTGACTTAGGTATTTTAATAAAAAGATAAATTTTCTATCAGAAAGTAAAAGATAAATTCATAATGTGTCATAACGCGTAGGCTACACTACACTACACTAATCTACTCTACACTAAGCTACTCTACACTACACTACACTGAACTGCACTACACTACTCCACACTATGCTACTCTACACTACACTACACTGCACTACGCTACACTACTCTAAACAAAACAACACTAGTCTACTCTACACTACACAACACTACACTACACTACACTACGCAACACTACACTACACTAAACTACTCTGCACTAAGCTAATATACACTACGCTGCACTACACAACATTACCCTACACTACACTACTCTACACTATACTACACTACACTACACTACACTGTACTACACTATTCTTCTCTACACTACAAGACACTACTCTACACTACACTGCACTACAGTATACTACCCTACACTACACTACTATACAGTAAACTACTCAAAACTACTCTAAGCGACGCTACAATGCACTACATTACACAACACTACTCCACACTACACTACACACCTCTAAGCTACACTAAACTACTCAACACTAAGCTACTCTACTCTACACTACACTATAATACACGACACTACTCTACACTACACTATTCTACACTACTCTACACGACACTACACTACTCTACACTACACTACTCTACACTACACTACACTGCACTGCAGTATGCTACTACATATTATGCGTAGCGTTCAGGAAGCAAATACAATGAACTAGTTTTTGTCATGACAGGACCAGAAAAGCTAGTGATTCAGTTGTCATTGGTTACTATGGTTTTTAGAAATGAGAGTAGTGTATTTTGATGTGTAACATGTTCTGTGTTATGCTTAGACAATCTTGTATGACGTTTATGTTACATACGCAGGATTGTTTTCCATGCTACGCTGACCTATTCACTATAAAGCAATTGTCATTTTTCAATACCCTACAAAACGTGTGTCAGTATTATATGTATAATAAGTCTTATTCGACAGGAATCCCGAAATGATATCATATATGAGAAAACAGAATAATGTTGACATGTACCATTGTATTTGCCACCATCAACAATATGAAAGGATGTAAACAACGTAATCGTAATGGCTCCATGTTGTAAGCAACGAAATGTTGAAGGGTACATAATATAAACAACGTAAATATGATTAGTCAATACTGTAAGCAACGTGCATATTATGTGTCCATGCTCTAAGCAATTTAAGTTTGATGGGTCTATTCCGTAAAGAACATACGTTTGATGGTTCCATACACTGTAAACAACATAATTCTGATGGGTCTATTCCATAAGCAAGATAAGCTTAATGGGTCCATATTGTAAACAGCGTAAGCTTAATGTATCCATGCTGTAAACAACATAAGTTTGATGGGTCCATACTGTAAACAGCGTAAGTTTGGTGTGTCCGTACTGTTAAAAACGTAAATTTGATGTGTTCATATCGTAAACAACGTAAGATTGATAGGTATATGCTGTAATCAACACACGTGTGATGGGTCCATACCATGAACAATATAAATTTGATGTGTGCATACTGTAGACAACATCAGTTTGATGGTCAATGTTGTAAACAACGTCATGTTGATGTGGTCCATACTGTAAGCAACGTTGGTCTGATGGGTTTATCGTGCAAACAATGTGCATTTGAAGGGTCTTATAGTGTAAACGACGTATGTTGATGAATCCATGGTGTAAACAACGTAAGCTTAATGGCTCCATGCTGCAAGCAACGCAAGTATGATTAGTCCATATTGTAAGAAACCGAGGTTTGATGTGTCCATACTGTAAACAACATAAGCTTGATGGTTCCACATTGTAAACAGCGTAAGTTAAATGTATCCATGATGTAAACAATTTAAGTTTGATGGGTCCACTCCGTTAAAAAACATAAGATTGATGTGTCCATACTGTAAACAGCATAAGCTTGATGGGTCCATTCCATCAGCAAGATAAGGTTAATGGGTCCATATTGTAAATAGCGTATGCTTAATGTATCCATGCTGTAAACAACATAAGTTTGATGGGTTCATATTGTAAAGAGTAAAGTTTGGTATGTTTCTAATGTAGGAAACGTAAGTTTGATGGTCAATACTGTAAGCAAGGCAGGTTTGATCGCCACGTGTTGACATATGTGCTAATTGCAGAAAAGACACCACCATTGGCAATTGCACATCACTAACTCAAAACCGTTTAAATAGTCAGATTTATATGCTGTAGTTTACGAAGTTATGAAAAGAAAGTTTATACAATTCCACTCATATCACTACGACTACAACCATTTGGGAAAAAATAGATAACGGCTTGTGACGTTGGGACTTGAGGTCCTGGCTTCGGGCAGAAACAAAATGGGACCATGTTAAATCGATTAACGAGATCTCAACCACAAAATTCTGATAATCTGATGTCTAACTAAAATACTTATATAAACAAACAATAAAATACTTGCACAGATATGTTTGATTGGCGGATTTTGAATATCGCTTTGGTATCTTCAAATTGTAGAAAACAATTCTATAAACAGATAAATGTTACAGAATATCGAAGAGAAAAACAAAACAGTACTGATGATACCGTGAATCCTGTCTAAGCCGAACCCTGAATAATCTGAAATTATGTATCAACCCAACTTTAAATAAAGTCATAATGTAGAAAATATTTGTTTAATTAATCAGTATAATCCGAAGTCTTGTCTATTCCGAACACAAAAGTTGGTCCCAAGAAGGTTCGGCTTAGACAGTTTTCTCTGTATAATTTATTTTATATGACACAATTTGAATGATGATATCGTCAGTACGAATGCGAACGACTGTTGATTTGCCGATCAATAAAACCAAGTGTTTATAAGACCATTAGCGTATTTGTATAAAAAAGATCACGGCATATGACGTTGGGACTCGATGTCCTGGCTTGGGACAGACACACAATGTGACTGGAATAAATCTATTAACGGGATCTCAACCACAACCTGTTGATGTCTAACTGACAAACTTATATAAGCAAACTGTAAAATACTTACACAAACATGTTGATTGTTTTCAAGTGTTTCTGTAGAACATAATTCTGTAAATTAGTGGTCGCACCATCTTGGACTCCAGGGTTTACATATTTGTTTTATATATTATTTAAAGCTTGCAGTAAAGGACACTTTGGCAATAACTGTAATGAAACATGTGATGGATGTATATCTGAATTATGCAACAGCTATGATGGAGTGTGTGATATTGAAGACTTATGCAAAGCAGGATGGTACGGTGTTAAGTGTGAAAAAGGTACATGTATAATACTATATAAATATTAGGTATGTCAAAATTTCTGGAATTCAATACTCGAGTACTCTGAACAGATACTCATGAATACTCGAGTACTCGGAAGACACCTCAAAATTCTGAAAAAATATATGACCCAAGAATATAACTATCATTATTCCGTTGATTATCTGTGGAAAGACAAAATTAATACCAAATTTGCTTTTCAACCAAACATTTGACAAATATACGACCAAATAGATAGAATGTTTTTCTCTGAAATCCTTTGACGATTTGAAGAAAGACTAATACCAAATTGTGTTTTTCAACCAAGCATTTGACAAATATACGACTACAGTGCAATATTTAATTGAGAATGAAAATATAATCTTTTTAAATGAATATTTATTACACAAATAATCATCAAAAATACCTACAAAGAAGTGACAGTTACAATTGCATGCATGATTAATAAACAAAGGCAAATACGGTTTAAATGTAAGTTATTGATCCGTAAACAACACAATCACTGTGCAAACACCGCTATAAATACATCTAATCAGTTACATAGGGTTCATTGCGGGGCACTTTAATTTTGTTCTTGTTCAGAAAAATGATCTGATCTACAACTTCGGATGATAGTATATTTCGAAGTTTTGTTACAATTAGTCCTGCAGATGAACAAATCTTCTCCGAAGGAACGGATGTTGCCGGTACTGCTAACACACTTTTTGCAATAACTGATAATCGTGGATATTTGGTTGAGTGGGGATTTTTCTAAGTCAGACTTGTCGAGCAGATAACTTTGTAACTCTAGCTCGTCTTGAGTTTCAGACTTGTATGGTGATTTGCTGTGAAGGATGTCAAATTTGTTGTAACACCACACAATGTTAATTGTGCATCACAAAGAGTGTATTTGACAGTATTTCCATTTAGCGATCGTTTCAAATAATTCCATACCGCTGATTTTTGTGGAGGCATTTTAACGTACCGATTTTATTTCTAACAACTTAGAACATAAGGTGAACTGTATTCATATTTGTTCACACTTAAACTTTACTTAGGGAATATTTCAAAGAGAAAAATGAAAGGGAAAATGTCTAAAGATAAAAAAGTTAGGCGAGTATTCGAGTACGAAAATTTTACTCGAGTACTCAGCCTTCCGAGCGAGTACTCGAGTACTCGATTATGCGTGCCCATCCCTATTGAATATAGTTGAAAAAGTGGGAAATGTATGAATAAATTTAAAAAAGAAAAAAAGTAAAAGAAAACACCACTAGGCAATCAGAAAATCGACAACCTTCTGATGTCTAACTGAGATACTTGTATAAGCAAACTATAAAATACTTACACAGACATGTTGATTGTTTTCAAGCGTTAACTGTAATGAAACATGTGATGGATGTATATCTGAATTATGTAACAGTTCTGATGGAGTTTGTGATATTGAAGACATATGCAAAGCAGGATGGTACGGACTTAAGTGTGACAAAGGTAAATGTATAAAACTATATAAATATAGTTGAAAATAGTCGGAAATGTATGAATAAAAAAAAAAAAAGGTGAAAAAAGTCACCCCTAAGCAATCAGAAAATCGACACTTCAAATACACATATAAATTATTACTCACTCCTATGGTAGACACTTCAATGCAATCGAAGGAGTTCATCTAATTTGATGGGCTTTTGCCCTTCACTTACTGGACTAATACATTACATTTTATATGCTTAGTTGCACAGGACGTATGTTATTACACGGCTAGTGTCACGGAATAAAAAAACGTAATAGAAAGGAGCCATAACTTATTGTATGCATATTTATATTGATAATTAAATTGTCAAGCTACTCTAATGTCAAAACTTGCTGAAATATAAGATTTTAATTATTCGAAGCAAAGATATCGGGTACTCTCATGTGTTGTATGCCTTGTTGTAATCGGTATATATACCAGTGTGATACTACATAATGTGATTAAGTTTGTCAGTGACTTGCGACAGGTCATTGATATTCTCCGAGAACTCCGGTTTCCGCCTCCAATAAATCTGACCTCCACGATATTGTTGAAATAAAAAGTGGCCTTAGACGCCATAACACTAACTCTATACCAACAGGATATGTGACAGACAGAACGGACATTGCACATTGCACATATGGATGTAGTGAAGGCTTTAAAGGAGACGGTTGTCATTTGTAAGGTATACATAGTCCAATATTAACACCACGAACAGCAACATCGCTATGTTTCAAAAGTTTTCAATTGAAGTAGTGTCATGATGACTGTAGGAAAACGTTTGAGGATATGAAAGGAGACATCAGAAGCTGTAAATTGAATAAGAATCGATAATACAATGGCCAAAACACGAAGAAGACGAACAATGAGCAACCAAATATTGAACAGAAAACTAAAGATTGAACATCACTAACAGCCGGTGTGAACGTCGGAAAGACGAGCAGTTCCTGCTCCACTAATGACATCATCGTGTTGCTCTTGTGGGAGATAGATCTGAAAGCATTTGAGTCACTCGAATTCGTATTCATCGATCAATTCCTAATGACGACCGTGGCATATTTGATTGCTGAAAGTGACATCATACATGATTCAAGCTTTCAGAACATATTTCCAAATAAATAAGTCTACAGTATGGGTTCATTTCATCTAGCAAAACAGATTCAGTGGCGTAATGGTTATTATGCTGGCCTCGATATAAAAATAGGTTAACCCCACAACTATTTATTAAAGTGGCTTTGACCGGTCAGGAAATGCAGCGCTTATTTATTTTTGTGCTATGGATAAATATATTTCCCCTTTCTACGGTACTTAGGATGGATATTGGAATTGTTTCAACAAAGTAGTTTTTAATTGTTGTTCATGTTATTTCTCTTCCTAATATTATATGTATAACATGGAGGGCCGTGTTATGTCGGGGTGTAATTAGAAAGTATTCATTTTATGTTTCCTACGTGATTTCACTAACTGTAATACACTAGTCCGAGATTCCTCTGTCGTTTAACGGCATTTATAAAGTTGCTGTAGCCGTTCAACGTCAGAGGGTGATACATACGGAAAACAGCGGATTTGCTTCTCCAACTCTGGGTCGGCACATTTCCACGTTTCGTGGCTATCGGATTTTATTTTCTATCAGAAACCCTTATATAAATCGCTTCACCAATCATTTTTCTATTCATTCATAACCATCTTACCTTCAGAAAGTGGTGCTACACTCCATTACAGCACGATTTTGCCTTAGATCTTATGATTTCGCCATTTGTCTTCCATTTTTCAAACATTTGTCACGTGACTACGAGAAAACCACGATTACCGCAATGTATCATGGGAGATGATTTGCATGTAAACAAACAAACAAATATTGTTTTGCCAATCATACACGCCTGTTAAGGCAGAACAATTAACATAAATTTAATACAGTTGATTATATTGATTGGTAATGATTTTAACAGCAATAGTGAATTACAGATAACCATAAGAAGAAAAAAATGATGTAGTACCTTGTCCAAAAAAGGGGGACGTAACACATGCTCTTTCCGAAGCCCATTGGCAACACTCTGCCATTGAATCTTTTCTTTCCAACACATTCTGTATTATTTCCTTCTGCTCTGCTTTGATCTATAGATGGACTGTTTGTCCTGTAGAATACACTTAAATGTATGGTCTTCCATGTGATTTGAATGTTGTTTACGTATGCAAATAATGCTCCAAAAATTTGGTGCGCTGAATTAATTACCTCCCATCATGCAATGCGTTACTGTTATCATTCAGTTAGTATCGCGAGATCACGTTTGTAGATTCGAAAATGGAAGCCAATTGGCGGAATAATAGGATCTAAGGCAAAATCGTGCTGTAATGGAGTGTAACACCACTTTCTGAGGGTAAGATGGTTTTGAATGAATAGATAAATGATTGGTGAAGCGATTTATATAAGGGTTTCTGATAGAAAATAAAATTCGATAGCCACGAAACGTGGAAATGTGCCGATCCCAGAGCTGGTGAGGCAAATCCGCTGTGTTCCGTATATATCACCCTCTGACGTTGAACGGCTACAGCAACTTGTTACAGCTTTAGTGGCTGGCATTGTTTTTGCTACACTGAGGTAATCTGACAGCTTCGTTATCATTTTAATATTCTGCATATGTTCAACAACTAATACGAAGAGAATATATCTTTCTTAACAATGTTAGTAAATGTCTTTGCTTAAATTCAACATTTTTCACAATGTATTATAATTATTGTGAAGATTCACGACAAATTATATTCAAGTTATATGCTAGGAATTTGTTGGGTAAATCAGTGAACACCATCGATTTTAATTATATTTCTCAGATTATAATATCTTGGTAATTCAAGTTTATGACTTGGTAAGCAAATCAGAAATGATTGGCAATCTCAATGAATTCCTCACAACACGTTGAAAATAGCAAGGGGTTAATCAGAAGAAAACAATGAGCTTATCAGAAGATACCAAAGGTGGTAATCAGAAGATACCAAAATCGTAATCAGAAGATACCAAAGGGGTAATCAGAAGATACAAACGGAGTGATCTAAAGATATCAAGGGCGTAATCAGAAAAAAACCAAAGAGGTAATTAGAAGACATCAAAGGAGCGATCAGAGGGTACAAAATGAGAAATTAAAAATATCGAAGGAGTAATCAGGAGATATCAAAAGGAAGCAAAAACCGTAAATCGAAGAACAGACAATGCAATGTCCAAAAGTTTGGAAATGTCAAAGGGGAAATCGATCATGGTAAAGCAAGTCGAGTACATACACAATTCAATGGCCTAAAGAAAAGAAACAAACAATGATCCCAGAGCACTACACAAAAAGCTACATTTCGAACAACAGACAAACCGGGGATAAACTCAACCAAACCTATGACATATGTTAAACTCTAAAAAAAATGCAAAAGTGCAATGACAAAAGCTTACTGTGATATACCGTGTGGCTAGTTACAAACACAAACAATGTGGAGGAGATATAAGAAATAAAAATAAAACATTATAGTTTACTTTTATTTTAGATATAGAAGAAAGAGAGAATATGAAAATACTACTTTCGGTAGCGGTCGTTTGAACATTGGTAAGTTTAATATGAACCCAAACATATTTTAGTTAGTTTGGCTTTAGTTTGTTATGCTGTATAATTGTAGACTACACAATAATGTTGAGGACCAATACATTTAATGTTTCCTTTGTAGCATGTCTAACTGAAATTTCTGTCTTAATAGCTGGGTCTTTCCTCGCTTCCACATCTGGTGGGTGATATGTATATTGTGGCTATATGCCATAATATCCTTTCAGAGTAAAATGTCCAGAATAAATTGAAAACAGAGTAAATATATGATGACGGTAGTTGTATGATTACCTCATCTGTATATTATTTTAAAACATCTGAGAAATAAAATTATATACACCAAGTGACATCAAAACGATAAAGATGACCAGCTGTAGCGTTCATCTAGAGAGTCTAAGGTTCGTTTCTCACTCATGTTAGGGCATGCGCTATGTTATTTCTTGAAAGCCCTATGGTGACTGAAATGTAGAACATCAATACAAAGTGATTTTCCATTATTTGAATTTGTGTAATTGTGGATAGTAGTCGCTCGTGTTCATATATAGCAAAATCACTTCTTACTATACTATGTTCCATTTTTTTATCTGTTCCTTGATCACATAATGTTGTAACGCGTACACCATGCCTGAGCAGGATACGAACTCATAACGTTAGTGTTGATAGGCACTGATTGCATATGTAGTTGTAAATCCAACTACTATACGATCACTACCACGACTACCCCTGGTAGCTATAAGGACGACCTTGGTTAAATGTTGAGTGAATTTAGTAACAGTTTATGCAACAATGTAATTCAAGTATTAAGTTCATAACTACGTACCTAAGAAATCAAATAGATTCCTCTAAAGTTGAAAATGAAATAATTGTAAAAATTACAATTATTCATGTTAATCGAAATAACTCTTATGATGTACGAAATGTTCATATCTATGCAAAACATATAAGGTTGATTGATTAGTAATTCAGACCACTTTAACAGCATTGCAGGCATACCACGAATTCTATATTATATAGGCTATCACCGTGCTTGTAACTAGAGTAACGCGACTGGTGCCACTAGTGTAGAAAGAACTGCTCACACTTCCGAAGCACATGAGTTCACCCTCGGGTTTTAGAGGGGTTCGTGTTGCTTGATCCTTAGTTTTTTTGCATAGGGTTTTATAGATAGATCTTTTTTTTTCAATTGTCCATTTTCTTCTGGCCATTGTGTTTGCTGTCCTTCGATTTACGGATTACCACTTTGGTATCTTCAAACTCGTCTTACAAATACATAGGTATACATTATATCACAGTATATTACAATATATAACACATTTATTTCTGTAGGTGCTCAGATCACAACAACAGATTACGATGTGGTCCGGTATCATCCTTATGAAACCATAGAGGTATGATGTAAGGGCTTTTATCACTATTTTGTTTACTTTCCCTTTGAAGCTTAAAACCATTATGTTTACTATCACGTAAGCGCTGAGATGATTCCAATTATCGCTAATCGCTAACTGTTGTCAATGATCCTTAGTGATATCGCTCTTTTCTAATATGACGTTATAATGACGTCACATTACCAAATCCTTTATAAACATACTAGCATAGCGATAAAATAATTAACGGTGTTTTCTTAAACTCGAGGACATTTCTCAGTCATCTCTCATCTCAGGGTTTTCGCCCTTCGCTGAGATGACTGCGAAATGCCTTCTCGTTTTCAAAAAAAACATCGTTAATCACTTATTACGACATTGTGTATCATGATCAGTATAATAAGTCATATCTTTCCCATGAAGATTAATGGAAATGGAAATTTATTTTTTGTCCAGTGAAAGGATTTGTTTTAAAGTATTAGTATTATTTCTTGTCGCTGCAAGAGCGTGCATGTACACTCTGTTGTAACATGGTTTCTTTTTCAAAGATATTAACACTCAATTGTCATATTGTAATAAATTTCAGAGGATACATAATTATGTCTTATTCATGTGCAAAATAGTATTTAATCAAAATAGTGTATGATTGTTTATGTCATTCTTGTATATATGTATTAACATGTATATAGCTAGTGTATCACAAACTACACCAGGCATGCTCTTAGCTACAAGATGGGAAAGCCACATAATTTTTACAAGTTGCTAGTTGCAATGAATTATCAGTTGTCATGGAAATTATTGAAATTGAAAAAAAATAATAAAAAAAATACTTTGCATGAACAGCCTAATGAACTGATGCCATTATTTGCAGTCATTGCCAGAAGGAATGTATATATACAAATATTTTCTTTCATTTTCAAAGATATCAACATTTAATTGTTCCTAAGCAAATAACTACGCGATGAAGACTTGGCAATAGATGAATATGTCACCTCATCTCCTGACATTACATGCATGATATGTAG